>CM068582.1:47971509-48571509 GCA_035048485.1 Pteria penguin | reverse complement strand
GTGTGACCTGCTCTCTATCCGATGTAAGCTTACGTCACTTATATGTTTTTGTTTAGCAAGTAATTGCTCCTCCATTGACGAAAACCTCGCAGATATCAAGGCATCTATTTGAGACAAAAGTGCATTATTACCGTTTTGGGCGGTATCATCACCTATAAGACCGCTGGAGTCCATGATATCCGTTAAACACTATTATAATGCGATACCTGGCTGCTCAAAATTAAACGTGAGTGACCAGTGCGGCGATCGAGCCTAGAATGACTTTCTCTAACTCGGACACGGTATCACGTGACTATCTTACTAAGATTTCATTGGATGCTTTACGAAACTTTCAGAAAAATAATTCCCGCTATACTAACGAAACGCGGGAATATTTTAATATATACCTTATTTCTTTGTTACATATGCAGTGCTAAAATAGTGAATTACTCCCTATGTATGTTAAGAAATACTTTAAGAAAACATGAAGTACTGGTAGGTGTAACAACATACTGGTAGGTGTAACCACATACCCGGCATCACTTTTCTTTTCGACTCGATTACCACAAATGTATATCTTTCAAGTTTAAAAGAACACATTTTATATAGATAATTCGCTAAAAAATCATATTTAGGTATCTGATACTGTGTAATTTCTTAAATATCAATTCATTTCCTAAGACGCATATATAGTGAACCCTTATATGAAGGTGGATCCTTATACTGCCAAAATCTGCATATCCCGATAATGTCATGATACTCTCCCTTATACTGCCAAACGTCTACATACCCCGATAATGTCATGATACTCACCCTTATACTGCCAAACGTCTACATACCCCGATAATGTCATGATACTCTCCCTTATACTGCCAAAATCTGCCGATAATGTTATGATACTCTTCCTTATACTGCCAAACGTCTACATACCCCAATAATGTCATGATACTCTCCCTTATACTGCCAAATGTCTACATACCCCGATACTCTCCCTTATACTGCCAAAATCTGCCGATAATGTCATGATACTCTTCCTTATACTGCCAAACGTCTACATACCCCGATAATGTCATGATACTCCCCCTTATACTGCCAAACGTCTACATACCACGATAATGTAATGTTACTCACCCTTATACTGCCAAACGTCTACATGCCACGATAATGTCATGATACTCTCCCTTATACTGCCAAAATCTGCCGACAATGCCATGATACTCCCCCTTATACTACCAAACGTCTACATACCACGATAATGTCATGATACTCTCCCTTATACTGCCAAACGTCTACATACCCCGATAATGTCATGATACTCTCCCTTACACTGCCAAAATCTGCCGATAATAGCATGATACTCTCCCTTATACTACCAAACGTCTACATACCACGATAATGTCATGATACTCTCCCTTATACTACCAAACGTCTACATACCACGATAATGTCATGATACTCTCCCTTATGCTACCAAACGTCTACATACCACCATAATGTCATGATACTCTCCCTTATACTGCCAAACGTCTACATACCCCGATAATGGCATGATACTCTCCCCTATACTACCAAACGTCTACATACCCCGATAATGTCATGATACTCTCGTTTATACTGCCAAACGTCTACATACCCCGATAATGTCATGATACTCTCCCTTATACTACCAAACGTCTACATACACCGATAATGTCATGATACTCTCCCTTATACTGCCAAACGTCTACATACCACGATAATGTCATGATACTCTCCCTTATACTGCCAAACGTCTACATGCCACGATAATGTGTCATGATACTCTCCCTTATACTGCCGAATGTCTACATGCCACGATAATGTCATGATACTCTCCCTTATACTGCCGAACGTCTACATGCCACGATAATGTCATGATACTCTCCCTTATACTGCCAAAATCTGCCGATAATGTCATGATACTCTCCCTAATACTGCCGAACGTCTACATGCCACGATAATGTGTCATGATACTCTCCCTTATACTGCCAAACGTCTACATGCCACGATAATGTCATAATACTCTCCTTTATACTGCCAAAATCTACATACCCCGATAATGTCATGATACTCTCCCTTATACTGCCAAAATCTGCCGATAATGTCATGATACTCTCCCTAATACTGCCGAACGTCTACATGCCACGATAATGTCATGATACTCTCCATTATACTGCCGAACGTCTATATGCCACGATAATGTCATGATCTCCCCTATACTGCCAAACGTCCACATACCACAATAAGGTCATGATATTTTCCTTTTTATCGCCAGAAGTCTACATACCATGATAATGTCGTGATATTCTTCCTTGTATCGTCAAATGTCTACAAATCAAGACAATGCCATGATACCAAACGTCTACATACCACGATAATGTCATGATACTGCTCCCATATATCCCCAAATTCTACATGCCACGATAATGTCATGAATCTCTCCCTTATATCGCCAAAATCTACGTACCCCGATAATGTCATGATACTCTCCCTTACCTACAACACTGTGACAGAAAATCATTATTAAAATGTATCTCCAAGCACCAGAAATGGACGAAGTCCAAACAGTGTTGCAGAAACTCTGCTAAATTAATACACCGTGCACAAAATGGAGAACATTGATCAATTTTGTTCATTTTCTAGTGAAGTATAAGTAGGTGTGAGACTGTGAGTGACTCCAGTGGGATGAACTGAAATCTAGAAGGCGATCAAATCAACTCAATAACATACACATTTATGTAGATTGTCTTTGATGAGTCTCTTAATATGTTCAGTTAATTCATTTTATGCATAAAACATGACTTGCAAAAGTGGAAATCATTTAAATGGACGAATTTATTTCATTTGATTTCTCTTCGGACACGAATCTCTTCATATGATTGGTTAAGCGACATTGCGTGGGAAATGCATTCCGCTTTGTCATAAAAAAACGGTCAGCGAAATTTCATGCAAACATCAGGTAAAACTGCGGCGCAGTTTTCGAGAGAATGAAACAATTCCACTGCCATTTATAATTAATGTTTTCTATTATAGTTGATACATTTTCACATT
Source organism: Pteria penguin (assembly GCA_035048485.1). Taxonomy (NCBI): domain Eukaryota; kingdom Metazoa; phylum Mollusca; class Bivalvia; order Pterioida; family Pteriidae; genus Pteria; species Pteria penguin. Next base: position 48,568,461 of record CM068582.1, on the reverse strand, counting down.
GATTTTTCCCGTTTACATTGTTTACTGTTTCTGTTATATTCTGTTATATGAATTGTTTTTTTTTTATTTAGTAACGCCTCAAATACTTTTCTATCTTGGTAAATATTGTATTCTAGTACGACATTTGTGGTCCATGGAAAATTCTTAAATATTTTGTTTAATCAACATTACGGTCAAAGGCGACGGCCACAATGGGCTAATACATGATGCCAGTAAGGTGATATAATTGTACGGCGGTATGATGGTACCGTGGTAAGATGGTACATTAGTACAGTGGTATAATTGTACGGCGGTATGATGGTACCGTGGTAAGATGGTACATTAGTACGGTGGTATAATTGTACGGCGGTATGATGGTACGATGGTATGAAGGAACCTTGGTATCATAAAGACTTGTTCAGGTCATTATATGTAATTTTCATTTTCCTTTATTCTGTTTCTTGTTGTATTTTCGATAATGTTAAAAGATCAAATTTCAAAAATGCAACGTGGTGTTAAGAGCTTGCTGATAATTGACGGCTCATTAATGGTCATGGTGAATTCCTGATGTTTTATTTATAAAACGGCATACCGTAAAACATGGTATGGTACCGTAGTATGATGGATTGACGATACAGTAGTATTGTGATATTGTAATATGGCGGTACCGTGGTATGATGGATTGACGATATAGTAGTATTGTGATATTGTAATATGGTGGTACCGTAGTATGATGGGTTGATGGTACAGTAATATTGTGATATTGTAATATGGTGGTACCGTAGTATGATGGATTGACGATACAGTAGTATTGTGATATTGTAATATGGTGGTACCGTAGTATGATGGATTGATGGTACAGTAGTATTGTGATATTGTAATATGGCGGTACCGTAGTATGATGGATTGACGATACAGTAGTATTGTGATATTGTAATATGGTGGTACCGTAGTATGATTGATTGATGGTACAGTATTATTGTGATATTGTAATATGGTGGTACCGTAGTATGATGGATTGACGATACAGTAGTATTGTGATATTGTAATATGGCGGTACCGTAGTATGATGGATTGACGATACAGTAGTATTGTGATATTGTAATATGGTGGTACCGTAGTATGATGGATTGATGGTACAGTAGTATTGTGATATTGTAATATGGCGGTACCGTAGTATGATGGATTGACGATACAGTAGTATTGTGATATTGTAATATGGTGGTACCGTAGTATGATGGATTGACGATACAGTAGTATTGTGATATTGTAATATGGTGGTACCGTAGTATGATGGATTGATGGTACAGTAGTATTGTGATATTGTAATATGGCGGTACCGTAGTATGATGGATTGACGATACAGTAGTATTGTGATATTGTAATATGGTGGTACCGTAGTATGATGGATTGATGGTACAGTAGTATTGTGATATTGTAATATGGTGGTACCGTAGTATGATGGATTGACGATACAGTAGTATTGTGATATTGTAATATGGCGGTACCGTAGTATGATGGATTGACGATACAGTAGTATTGTGATATTGTAATATGGTGGTACCGTAGTATGATGGATTGACGATACAGTAGTATTGTGATATTGTAATATGGCGGTACCGTGGTATGATGGATTGACGATACAGTAGTATTGTGATATTGTAATATGGTGGTACCGTAGTATGATGGATTGACGATACAGTAGTATTGTGATATTGTAATATGGTGGTACCGTAGTATGATGGATTGATGGTACAGTAGTATTGTGATATTGTAATATGGCGGTACCGTAGTATGATGGATTGACGATACAGTAGTATTGTGATATTGTAATATGGTGGTACCGTAGTATGATGGATTGACGATACAGTAGTATTGTGATATTGTAATATGGTGGTACCGTAGTATGATGGATTGATGGTACAGTAGTATTGTGATATTGTAATATGGTGGTACCGTAGTATGATGGATTGACGATACAGTAGTATTGTGATATTGTAATATGGTGGTACCGTAGTATGATGGATTGATGGTACAGTAGTATTGTGATATTGTAATATGGTGGTACCGTAGTATGATGGATTGACGATACAGTAGTATTGTGATATTGTAATATGGTGGTACCGTAGTATGATGGATTGATGGTACAGTAGTATTGTGATATTGTAATATGGCGGTACCGTAGTATGATGGATTGACGATACAGTAGTATTGTGATATTGTAATATGGCGGTACCGTAGTATGATGGATTGACGATACAGTAGTATTGTGATATTGTAATATGGTGGTACCGTAGTATGATGGATTGACGATACAGTAGTATTGTGATATTGTAATATGGCGGTACCGTAGTATGATGGATTGACGATACAGTAGTATTGTGATATTGTAATATGGTGGTACCGTGGTATGATGGATTGATGGTACAGTAGTATTGTGATATTGTAATATGGTGGTACCGTAGTATGATGGATTGACGATACAGTAGTATTGTGATATTGTAATATGGTGGTACCGTAGTATGATGGATTGACGATACAGTAGTATTGTGATATTGTAATATGGTGGTACCGTAGTATGATGGATTGATGGTACAGTAGTATTGTGATATTGTAATATGGTGGTACCGTAGTATGATGGATTGATGGTACAGTAGTATTGTGATATTGTAATATGGTGGTACCGTAGTATGATGGATTGACGATACAGTAGTATTGTGATATTGTAATATGGTGGTACCGTAGTATGATGGATTGATGGTACAGTAGTATTGTGATATTGTAATATGGTGGTACCGTAGTATGATGGATTGATGGTACAGTAGTATTGTGATATTGTAATATGGTGGTACCGTAGTATGATGGATTGACGATACAGTAGTATTGTGATATTGTAATATGGTGGTACCGTAGTATGATGGATTGACGATACAGTAGTATTGTGATATTGTAATATGGTGGTACCGTAGTATGATGGATTGACGATACAGTAGTATTGTGATATTGTAATATGGTGGTACCGTAGTATGATTGATTGACGATACAGTAGTATTGTGATATTGTAATATGGTGGTACCGTAGTATGATGGATTGATGGTACAGTAGTATTGTGATATTGTAATATGGCGGTACCGTAGTATGATGGATTGACGATACAGTAGTATTGTGATATTGTAATATGGTGGTACCGTAGTATGATGGATTGATGGTACAGTAGTATTGTGATATTGTAATATGGCGGTACCGTAGTATGATGGATTGACGATACAGTAGTATTGTGATATTGTAATATGGTGGTACCGTAGTATGATGGATTGACGATACAGTAGTATTGTGATATTGTAATATGGTGGTACCGTAGTATGATGGATTGATGGTACAGTAGTATTGTGATATTGTAATATGGTGGTACCGTAGTATGATGGATTGATGGTACAATGGTACCGTGATATAATGGATTGATATCACGGTGGTATGACGGATTAATTGTACGGTGGTATGACGGATTAATGGTAAGATGGTACCGTACTATGATAGACTGATGGTACGGTGGCATCGTGGTATGATGGAACGGGGGGTATCGTGGTTTGATGGATTGATGCCACGGTGGTATGATGGATTGATGGTAAGGTGGTATGACGGACCGATGGTAAGGTGGTATGGCGGATTAATAGTAAGGTGGTACCGTACTATGATAGACTGATGGTACGGTGGTATCGTGGTATGACGGATTGATGGTACGGTGGTGTGGCGGATTGATGGTACGGTGGTATGACGGATTGATGGTACGGTGGTATGACGGATTGATGATACGGTGGTATGACGGATTGATGGTATGGTGGTATGACGGATTGATGGCACGGCGGTATCGTGGTATGATGGGCTGATGGTACGGTGGTATCGTGGTTTGATGGATTGATGGTAATGTGGTGTGGCGGATTGATGGTACGGTGGTATGACGGATTGATGGTACGGTGGTATGACGGATTGATGGCACGGTGGTATCGTGGTATGATGGGCTGATGGTACGGTGGTATCGTGGTTTGTTGGACTGATGGTTCAGGTCTCCATTATATAAAAATTTTATCCTTTATTTTCTGCTCTTTTGTTGTATTTAGATATTGTCAATAATTAACAAGACTGAGCAACGCCCCCACCCCATGGTTATTTTTGTAACGTGGGTATAAAGCACTGACACTCCTTTCAATTTTTCCATATCGATGATTTTCGATAAATGAGAATTGAATCGGAATCAGCATATTATCCGAATCAGCATATTTTCAGTAAATCAACATCAAAGCATCAGCGATAATTGTTTCATCATTGTGCATAATAAAACTTGACCTAGATCTTTCATGATGTATCGTTATACCCAACATCAATTCAATATCTTTATAAATTCCTGACATAATGAGCTGAAACTGCATTATAAATCATAACTTATTAACTTGACATAGATATCCTTAAGATGTATCTGTATACCAAATATCAATTCAATATACCCAGCTGTTCCTGAGATAATGAGCGGAAACTGCTAATTTTAAGAAATTTTCTAAGTCCAAGGGGGATAACTCTCGCAAAATTTAACGAACCGTAACCAAATTTGAATCTGACCTAAATATCATTTAGGTGTATCAGTATATCAAATATCAATTCACTTTCTATATTGGTTCAAGAGAAAATGTGCGGAAACTGCTAATTGTAAGAAATTTCCTAGGTCCAATGGGAATAACTCTGACAAAAATTATTGAACCATAACCAAATTTAAACTTGACCTAGGTATATTAAAAGATGTATCTGTATGCAAAATATTAATTCAATATCTTTATCCGTTCGAGATTGTGAGCGGAAACTGCTTATTTTAAGAAATTTTCTTAATTTTCTTCAAGGGGGATAACTATGACAAAATTATTGAACTATAACCAAGTTTGAACTTGATCTATGTCCTTGAGATGTTTCTGTATACCAAGTATCAATTCAATATCTTTATTGGTTTCAGAGATAATGAGCGGGAACTATAAATGGACCGACCGACAGACAAACCGACCGACCGACCGACCAACCAACCGACGGTCAGCAGAAATACAATATGTCCCTCCTTCTTCGAAAGGGGATGGGAGGGGGGCATAAAAACGGTTATTTAGAAAGTTCAAATTCCAACCATATATTATGAAATACAATGTGGTATTTCGAGGTGATAATTAATGGCTAAATAATTGTCATTGTGATATCCATGTGTCATATATAAATATTCAACTGACATAAAATGAACAAGACTTAGTGTGAAAAGCTGATATTCGATTTTGGAGTAACTCGGTGCAAGTTGAGAAGCTTTTCCGTATCCATTGCCCCCTACCCAATCCGATTTTTGTCATATCAATAAATAAGAATAATAAGCAAAACTGATAAATGTTCCCGTACTGCATCAAACCAATGATAGTTTGTCTGTAGAATTATCATGAAATTATTGTAAAATTCCCGAAATTTACGCCTTTCCTAAGTGAGTGTTTTCCGAAAGCCCCTGGCCCAAGGGACCCTTGTCGCAAGGGAAATTTGTATAAAATATGATTAAATTCTTATAATGGTCAATGACATATGCTAGAATTAAGGCCTTTCCCAATATCTTAAGAATGTGTGCTGAGTGACCTTGACTTTGCAGAAATTACCTTGAATGAACTTTGCCCAAAATGCCTGTCCCAAGAAATATGTGTGAAATATAATACAGTTTTGATAAATGGTTTAAGAGATATTACGCCATTCCCAATATGTGATAAATACATATTGAGTGACCTTGACCTTGCAGTATTGTCCTTGAGTGACCTTTGTCTTAAAGTCGTTGTCCCAACGAACATTTTTGTCAAATATGATACAAATCATCTTCGCAAGCCAAGGCTCCGTTTCGTTCTACTGCACTTTAGAACGAAACGGAGCCTTGGCTTGCGAAGATGGATGCAATTCTGATAAATTGTTTAAAAGATATGGCGTCGTTCCCCATATCTTAGGGATATGGGTTGAGTGTACCTTGCAGAAACAATTAGCTATTATTAATGCTGTTATTTACAAAATATAGAGTGTAATTCGGACAAGGGTTTAAAAAAATATTTTGGTTTTGAAAACAAATCCGAACCCCTACTCAGAATTACTATGAATGGAGCAAAAACTAAATTGGTATAGTTAAGATAAACACGTATATATAGAAAACATCAAGAATTCGCCATAATAATAATAATAATAATTGAGGGACAATAAAAAAAAATTTGGTTTGTGTGCACTTTGATCTTAACCTTGTAGATATGATCTTCGTTCAATGTCAATCCGCATCCTTGGGTCATAGACAACAAATGTGTAAAATATAATATTCTAGCAACGTAACAGGAAGAAGTTATGGTCCAGACAAGAATTCTGGCTATGTGTGCACTGCGACATTGACCTTGTAGATATGACCTTGCTTCAAGGTCATGACACACTCTTGGGTCATGAACAGCAATTGTGAAAAATATTATTTCCCTCCAAAATAAAAGGAGGAAGTTATGGCCCGGACAAATTTCATGGACACACAGATGACCAACATGCTCCGTACAATGTGATACACACCTTTAAATCACATAAAACAATGGTGTGAAATATTATCCAGATCCTACATAAACATCAAAATTTCATAATGCAATGTGGTCTAATGAGCTGAAGATAATTAATGAGAACTGGCCATGGTAAATTCCATGTTTTATATATAAATATTTAATTGACATAGAATAAACACGGCTAAACGTGAAAGGATGATTCTGGACCTTGCTTTTGGAGATCCATTCAGTGTAAGTTAAGAAGCTCGTTGAGTCAATTTCCACTCTCACTTGTGGTCTCCGCCATATCATTTAACAAGTGAACAAAGTAGATCCTCGCTGACATAGTATTTACTACAGCGTATTATATCATGGAAAACGATGGTGTGAAATATTATCCAGATCCTACATAGTAGTAAGAAGCTATGGCCCGTACAAGAATTCTTAAAAGCGTGCACTGTGACCTTGACCTTGGAGATATGATCCTGAGTCAAGGTCATGACACACCCTTGGGTCATGGACAATGGTGTGAAATATTATCAAGATCCAACCTGGCAGTAAGACGTTATGGCATGTACAAGAATTTTGGCTGTGTGTGTACTGTGACCTTGACCTTAAAGATATGACCTTCGGTGGTGGTCATGGCACACAATTGTCTGAAATGTTATCCAGATCCAACATAGCGGTAAGGAGTTATGGCCCAGACCAGGATTTTGACCATGCATGTACTTTAACCTTGAACTTGCAGAAACGATCTTCAGTCAAGGTCATGACACACCCTTGGGTCATGGACAACAATGTGTTATATTATCCAAATTCATTTTGGCAGTAAGAAGTTATGACTCGGACAAGGAATTTGGCTATGTGTGCACTGTGACCTTGACCTTGACCTTGAAGATATGGCCTTGAGTCAAGGTCATGACACACCCTTAGGTCATGGACAACAATTGTGTGAAATATTATCTTCGAAAATAATCCAACTTGGCAATAAGAAGTAATGGCCTGGACAAGGATTTTACCTTTACCGTTTTTGGCCATTGTATGCGATTCTAGCATAACTAGTTTGTTGGAAATACGTACCGTGTTAGTATGCTGTCCTTAAATGTCTGTTTATGTGGTGTGATATAACTCTATAAACTCCCCGGATTTCGAAGATAATATATAAAAAGTGTATGTTTTTATCTTATTTTATTTATTTGTTTATTATTATTATTATTATTATTATTATTATTATTATTATTATTATTATTATGTCATTTTATATTTGAATGTTTATTTGTTTATTTACGTATCACGCATCGGAAGATAAACACACAAATACATACATGTATAAAACAACCGACACACAAAATAAAAACTGATCCTAAGCCATATTTGACTTATTATAACAAAACAGTGAATAAACATATCAATACTGCAAACGAGGTACAACTCGTGAAACCTTCGATATTACAAAGTCAAACGCAAAACCCAAACAAACAGTATACACAGAGGAAAAACGCAAACAAAAACCATCATACATAAACAGCGAAAGTATCTTGAATAAAAAATATCCACATCGATATTCTGTGTATATTTAGTATAGTCCAGGGTCCGGCGCCATAAACTGAGATTATACTTAAGTCAATTTTTTCATCTTAATTTATTCACTTATCAAACGTTCAAATAAATTTTCATTGAAAATCCAAATCCCACTTATTCATTCATTGTTGAATAGAAGAATTTGAAATTTTGACTTAAGTATTTTCTCAGTTTATGGCGCCGGACCCAGATCTTCTACATACGGCCCGTGGAACTTTTGCTGTACTACTAGTATGTTCTTTCTATACATAAATTGTCACTGTATGCTAAAATAGGGCAACTAAGCATATCAATCATTCAGCGACCAACTGGCGAAGGATAACTGTAAATATATTGTAACCATTGATTCAGATAACTATTGTGGCCCGACCCACTCTCTGAAAGAACTTTGTTTTAGTTCTCTTCAGTTATGAATCCTTGTAACAGAAAGTAGATAAAAATCCTTTGTTAAACAGACGACTACAGTCAGTAATGTTTTCGATACACTGTCATTGATGCAACGTTTCCATTTAGTTCGTTTGAAGTAAAGGATGACAAGTATATATGTCTTCAACATTTGTTCTTAAAATATTAATCGAATAAAGAAAACCCATATAATCGCATCTAGGCAGATGTACTTCAGATTAATCTCTGTATTTGATTTAGACAATAAGAAGTGCGACCTAGCCGATACTCTGGTGATAAAAGATTCAGATTCTTCTTCATTCGCTTTGCCCATATTAGTACTGAGAATTAACACGTTTATATTCTATACACAATATCAGAACGTCATAAGTAAATGCTCACAAAGTTGTGTAATAATCACAATTAAGTATTGAGAAATATAAGGTAAGTACGTACATAAAAGGGACAATATACCAAGCATTTTAAAAACTAAAAGATACAAGTTTATACACATTGTATTCAATAATAATTATACACTTTGTATATTAATTTTCATTATTTTGTGAGTAAAGCAATTCATAGAGCGCGATGTGTCAATATTGCAGGTTAAATGCTGTACTGCCCTTCCTTTCTACAAGACTTGTGTTTAAAGGAATTCAAGAACAATTATTACAGCAAGCAAAACTTACGCGATATTGAAGCAATTCATAATATGAAGAATTATTTGTGCGCATTATACATGCTGTGGAGAATGATCAGTTAATATACCGACCGACAGAGTGAAAATATTGGCAAAATGGATTTTCAACGCGACAGACTTTGTTGATGGCCCATTAATTGATCACATACTGACGTCAGAAACTGGCGGTGAAGTTTCCTTACAATGTAATACATCATTTTTGAATGCGGATGCACAGGATCAGCTGACAAGCCTCATAACCCCTGTCCTAAGACCAAATACTAATCTATATAGACCTTTTACATACAGACCGGCTTTCATTTAATCCGTACCATACAAAACATATTCTGATAATCTAAATCTTTGATTGGTTGGTTGGTGTTTTACGTCGCTTTCAACAATTTTTCAGTCATATCGCGACATGAAAGCAGATTTACATGGTAGCACAATCCGAATATGGAACTTGATTCGATTGCACCGTCAGCCAAGCACTCAACAAGTACAAGAAGTCTGCCCTAGTCATTGGTTATTAAAATTAATTTCTTGTCGATGGGCAAAGTGAATTCCGAAAAGAAGAGCAACTGTCTCGATCCATACTATTTTCTTAAATCCGTCATGAAAATAGAAATAAAAAGGTAAACAGAAACCTTCCTGATTCAGCCCCTGAAAATTGAATTTTCGAGTCAATTATTTTTACTGATCAAGAGCGAATCTGCAATCTGCAGAGAGCTACTGAGACAGTGAGTCTTGTGTATGATGTTTCCGATTTTGCAGACTAAGTGAATCAGTGAACCCAATGACCACTGAACCTAAACGAACAAAAGCGAGTTCCAGGGCTAAACTGAGTCTAATTTACATATAAACTAATTCAAGGTTAGTACTTTATAAAATTTTGATTATATAGATTTTATTAGTTAATGTCATTTTGGTATAATATGCTCAATTTGAAAACTATATCCATGCCTTACCCTTTCTGTACTCTATTAATAGAGGGCACCTGCTATCGCTTGTAGGCAGATCCTCATATATGATGTCATCATCAATATCCAAGTCCGAGATGTCCCACATATATTTCCTGGCCATATTCCGGGACGTCTCTGCAATATCCCGTCCAAAAGTGAAAGAAACCCAAACCATTGAACAATTGCTTCAGCACCCAGGAAGAAGTTGAAACATTCTATTTACTCTCTGCTCACTCATTGATGAAATTTCACGAAATATTGTAAATGTTTTATCGTTTAGTTTTCACTTCCTTGTACGGATGATCCAATGCCGAATATTAAGCAAAGTTGGTGATCCCATCTGACAAGCATTTCTTACATTGCTAATCAATAACTCAAATTCCTATAGTGGAAGGATAAACCTAATTTGTTTCGATTTTACTGCCAATCCAAAAGCCAATCGATGCCCCCGTTTGTACCATGTGGCATTCTCATTTAACAATATGTAAATCACAAAATATTTTATACACAAATGACAAACACTTCGGGCGCTTCAATTTATGTGATGCAATAACCGTAATAAACGTTTTCCGTAACTGGTAGCAAACTCTGGCACACACAAAAACATCGCCACTAGGAGGTACGATGTACGCCTGTACGTAATTAAAGACCCAATATTCATTTTCCCTGTGTGAATCTCCCAATAAAAACAGGAAGAAACGTCTACTCGCCACTCCAACAGTGGAATCAATAAGGCGCTGTAGCTTGGCCAACTATCTTCAAGATCATCCCCGATAGCTTTGTTGACAATTTACGACTTGCCGAGGTATTCCTTATTGTTTTGTATCAATTTGTCGAGCTTTACAGCAATAATGTTATGTATAGCACTTTATATGACTCTCAAAATCTGTGCTCAGTTAGAGTGCTCTATATAATGAATTGCACCAATGATGACACTTTTTAAATTTGGAGATTTCTCAATTTTAGGAAATTACAAGTATCGTTTCAAATTTGTCCGCTTTTTCTTTTTATGTTACAAAACGGACACCCATTTGCTTCATAGGAAAAATGTTATAATATGTATATTCGCAAAAGCATTGCATATATTAGCAATACTTTTGTCTATTTTACTAGTAATCAGAAAGTTCTCAGCCCCATGTAGTAGTGGATGAGGCGCTCGGCTCCTGACCGGGAGGTCCGGGTTCGACTCAAGCCATGGGTGCACCGGTGTCCTGTCTGTCGGATGAGACAGTAAAAACCGAGGTCCCGTGTCGGGGATGAGATAGAACCTCGAAGCTGCGTTTCTTCCAGTCGTCATTTGCAGCTTTGGAATTGTGAGCGGGTGCATTATTCTGCAAAAACAGGCGCCTCTATTTAGTTTTTTTCACTATCTCCAGAAGCAGCCTCATTAACTCATTTGCGTGATATGCAAATCAGTCATGATTATTCCTGATTGTCCCTAAAGATAAAGGTCATGACTTTCCCAGCTGAGGAAACTCTCTCTCTTAAATATTTAAGAAGGGAATGAACCAGGGTGAATCGTATTCGTTGTTTCCTAAATTCAGGATAAAACATTTCTGTACCCAAATTTCAGTCTGATTGACTGTTATACCCATAAAATCCTAGAGATCATCCTCATAGCAAGACATAAATTGCAAAGAAACATCATAGTTGTTTTTCTTTTGATCTTCAGTCAACATTCTAGGGACCATCTAGCTGAAACCATAGACATACGTAAGATATCGGTTAAAATTGATTGAACAGTACCATAACTTATGCCAACTTCTGTGGCTATATCTCGGAGGTTTCGCCTTCTGTCACACATGACAAGAGTGTGCACAATATCAGTCTTTTCGTTTGTGGTAGCCTTCTTGAGACGTCCAGACCAATCACCACCTTCAATGCCCCCCCCCCCTTTTATCTTTAAATTCAGCAGCTCATTTCTATTGTATCAAAGTAAATCGGACTGAGAATTTTATGATAATACCTTGTGGCAATATTTGCAATGACATGCGCGTTATATATGCACAGCACTCATGTGTAGCAGAATACATTAAAGAACGCTACTGGCTGAACTACGCTGACCCGATACACTAAATTAAATTCCATAATTATGAACAAATGGCCCGAAAAGTGAAACTGAACTTGGGTCGTGTCAAAGTTGAAGTATAACGCACAACTTTTGCGTACACTTCGAGAAGAAGAAGAAGAAGAAGAAGAAAAGAAGAAGAAAGATTATGATACAGTTAGGTTAAAGATAAAACTTAGTTTTATCTCAATTCATCCATCAACTTAATAGATGTTGATTGGACAATATTTCGAGAGCCATTGCAATTTTAACTTGACTTCAGTCTTGTGACCTTCGTTCAATATCATACCTTCAGCGATAAAAGAGCTATGGAAGATTAAAAAAAAAAACATTGTCATAATGACTTTGACTTTTGTCACCTGAACTTATGCCAAGGTCATTACAAATCTTCGGACCATATGTAATAACACTTAGATCACGTGTCATGTGATTCAAGGGACATTGTGTACATACAATTTCTCAAGAGTCATCGTATAGTCCATGATCCAGAAACACTTTTGTTCCCTCCCCCCCCCCAGGGGGAATTTTGCAGACATACCACATGTTTAAGTACATTCTCTGGGAAACATTTTAAGCAATGTTTGCACTCTGGCCGTTAGGGCTTTACTGAGTTATGGGGCAAAAACATAAGATTTTTATCAAAAATCGCTGAAAATTGGAAATTTTGAATAAAATGTAAACAACTCGATAAATTCATGAATAAAAATGTAATCTGATAGATCTTGATATATCTTGTCTATTCGGCTCAGTGTAGGTCCAAATATTTGTTTTAATGGTTATGGAATGATAAAACAATGTCTAATCTATTTAATGATATGCCATTTACCCAATCATGAATCATCAAAAAGGGATATTTAAAGATATTTTCTATTAAAGTGATGCCAGTTATGAAAATCACTATTAATTTTGCAAAAATAGCACATTTAACCCAAAAAAATCACATTTTTCATGCATGATATGGTACTGAAACCTCTTTTATTGGAATGATCGTATAAAAATCTATAAGATTACATGTTTTTTTTTCATGCATTTATTGAGTTGTTTACATTTTATTCAAAATTTCCAATTTTCAGCAATTTTCATAATCGCCATCACTTTAATGGAAAATATTTTAAATTATCCCTTTTCGATAATTCATGATTGGGTAAATGGAATATCATTAAATAGATTAGACATTGTTTTATCATTTCATAACCATCAAAACAAATATTTGGACCTACACTAAGCCGGATAGACGAAGTGGAATAAGATAAGAAAAATATCTATTCATTTTGCAAAAATAGCACATTTTACCCAAAAAATCACATATTTGATACATGATATATATCAAGATCTATCAGATTACATGTTTTTATTTTTTAATTTATCGAGTTGTTTACATTTTTAAAGCCCCAACGGCCAGAGTGCAAACATGGCTCATTTTGTAGCATTTTTAATAAGCTTTCAGAAAAATATACCCTCGAAAATTCCCCCTGGGGGGACAGGGGTATATGGCAGCTCAAGGTCTAGTAATTCTGACCTTGACTTTGGCCAAATGCTTTGGATTTAGATCATAAATTAACACGTACTGGGCTCATGGACAACAACAAACTTGAATTACATTCCATTCAAGGTCTTCAGAGATATATTGATGACGCATTGCCTTTCCCCGAGGAGCATCTACATATATGAAAAAAATCCAGTACGACATAAATATAAACCAAAATACTATGTGATCTCTAGGTCACGAATGTGAATGCGAATATACACAACATTATTACGAATGCACGGAACGATATTGCGAATACACGCATAGAATTGCGTATATATATGATATTATTTCGAATGTACACGAAAGTATTTTATATGTTACCAATGATCTTGAGATTGGGGCACATTCATATTTTGGCCTGTGTATTTGTTTTGTCTGTTTGTCAATCTGTAACCGAAAATAGACTTATAGCTGCCGAGAAGAAGATAATTTATTAAACCTTGTTCATAATTAAATGAATATAAAAATATGTTAGATATAAAGTACATGTAATATAAATCAGAATAATGAAATATTGATGCGAGTAAACAATGAAGAAGTGCCGAAGGTTAACCGTATCTCGTAGTCCACGGAATAAAAGGACAATATCGTGTATAGTGTCATATTCACACAAATGCGTACCCAAATTAAATCAAGGTGAGACCAGGTGCCTAGGAGGAGTAGGTGTCCCGTGGTAGCATGTAACACCCGTCGCAAAAGTCTTGCAACAAATTTTCAAGTCGAGGAAATAAATACATGAATATATACATATGAGCACATGAAGGAGACAAGAACAAAAAGTCAATTTATCCTGTTCACGGTATGGAATTTGTTGAACTAAAATTCCGGAGTCCGAAATTCACGTAAACAAATGCCTGTATAAATATTATATATTAAGTCAAATTAAGTATAGTCATAAAGTTAAGATGATTAGTTTGTATGGTCAGATCCAAAAATATCGGTTAACATTCTTGAAATGGGAAACTCAAATAGCACCAGATCCCTAAAACGAGCACAGAACTTCCTCAGTGACAATTTCAAACGCTCCTCAATAAATCCCTGTGAGAGTTTCGTGGCAAGAAGCCTCGTTCTCAGGACTAAATCTTCGAATTTAGAACATGTCCTGGCATGGCGTTTACGTTGTGAAATTAAGACGCCATATACCGGAAAATAAAGTATGTTGCTACTCAGGAAAGGGACTTTGGTATTATTAACTAATGAAATTGAAATCGTCACATTTATCATAAAAAGAGGTTACTAATGAACCGTTGTCACTAATTGATAGGAATATATCGAAGTATGAAGTAGAAGATGCGCTCTCAGTTGTATCTTTTATCTCGAGTTCCTTTGGATATATGATGTTGAGGTGATCGTTAGATACAGGTTGTTAATCGACAAAACGTCATCAATGTATCTGTATGTAAAGTTGAACCGAGATGCTAATTGTTTATTGTCTTTGCAGAGCAGAGACTGTATGAATTCCGCTTGGTATGAGAACAAAAAAAGTCGGCCAGAAGTGGATTACAATGCCACGGGGTGTAAGCGCTTACGCCACAACTCTCTGTCACATACGAGTTCGAAACCAAGTCATGACAGGAAGGGAGGCTAAAAAATGTATCTGTCAAACACTTTGCCCTTTATTGTTATTTGGAGGGGTTGTGTGAATTTCGAGTTTACCAGAGCAGAAGACTCAAATCAGCTATAGTCATGTTGTTTTTGTGTCTGTAGTAGTAGTAGTAGTAGTAGTAGTAGTAGTAGTTGCTGTTGTTGTTGTTGTTGTTGTAGTAGTAGATTAGCATATGAATTTCAAGTCAACTATCTTTAACAATATTGGGCATGACAATCGCCAGTTTATTCACCTGTTTAATCTATCAAAATGACTATTACTAGTCAAGGGTCACGTGTGTCAAGAGCTGAGCAGTTTTGTAAGGAAAGTGTTTGCTCGGTCGTTGTATTTAACACTGTGATAACTTCTTCATAAAATGACGCTCCATGTGATTATCTCAGTTTTCAGGGTGTAATGTATTTATCACTGACAATCCCTATGCGAATCACATTCCAGCATCAATAGATTATCGTAACAAAAGAAATTCTACTGGTTTTTAAGATAGAAATGGGTATATAAAGAACACACATATTATCTATATTCAATCTATAAATTAATTGGAAAAATGGTCTAAATTATTATCCGTCGTAATCAATACCATCTTGTTAATGTTAACTTTGGTGACATGTTGAGAAATGTTACAATACGTGCTGAAGAATGACGGCGTTGTATAGTAGACTTTCCCCCTATTTAGCATCTTTTCCCAGGAAAATACAATTTATAATTACCTACTGTGTGGTTCTGAATAGCAAGTTTAGTCTATAAAGCTTACGCTCACAACGCCATGGCATTGTGAAAGTGTTGTGATTGTAATCTTCTTTTCCCAACATATGGCGCTGTCTCAGATCTTTTAAAATCAGGTAATGAAATCCGTATCTTAATTTAATGCGGACTATGAGAAGGGAGGAACGACATCGTATTCTGCTATGTCAAAATTTTAATGAACGCTGCTTTTTAATATTGATATATTTTTAGAAAGATGTCGTTTATACAGCAACGAAACTAAATTTTGAAAGTTTACTATAATATAGCAAAGAATAATAGGTATCAATAAAGATCACGAACAATACTTTTTCAAACTCCGTTATTATTTTTTCCCGATTTCTATATATGGTTTAGGAATTGTCTTCGTCCTTTAACAAAACCTAAATTAAATGCATATATGGTAAACAAAGTAGATTACTTATATATAATATTATATTTCTTGTTGTCAAATCCTCGACCTAAAATTCTTTGTAAGTAATTATACTGTAAGTATTCTTGTATAGATACTGTCTATATCAAATCTACTTTCAGCCCCATTGAGAGCAGAAAATTTGTCTCATCTTTTGGGAGGTCAGATTATATATTCCTAAAACTGCCAGCCCCCCTAATCCCACACACCCCACTCAAAAATTGGCGTCCCCAAATATCACTAAGGAGATGTTTTATCTGTCACATTCAATATTGGTTCTAAGAAAGATAACTCCCATTCATATATATTAGCAGTTTCACATACGTCTCTCCTCTAACTACTATTTTGATTTATGTATTTCTTGTTCCAACACTTTTACGAAATCCAGTATTTGCCTCTGATTATCACGCTGATTTCGAGATTCGTTTTAAACATGCTATGCTACTCTTTGTCAATATTTCATCTTACCTGATAGATTAGGCACTTTTAAACTTCCGTTCGAGAAACTCCCTCTGTGTGGAGTGGAAAACAATGACAATCGACTTTCTCCTATTGACAAGTGACTGTTACTGCTTCCTCTTCTAGAATCCTGGGAGTACAGTACGCTCGGTTTGGCATCGCTGGGGAAGCTGGGTACCTTAAGGGGTGTGGATTCCTCACTGCTGGCTGTATCAATTGAAAAGGACGGGTTAGAAAACCCTTCTCTGGCAGATTTAGTAACTTTTGTTTTTGACAGTAGATTTTCTTGCGATGAATAGGGCATGTTAGGGTGATGAAAGTCGTTTCCCTCGTCAGTGGATTCTTCCATGTTAAATTCGCAAATCTGAATGCTGATATTACCCGTATGGTGTGTTTTCACTGATTCACAGTCAGGATCTTTGTTCTTGGTTATTGTACACGATTTTATTGTTGTTTGTCCGTCTGCCATTCTATAATTAACTCTCCTGAAACAATAATTTATTACCTGTGTAAATAAATTAAACGAAAATGATAAGACAGATGTTGATGATATGATAACTGTGTAAAGTAAAATAGGATGGAAAGAAATAAATTATTATATAATCAAGTCTGATTCCATAAAACATCTTTATACTTGTACATGTAAAAGAATACGGTATTAAATGGGGCGTTTTAATGCGGTACTTATACTGCTGGGTATGTCTGAAGTTATCAGAGAGAGTAATCGTGTCCTGTTTGACTAGTTTCATTCGCCTCGATTGCGTACTTTTTCATTTTTATTTCACAATACTGATCCATACTACCCAATTACTCCTCACAGAGAGACAAATTCTCCCTTATCAAATACTCCTCACAGAGAGACAAGTTCTCCCTTATCAATTACTCCTCACAGAGAGACAAATTTTCCCTTATCAAATACTCCTCACAGAGAGGCAAATTCTCCCTTATCAATAACTCCTCACAGAGAGACAAATTCTCCCTTATCAAATACTCCTCACAGAGAGACAAATTCTCCCTTATCAAATACTCCTAACAGAGAGACAAATTCTCCCTTATCAAATACTCCTCACAGAGAGACAAATTCTCCCTTATCAAATACTCCTCACAGAGAGACAAATTCTCCCTTATCAATTACTCTTCACAGAGAGACAAATTCTCCCTTATCAATTACTCTTCACAGAGAGACAAATTCTCCCTTACCAATTTCTCCTCACAGAGAGACAAATTCTCCCTTATCAAATACTCCTCACAGAGAGATAAATTCTCCCTTATCAATTACTCCTCACAGAGAGACAAATTCTCCCTTATCAATTACTCCTCACACAAAGACAAATTGTCCCTTATCAATATCTTTATCAATTCTTGTACGTAATGGTCTCAAATGAAATGGGATATTACACATGCATATTCTGTAATGTCAATTTAGAGAAGGAACACTATCTTTAAGATAGCAATCTGCCCACCTACAGCGACAAAATTAAAGGTTATGGTATCAAAGCAAACGGTGTAATATATCAGAATTCATCTGATTCTGTTAAAACACGCAGAACGAAAATAAAAGACATCGGAAAAGTTTTAGTAACCCCCTCTCCCGATGTCCATTATGTCACATATTTTTATTTTCAATACATACAATTTGTGTAAGTGACACGGATGAAGTCGGAGACAGGGCCGTTCATGCAAAGTTTATTTTTCTTTTTTGAAAAAATAACCTTCACGTACATAGCAAGTAAGCATAGCAAGAAAGACAATCCCAGATAACTTTAATATTTGTTTTTGACTGATTGTAAATATTTCTGCTCAACATGTGCGTATTGTTCTCAGTGGCGTAGCTTCCATGTATGCTTGTATGCTAAAGCATCCACATTTTTTCCAGGAAAAAAAAATCAAGAAAATAAAGAGAGAGAGAGAGAGAAAGAGAGTGAGAGAGAGAGGGGGGGGAGAAAGAGTCCGCTATCCGACCAGCAATACAGGATGAATCAATGTTTTTAACTCACCACAATTTTAAAGTATATTTCCCCTATGCATGCAAAATAGACCAGTGTTTTTAACAAGTTGAGCTAGCGCTCAGACTGCAATTTTGCCTAGCTCAACCTCACTGAATCTTGCAATATAAATGTAATAAAACCGACAATATGTACAAGTGTGACTGCAAAATGAGGTTAAATATTTTCCGCCCAAGTTCTTCACCGGGCCATGGTTTTAAAAACACTAAAATTGCAATTTTTGCGGAGTTTCCAGGCGCTTCGTACCCTAGGCTTCCGCCAAAACACTCCCTGGACCCGCTGGGGGTCACATTGCGGCCCCCAGACCCCCTGTATCCAGAGAAGCATCCACTTAATTTTCGCCTAGCTACGCCACTGGTTCTGAGAATCAAATTACCTGGACTTTAAATAGGCATAACTATGTGAAACCCACATCAGAAATAATAACACACATCCCCAACAACAACAAAAACTTTCTAATGTATGTTAAGATATTGATATACTACTTTTAAAATTAACTTAAATTCCCCGATTTTTTCATTATTTTTCCAGCACTTACAATAATATGGAAGGACAACAAAGATGTACAAAACCTTATTTTCAATACAGATGTGACAACCTGAAATCTCTGAATTCACCTCTGATGATTAGGATTCCGTGTTGCTGCTTTAAATATTGATAAATAACAGTCATCACAATATTTATCGTATATATACAATATTAGACTAACTTCAATATAATACTTTATCTGTTGAATACCTTGTGATGCATCCTTGTTTTGAACAGAAAATCAATTCGCCTAATGTTTAGTTACCATGTCAACCAAAGCAAATCCCTGTATGGTCACATGGATTACGAGATTTCTTTATTGGATATAACACGGTGTATAGATTTCTCAGTTAACAGACGACAAAATCAATGTGAAAGAACCAGTACCTGATTAAACTTGATCTGCGCCCTGAAACACATTCTCGGCTGCTTACAAAATGGAGAATACAGAATTCTCCCAAAGTAGACGAGACACATTGCCATACAAGTCTTTCACCTCAGGTGGAATGTCTGTGTCAATTTCTGATACAAAATTAAACAAATCTAAAACCTTTTCCAAAACTAATTTTGATAATTTCATTTCATATTGAAATTATTAAAGTATCTTTAATTTTCTTCTCGTGTGATATATTCCTATTGCTATCATTTAAATTATTATTCCATTTATTTTATTTATCTTTTTTTTTTAAGTCGCTGTCGTTAAACATTATACCTTGACATGTGGATAATGTCAAAGCGTTGACGATGCATTAAATACAAACAGATGAGAAACTTTATAACTAAGATCATGTTTATGGTAACAGTAGCTAGTCTTCTGCCGCCATGTATAAAAACAAGAACAAAAATACTTATCATGGTATACTAATATATTTACCATGATTCTGAATTGGCCCCTGTAAAACGAATTCTTATCAAGACATTATTGTAATGTATCCTTGGATTTGCATGAAACAATCAAGATGTGCGAGCAGTTACCTTCCTATAACATCCTGCTATTGATCACACCGTTCGTTGTTGACGCAATCCTACATGATAATATCTCCACAAACGACACGAGAAGTTTTCAAATTTCATAGAACACAACATCCAGCATCAGGATACAGCAGCGTCAAGCAGGCCTTTGCGCGGTAGAGGTCGTTTGACGTTACCTGTCAGGTAGATTCGTCGAAGCGAGATGGACTGTCGCTAGCAGATGTTGACATAAGACAGCAATCAATACCCCATAACAGTCTCATTAGTGCTAATGTATATTCTCAATTATTGATTTATGATATAAATTTCATCTATCAAGATTATGCTGCAGGTCGTATGCAAATTCGTCTTCCACATAAGATGTTTCGATGCATGGCTTCCATTAGGGGATGAGTAAGTCTGGAGACATCTGTAGACAATATTGAGTATTGGATTTATAATGCTATAATGAGCGGGGAAAGGGGAGGGGATGTAAAGTAAATAGGCGTATTGGGCAATCTATTAAGAGATTTGTCAAGTGTTTCCTTGAATATATGACAAATAATATACAAGAAGTACCGTGGTATGAAATATTGAAATATTAAGATATCTTAAATATATAAGATTAACAGCATACTAAAACATGTATATCCTTGCTTAAATACCAATAATGTTCTTTTTTCTCACACTCAGTAAAGAAACTGTAGCAGATAACCGCAATAGATCTGCATGTTGCCCTTTATAATGAAATATGATACGAATCTGATAGTTGCTTGGTTAGTCGGTTGATTGGTTGACGGTGCAGCGTTTTACACTACTTTCAACAATTTTTCACTCATAAAGCATAATGACAGCACGAGCTAAACAACCACTAAAACCTAGATAGGAACCAAACACGGACCTGAAAGTAAATAAGGTTCTTGACAAATACATGGAGATCATTATTTTAATTATTTATTTGTGTATTTATTGATTCGTGTATTTTTGAAAAGTTAATCATTGAAAATGCTCCCAATATCAGTTCTCAAATCATCCCTTTTCTATTTCCGCACCAATCACTGCTCCTATAAGTATAAATAGCTAGATCTATTATTGCGATGACATGGATTTACCCTTAAGAAGATCTTGCCAAAATACAAAAAAACTTGTAGAGGGCAATGAAAACTTTATTTCTATCAAATCTTTCCATGCGGAGCAGTCTATTGAACAAAATATAACTTACAATAAAATACCCTTTCTTGTTTTTTCTTTAGACAGAAAAAAAAAAACGGAAACAGAAAATTCTAAATATAAAATTTTCATTAAAAAACAATTCGTGTTATTTGATGAAAATGAAATAGACATAAAATCTGCTCCATATATGATTACTGATTTTTAAATTTTAAAATTGACTTTTATGAAATCTTCTGCACATAATTGCAATGAGTATAATAACTGAACACCTGAAGTTGGACCGAATGTTTAACGTTGTAAGAAAAGTTTTAGTCAAGGTGTGCATTTTATGATAAAATAGGATAAAAGCGAAAAGTTTACCATATTGGATAACATTTAGAAATAAAATAGGCATCGTAAATAGATCATTCGTGCACTTTTTATCAAAATTATCAAAACAACATTTACTTTGTTATTTAAATAAGAACAGGGGAATCGGACTTAACTTAATCTGTATCACATATTTTTGTATCATTGTCTTGAGTTATTCACTTTAGAAAATTATACAGTTTTAGTCATTTGTCAAAAACTGAATAAGCGAGGGAATACATGTATAATGATTTGCGGGTTGTTTGTTTTTTTTTTTTTTTTGAGCAATTAGTTGTTTGTGAATAAGCAAACTGTTTTCAGGTGAGCGCTTTAGGTCCACTTAGTCCTCTTGTTTAAAGTACGTTAGTCAGATACATGTATTTCGAGTTCTTATTCCTGCACAGTTTTATCATAATCAAAACTGCTGTAAATTATGAGGGAGAATTTCAGTTTTTGGATTTTCAAGAGGATAAAAAAAAATTGAGGTCATATTAGATTAGTTAACTCTTTCTAAGTAATTTTGCTAGGTATCATGAGCAGACCACTCTTGTAAAGTTGAATAAAACTTGTAATGAAAATATGAAAATTCAGTTCTATGATTTTCCAGATGGCACTAAAGAAATCATATTAGACAATTTACTTTACCAATGTTTTACGTGCGTTAGATGGCATTAGTTGATCATTCATGTACAGTTTCGTCAAACATTGATGTGGGAAGAAAGAAGAAAAACAATTCTACGATTTTCAAGATGACTGTCATGGATGCCAAACGGAATTAAATAACAACTTTTTTCACATGTCGCATGGTCAGATCGGCGAATCGTTCTTGAAAGATCTCATCAAAATTACTTTGAAACGGAGAATAAAATCCATGTCTAAGATTTTAAAACTGGATGCTATGGCGGTTATACTAGATTACGTTATATTTTTTCACGTTTTTCACGCTAGTATCTAATACTAGCCCAGTACTTACATTTTCAAGATGCTCAGCATCATTTTAAGACGCAGACAAAATTTTGACCATGTCTTTTGTGACCGTATATATAGATCGAGTTCTTGTTTTATTAATATGGTGAGCGGTTAAATGTGTCTACATATCGGCTTAAATACTGCAAATAAACCGAGTTGTGTGATAGGAGTCTGGGCTTTTCATCAAATAAAATTAGTAAAATAATTTAGAAATAAGTGCACGTAAGAATGAGGCATGTGTAATACACCGAAGATTTTTAATTATTTGGAGTTGGAATACCAACAAATTTAGCCATATAGGATCATATGATCTGAAGTTTGAATCTTGACAAATTTTGTAATACAAAACCATATTCTTCTTAACATGCGAGGCCATGTTATCTGGAGTTCAAATTCCGACAAATTATGCCATGTGAAGCAATGTGATCTGGAGTTAAATTCCAGACAAATTTTATGTTATCATTTGCATGCCACTTGAATTTTTTCCGTATTTACTTCGCGAGTCTATACATTTAAAGAATATTTACCTATACATCGTAATTTCACTCGATAAAGGTAAAGTTGTCGAAAATTTGTGGCAAAGAGTGGTTTGTTATTTTATATTTTCACCCAAGCCATGATTTTTCATTTATTTCACAATCCTTATGTACTGAAAATATCAATAACATATACTAAATTTACTATGTACCGGAAATACCATGTACCGAATTTATTTTCTATATGTACCAAATTTGCCATTTACTGAAATTACCTGATCACTTTGTTTTGGTTATTCATTATTAAACATGCAAATATTGTTAAAATTCATACCCAATAGGATATAAACAATATTAAAATAATAAATAAACTCATATATATCCATTAAAACCCATACACATGACAAACCCCCGGGCGCACTATTCTTTTCCCGGGCTGCTCCGGGCTGTTTTTAGCATGACCGCGAAATTTGTTCCCGACAGAAGCTCGTGGCGAGTATCCGCGTCCTTTTTGTGCAGAAATCCGGATGCACATCCGTATCCGTCTCCGGGTTTTATAAATGACGGCTACTAAAAGTGGTAGTCCGAGTCCGAGTTGAAGAAAAGCCGAGTTGAGAATTAAATCGCCCACAACTTCCTTAATTTGGCATGGATTGAGACCAAATTTGAAATAATACATTAAAATAAGTAAGCGATTAAAATTTCAGCTCGGCTCTCAGCTAGGACTTGGACAACCAGTTTTAGTGACCTGGAAATCGGAAAATCTTCCATTATTATAACCAGAGACATATATACATGTGTATATATGTCTCTGTTATAACATTGTTCAAAAAGTCCAAACATTGATAATGTCCTCACATGTAACTATATATCAGAATATATCATTCCAAATTAGTCGTCAATCCAAATAAAATTAATGAAATAGTGGGCGATTAAAATTTCAACTCGGCTCTCAGCTAGGACTCGGACTACCAGTTTTAGTGACTTAATAATCAGAAAATCATAAATAATCGTAACAATGTTAAAAATTTTCAAATTTTGATAATATCCTCACATGTATCTATATATCAGAATATATCATTCCAAATTAGTCGTCAATCCAAATAAAATTAAGGAAATAGTGAGCGATTAAAATTTCAACTCGGCTCTCAGCTAGGACTCGGACTACCAATTTTATAGTCACTTAATAATCAGAAAATCATAAATCATCGTAACAATGTTCAAAATTTTCAAATTTTGATAATAGCAGTACATAGCAATATTTATCAGAATATATTTTTCCAAATGTTATGTGATTCCATGAATAAAGAAGGAGATAATCGGGAATTAAAATCTTAACTCGGCTCTCAGCTCGGCTTCAAACTATCAATAAATCACACATTGGACATAATTATGAAAATGACCGAATTTTTTAAAATTGGACAATATCAATATATTTAACTCTTTATCAGAATATATTATTCCAAATTTGGAGTCAATCCATTTTAAATTAAGGAAACAGTGGGCGATTAAAATCTCAACTCGGCTCCTGACTCGGCTCCCAACTACCACTTTTAGTGACCTGAGAATAGGAAAATCGACCATAATTATAACAACGCTGAAAATGTTTAAACTTTTATATTGCCAATATATTTTAACATATATTTGGATATATTATTTCAAATATGGTGTCAATCCATGCCAAATTAAGGAAGTTGTTGGCGATTTAATTCTCAACTCGGCTTTTCTTCAACTCGGATTACCACTTTTAGTGACCGCCTTCATGGAAAGGGGGAAGAGATCTGTAGTTTAGAATAGCAAAGACATTGTCGTCCAACTGTTTAATAATCACCGCACATCTCACAGGTTTTAATTGTCTAGTTACAGTTTGATATGGAAGTTGATCCTGATGGCACGACATGCATTTCACATGATCGCGGTTGGGCTTCACGTCTACAGTGTATGTTAAATCAGCTACGAAAAGCGAAAGTGTTCGCTAATAAAACGGATATATTTTGTAAAAATGCAAGCAAAGCAATTTGCACGTGTACAAATAGATCGAATAGAGGTATAGTATTTTCATATATCGATGTAAAATGTGTTTCATGTGCAAAATTTTCTTCATATTGATAAACTGGAATTTGTTTTTGCATGCATGTTCACGCTGACATACAGTATTAATCTATTTTTAGTCTTGGGGGTTTCCAAAGTTGACCGCATATATAGTCAACTTATACTACATTGATGTAATATAAGTATACAGTGATTCAGATTGGCGTCGGTCATCGGTCATTGGCTGATAAAAATCGGAAATGACCGATAAAAATTTGCTGTCTTGGTCAAAATGACCTATTACTTAAACTCTACCAGGACAGAATGACCGATCATTTTTCCCGTATAGCAGTCAATACAAAACTCGGAAATATAAATATAATTTATTATTCAGTTTTTAATTGATTCCGTATTTTGTGAATAATTTTGAGACGATCCCTGTACTTTCACTTTTCATGTAAACATGTCTGAATAATTAAAGCGTTTGGCTAATAGCCCCGTATTCACAGCCGATTTAAAGCGTCAAATTGACATAGATAAAAACGCCGCCAAAGAAAAAATAAGGCTACTTTCGGGCCAAAAAACTTTGGCAAATTTTGGTTTATGTAATGAAGGTAATGAGTCTGAATCTCAGCAACCAAGTCAAAATCAAATTCAAATAGCGCTGTCAATTTATCCCTGGTTGAGATATGAAAAAGATAAAAATGAAATGACTTGCGATGTATGTATAAACGCGTCAAGAAGTAACTCCTTTACAAAGGGAAATAGCAATTTCAGGACAAGTTCTCTAATTGAACACCTCAAGGGGAATGATCACCAAGCTGCCCTAATCATTCCCTCGCTACAAAATAACATGAAAAAAATTGAAGAAAAAAATCAGTGTGAAAAAGACAAAGCTGTCCTTATCGCTTTAAAAAGCATATACTGGATTGCCCAGGAGGGACTACCAGTCTCTGTTATCTCTAATGAAAGATTGTGGTATAAAAGATTTAGATAACCTATCCAGTAGCCCTGGTATAAATTATCAATTTTTTGTCGTTTGAACAAATGTAAATAAAGTGCAAAAAAGAAAATGACCCATTGTTTTTTGTCAGATCAGACAAAATGACTGATAAAATTTTGTTGGTTTAGGTCATCTGTCCTATAAGTTTCTGTTTCAATCTGAATCACTGAGTATATGTGTATATTTATCCCATGTTTTGCTGTTTATGCAGTGAAATATTGATATTGTCATTTGTATATAAATTAATCTACCGGTATGATATAAGTGACATCGAATCACGGACAACTCGGCCCGTGGACCACTTGGCCCCAAACCACTCAGCCGGTAGATGATACTAAATCTGATCATTCGGCCGTTTATTTATAATACCGGGAGTATGTTGAAATAAATAAACATTTAAAGAAATATATATCATTTTGTTTATAATTTTGTTTTAACTGTATATTGGATTGAACTGCTCAACCTGTAGATTGTATATTTTGGTAAAATGTCGGATCTTTTAAAATGCAAATGACAAAAATATATATAATTTTATTATCAATAACTAGATTAAAGAACGACAAATATTGGTGATTTTCTTACTATTTATTACTCCAAAGTACAATGCATATTGAATGATAATCATAAAAACATATAATAATCATTTATTAATCAAATAATTTCAAAAAACAAAAATGAATTGTTAAAAGCACTTAGTATATAGATGCAATAATACTATTTTTAAAAGCACTATAATTTAAAGTCAATACCAAGAAATAAATCACAAATTTCACACAACTTTTTAAGAAATTAGTCCATAAATGTCACCACACTTCTTGAGAACACAGCTTGCACTAATCTCGTTGTTGGCATAGGACTGCCAGATGGCAAATATCTTTCCCTGGATCTGCTGTGATTTCTTCTGGTGGCGCTGGAGTTTTCCCTCTTTAATGAGTTTCAGTTGTAGTGGTAGGTTGTCAGCCTCATCGTAGAGAAGTTGGATAAGTAAGTAGAATGGGAGGTTGTCATTCCTTGCTCTCCTGTTGATGTGATGATGCCATCCCTCACAATCATTGTTGGTCCTGATGCTTCTGTAGAATATTCTCCATGATTCTACTAACCAGGTCTCATTGTCAATCCAGGTGTTCTTGATGTATGTTGTCACTTCTTGTAGCTTAGGGCTGTTGGCTTCCTCTTGAATTTTGGTGAAGGTGCTGGGGATGTTATTGGCGGAAGGAACGGCAGGGCGAAAATTATGAATACAAAGTTTCATAATATATGATGTTATTAGATTTAAAGAATTCAGGAAACACCCGCTTTTACGGAGTGACAAATGTGAGGAGGTGTAGGAGCTGATTTTTGTATATTTTTGTTTGTAAGGGGACTGAAGTATACTTTTCCTTCTGACTCTAATATGCATCTTGCTCGCTCTTACAGAGCAAGGTAGGGAAATTTGTATTAAGTTTTGTAGTGTGGGATCTAGTGTTAATATTTTGAGCTACTTTTTGCGTTACTTTTTCTTCTGCTCTCAAGAAGCAGGCATCTTATTCGCTTTTACAGAATAAGGAACATTAACATTGTTGACATTTTTTTATTCAATAATATATGTATACTTACAGCTCTTTGAATCTTTAATGACGCTGCAACCCCTGGCTTAGGCATGTGTAGGTAGGTTCTTGATGTAACGAATGAATTGCCAGATTGGGTTGATGTTGCAAATTCCCTTTTGAATGTATATGTACATGTATAACCATCACTGGAAACCAACTTTCTCTTCAAGTGCTGTCTTGCTGACTCCAGAATTTGGTAGGTGATCTCAGTGTCATCTGGTAGTGGTTCTATGATTGGGTCGTTGGCAAGTGAAGTATCCATTGGCTGTGGCTCCATCTGGAAGGATTGGTGTGTAGAAACATCAAATGAGGATTGGTTGTGAGAGTAGGGGATCGTAGTATCTTGGTCGTGAGAGTAAGGGATCTTTGCATCTGGATCTAGTGTGGAGCCAGTTGTGGTTGAAGAAGTCTAGGCTGCTGGTAGTTGGCATTCTCTACAGCAGTTGAGGTCCTTGTGGTCTGTGCAGGCTCTTCTGTAATCTTCCCTGGTGATACCAGTGCAAGTCCAGTGAGTATAGCATATGACCTTTTCTTGTCTGGGTCAGATCTCTGAGTCGCATATAGTACAAGACATTTTTAAGTTATGGTGCTTCATTGAATTCTTACCCTATTTATATGAAAATTTGGGCTTTGCTGGTGTTCATACCCTGCACAAAGACGAATTTAATTACTAAGTAATATTCATCAAATTGGACTATGTAATTACGATAATAAGCTGGCTTGCGTTCATTAACTACAATTTATGAAATTAGACTAAATTGGCGATGCTCAATCTTATTATTTCATTAATTATGCTTAATATCCAAGCTGTAATTTAATTAGTATATTTAGTTTCTAAAAAATGTAATATATTAAAATATTTAATATACATTAAAATATGTTTTAAAATATATTAAACTGCTTATACTCATTAAAATAAAATTGTTAAAAGTCTTGTTCAACTAAATCATTTTTATTCTAGCTGTTTTGATATTTATTTTATTACGTATATAATTACATTTTATTCATTCCCCCAAAATATTTTTTTATTAATAATATATTTAGATTTTAGATAAGGTTTTTTTTAATTATAGATATATCCTATAATATCAACTTTATAAATAAAATAGAAAAATTAAAAAAGATATATGTATTAACCTAATCATAAATGTAATAATTTCATTTAAAACAAATCTAATTTTGGGTATAATATATATGAATTTATATATATATATATATATATATATATATATATATATATATATATATGTATATATATATATATATACTCACACCTATTTATTTAAATGTTGATTCATTTTTGCCTATGATTCCCAGCATCTTAACTTACGGGCCGAGTATTAAACTACGGGCCGAGTGGTCCGATCTATGGGCCGAGTTGTCTTTACTTGCAGGACGAGTGGTCTAGGGCCTAGTGGTCCACTGGCTGAGTTGTCTGGTTACCGTGACATCATAGCATGGAAAAGAAATGTCAAGCCAATGTTTGATGAAATAAACACCTTTAAATAGTCGGAGATTCTCTGTCCTCCCACTTTTTGTGGAAGAGGGTCAGAGAAACTTTGTTCATCAGAAGTTGAAATTTCAACAATACCGGCCGGTATCGGGATGTACAAGCCTTTGGTGACAAATAAGCCTTTGTTGGTTGTTGGTTGGTTGATTGGTGTTTTACGTCGCTTTCAACAGTTTTTCTGTTATATCGCGACATGGGATCAGGAGGTAACAAACCTCTTAAACATAGTGGCGCAACCTGTGGAATCGAACCCGGATCAACGGTTCACCAAGCCTGCCCAATAAGCCTTTGTACTGCAAACTTGCAACCTATAATCCAATATATGAACTTTTAACTTACTTGATCATAGCGATATCTTGGTCTGTTACCTCTGCTAGCTTCCGTTTATCTGCAAACAATATTCTCTTTTTGCCATGATTTGTGTATAGATAGTTTTTGATTGCATGAAATTTGATTAGAGTTACTTCCCTTTTCCGCCATTTTGGAGGTGAAGCTGGAGTTTTTGCTTCATATTCATACCAATTACATTGAATTATTGTGAGAAAGTTGTCTATATTTTCACTACATTTTGACATTGTTCAGTAGTATTATTAGCTCACCTGAGCCAAAGGCTCAAGTGAGCTATTGTGATCAATCGCCGTCCGTCGTTAGCTTTTCTACATTTTTGACTTCTCCAGAACGGCTGCACAGAAACCTCATAGGAAGTAAGTACTCAAGGTCCTCTACAAAGTTTGTGTTTTTCGTGCCGATCCGTAATCCAAGATGGCTGCCATTGGCTCTGATTGGTTGACACATTTTCAACTTCTTCTCCTGAAGCGCAGCACAGAATTTCGCCAAACCTCATAGGAAGTAACTACTTGAGGTCCTCTACAAATTTTGTGTTTTTGTGCCGATCCTTAATCCAAGATGGCCGCCATTGGCTCTGATTGGTTGACACATTTTCAACTTCTTCTCCTGAAGCGCAGCACAGAATTTCGCCAAACCTCATAGGAAGTAACTACTTGAGGTCCTCTACAAATTTTGTGTTTTTGTGCCGATCCTTAATCCAAGATGGCCGCCATTGGCTCTGATTGGTTGACACATTTTCGACTTCTTCTCCAGAAGCGCAGCACAGAATTTCACCAAACCTCATAGGAAGTAACTACTCGAGGTCAACTAAAAGTTTGTGTTTTTCGTGCCGATCTGTAATCCTAGATGGCCACCATTGGCTTTGATTGGTTGACACATTTTCGACTTCTTCTCCAGAAGCGCAGCACAGAATTTCACAAACCTCATAGGATGTAAGTACTCAAGGTCCTCTACAAAGTTTGTGTTTTTCGTGCCGATCCGTAATCCAAGATGGCTGCCATTGGCTCTGATTGGTTGACACATTTTCAACTTCTTCTCCTGAAGCGCAGCACAGAATTTCGCCAAACCTCATAGGAAGTAACTACTTGAGGTCCTCTACAAATTTTGTGTTTTTGTGCCGATCCTTAATCCAAGATGGCCGCCATTGGCTCTGATTGGTTGACACAATTTCGACTTCTTCTCCAGAAGCGCAGCACAGAATTTCTCCAAACCTCATAGGAAGTAACTACTCGAGGTCAACTAAAAGTTTGTGTTTTTCATGCCGATCCGTAATCCTAGATGGCCGCCATTGGCTTTGATTGGTTGACACATTTTCGACTTCTTCTCCAGAAGCGCAGCACAGAATTCCACCAAACCTCATAGAAAGTAAGTACTCAAGATCCTCTACAAAGTTTGTGTTTTTCGTGCTGATCCGTAATCCAAGATGGCTGCCATTGGCTCTGATTGGTTTACACATTGTCGACTTCTTCTCCAGAACCGCTTCACAGAATTTCACCAAACCTCATAGGAAGTAAGTACTCGAGGTCCTCTACCAAGTTTGTGTTTTTTGTGCCGATCCGTAATCCAAGATGGCTGCCATTGGCTCTGATTGGTTGACACATTTTGGACTTCTTCAAAACGACTGCACAAAATATCACCAAACCTTATAGAAAGTCTTGTAGAAAAAAAAGCAAAATTTTCTATTGAAATTAGCTGTCATTTTATTGTAAATAAGTAATTTGTACTCAGATGAGTGATATAGGCCTATTTGGGCCTCTTGTTATTGCATTACAATTGCAAAAATTCAAGAAGCATTCTTAGTTTGGAGAAATTCAATCCTTTCTCATTTTGGTTGATTATACATGTACATGTAATTGAATACCAGAGAAATTTTACCCTAGATAAAAATTTTCTAGAATTCATCTTTTATCTTTATTTTTGGTCCAATTGGACAGTGGTATTTTAAAGCATCTGCCTGGCTTTGGAAGGTTATGGATTCGAGTCACAATCTCATTATGCTTCCCTCTTTCTCAGGAAAGTTAAACTCAATTTATGTACAAGCACATTTCTATTTACCCAGTACATATTTTGTGGAACAAACCATTTTTATACACCCGTCATAGACGAGATGCATTATGTTATGGCGTTGTTTGTCCATCCAAGGTCATGTTTTCCGGACAATTTTCTGCAGTCTTTCAAGGTGTTGGATTGAAACTTGGCATATAATTTTATATCAATGAGGGTAAGTACCAGTTCGCATTTTGGTATGCTTGAGTTGGTTTTGCCAGAGTTATGGCC
Organism: Pteria penguin; assembly: GCA_035048485.1. NCBI lineage: Eukaryota > Metazoa > Mollusca > Bivalvia > Pterioida > Pteriidae > Pteria > Pteria penguin. The sequence goes on along the minus strand of CM068582.1, from coordinate 48,536,290 downwards.
CTTCAAGAACTTTACAGTTTTCTGGACTTTTTTCTGCAGTCTTTCAAGGTATTGCATTAAACCTTGGCATATAACTTTATATCAATTAGGGTAGGTGCCAGTTCACATTTCAGTATGATTAACTTGGTTTTGCCAGACTCTTGGCCCTTAACTCAGAATTTTTTTTTCATTGATAGCATAATGGCAGATCCTATGGGATATAACATTGATTGATTGATTTTTGTTTAACGTCACACCACGAATATTTCATGTATATGGTGACGGCATCTGCCTGATGCGGGGCATACAAATTTTGACCTTTGCAACGGACAAACCCGAAGCAGTGAGGGATCTTTAACGTGCCATGCATACCACGAAACGGGGCCTCGGTTTTTACTGTCTCATCCGAAAGACATGACACCGGCATGACCAGAGCGGGAATCGAACCCCGGCCTCCCGATCAGGAGTCCAGCGCGATACCACTAGGCCACGCCGGCTTATGGGATATAACAACTTCAGTTTTCATGAATTGATTTTCATAAAACTTATACAGAATACTCAGATAAATTAAAAGAGTACAGAGTTATGGGTCTTTGATTTTTTTTATTTTTGAAAAATTTTTCAGAAAATTATTAAAACTTCATTTCTCACTCAATCTCTTTCAAATTTAACTTTGTGCTAGAATTATATATGAACATTAATATAAATATATATTACTGGTTTTTATTTCTTCTGTATTCTTACATTTTTGATGTAGAAGAAAAAAAAGGGAGGAGGGGGGTTAAATTCTTCTCTTGGCCATAACTTCTTATTGCCTTTATGAATTTCAATAATATTAGTTATTACACAGGGTTGTTGCCCTGAGCCAAAACATGTGTTAGTCTGAGTCCTGAATAATTGGGGGGTGGGAGCCTTCACTCTTTAAAATTTTTTCCTGTCAAACTAAGTGATGGGCATATTATGCCACACTAGGCATTGCTCTTGTTATAATTATATTTGTTGTAAAATGAATTGAAATTATTGGGCTTGTATTTGACAAAGAATATACCTTTTAGGCTTTTTTAAAATTTTAAATGGTGTAACTGGAGCCTTTTACCAGACTAACCACTTTTTGTTGGAGTTTTCATTATGACAATAGTGGTTGGATTGTAACGTCACAGTAATATGATGGAAATTTGAGGGGCATCATTTATCCCGTAGAATTGATGGGAAAAGTTCAAAGTTCTGTTATATACCTTCTTCCAAATTTACATGATGTAAGTGGCCTAATGTCTGACAAACCACGTTTTGCTGGGATTTTCTAATGACTTCATTGCTTTGATCATGGTGTCACAATACAAATGTAATTTGGTGCAAATTTGAGTGGCAAAACATATGTCAGATATTGTCCCCTATAAGTATATCATGTAAAATTTGAGAAAAGTGTATTGCATTGTGGCTTGCCTAAGCTAAAAACAATGCAAAAAGTGCACATGCACAAGAGTCATAATTATATTGTTTACTGAAATATTAATGTGAAAACAATCAATAAAGTGATACCCCAGCGAATAGTGAGGTGCCCGTAGAATAAAAGTGTTTGAATAGTCTGATAAATATGGTAACACATGCTATTCAGTTGTTACGTATCAATTCACTATTGCCTAATCTTATGTGCTGAGCATTAATTAAAAACTACATGTATACTCATAATTAGTGTTTATTATTTTTTTTGATACTTAAAAATTTTTTTTTAAAGTGTAATTGTCCAGCTGCTAAAAACTTGGAAAAATATATGCACATTAAAAAAAAACAACACTACAACAAAGAAAGTATCATTGTATATACAGAATATGCCCATAAACATTAATCAAATCATTTTATCTGTTCAGATAATACTTAAATGCACTGTTCAAATTATTTGACCAACTACAAGTTTGAAACAGCGTTAGACTTGTCCATCCAGCCGAATTCTATATTTAACCCAAAGTTCACACTTTTGTATGATATAATTGAGGGATTCCTTTTTGAAGACAAAAAATAAAAAAGTCCTTCCAAACATTTCAATGCAAAACGTATATTGAGGGAAATGTCTTACAATATACATGTATGAGTAATCAGATACTTACATGTAAATGTAGTACCTGCTTTTATTGAGTACAATTTTTGGGGGGAGCTTTTTCTCCTGGGTAAATTTTCTCTAGTAGTCTTTTTAAGCCTATTCCCAGTATTATATTAATGTAAGAAGCAGTAACGAACAGAAGAAGTTTTGCCGCTCAGATTTGCTTCATATTACTGTAATGTCGCAATCCAAGCATTAGCTTCAAAGTGAAAATGGCAACAAAAATCAGTTTGTTTGGTATTAGTTCTTTACATCATTTTAGATTAGTAAAATGCTCATTAAACTATGATGTCTATTTATATATTATGATATCTATTACATTATGATGTCTGTTACATTATGTAGCTTTTACATTATGATGGCTATTACATTATGATGTCTATTACATTATGATGTCTATTACATTATGATGGCTATTACATTATGATGTCTATTACATTATAATGTCTATTACATTATGATGGCTATTACATTATGATGTCTATTACATTATAATGTCTATTACATTATGATGTCTATTACATTATAATGTCTATTATATTATTACATTATGATGTCCATTACATTATGATGTCTGTTACATTATGATGTCCATTACATTATGATGTCTATTACATTATGATGCCTATTACATTATGATGTCTATTACATTATGATGTCCATTACATTATGATGGCTGTTACATTATGATGTCTGTTACATTATGATGGCTATTACATTATGATGTCCATTACATTATGATGTTTATTACATTATGATGTCTATTACATTATGTCTATTACATTATGATGTCTATTACATTATGATGTCTATTACATTATGATGTCTGTTACATTATGATGTCTATTACATTATGATGGCCATTACATTATGATGTCTATTACATTATGATGTCCATTACATTATGATGTCCATTACATTATGATGTCTATTACATTATGATGTCCATTACATTATGATGTCTATTACATTATGATGTCTATTACATTATGTCTATTACATTATGATGTCTATTACATTGTGATGTCCATTACATTATGATGTCTATTACATTATGATGTCCATTACATTATGATGTCTATTACATTGTGATGTCTATTACATGATGTCTATTACATTATGATGTCTATTACATTATGTCTATTACATTATGATGTTTATTACATTATGTCTATTACATTATGTCTATTATGATGAGGTAGATTAATTTGGAGAAGATATTAATCATTTTGTTGTCCAACATTACAGTTTCCGCAGTTCACATAAATTCTGTCAAAGATTTATGCTGTTTTTTAGGGAGAAATTGGGGGATGTTTTTATCAGAAAGAAGCATAAAAAATTCTGATACATGTACCGTTAAAATAAATATTTTTTAAAAATGTGATGTATCATGCAATACATCTCAAGCACACACTTAAAAGGACATGATGTATAGGACAATATACATTTGTGTTGCATTTGAAAGAGAGATTGTCCCATTAATACTAACATGATATTGATCCATCATGACTTTTGAATTATGAATTTTATATAAATGCACAATATATAACCATTACATTTTCATATTGGAACCATATTTTGAAGCAATGATAGAGTCTATAAGGCTCTCAATCTGCCTATTGGTATTACAGACAGATATATTTGGCCCCTTCTGTACTTGATGTTTATACATAACATGTAAATAAATGTTTGAAACAATGAGCATTGTTCTCATGAAGGAAACACCTACTTAGGGTAAATTACCCAGTACATGAAGTGTATTGAATAAAGTTCATAGAATATGACCCTTAATCAGTTCATGTCAGATCTCTCTGCCAATTGTGCAAAAAGAGGGAGAAGTTGCAGTCAGCTTGTAGCCTTTTGTCTTTAATTTGCCTATCGCCCATTAACTTTCACATTTTGAACTTCTTCAGAACCACTGAAAGAATTTTCATGAAAACTGGTAGAGATGAAGTTCTCAAGGGCCCCTTTCAAGTGAACGATGTTTTTTACCCAGATCCTTCAAGAAGAGGATCCAATGCAAAGCGATATATGCCCTTTAGGGTACACTTCTTTGACATACCCTTCATTACACTACATGAATCATCAACGGAATGTATCAGATTGATGTAGGAAGGTGTTTTAAGAAATTGTTGGTTTTTAGTTCTATTGTGAAATCATTTTTTAACATTTTATGACATCTTTTTAGACTTTGTTATTTTTCACTACTTTCTAGTAATAGATAGTTTTCAAATGCATAGAATTTAATTGGAGTTACTTCCCTTGTCCACCATCTTGGACGTGAAGGTCGAGTATTTGCTTCAAATTCATACAAATTTTATCAAATTCAAATTTTATCAAATTTGTTTGAAAAAGTTGTCTATTTTACACTCTTTTGAAATCATTTAAGCATTGCTCAGTGGTTTTTATGTATTGCATAAGAATTGCAAAAATTCAAAGGGCATCTTTATTCTTCCAAAAACTGCCTTATATAATTTGGTTGATATAAACATTTTTTACCATTATTTTTAAGATTAAAAGTGGAAGGGTGTAGAATCTATTAGTACATATATAATAATAAGCTTTGATGTACTTGTCCTTCAGAACTAATGAAAAGATATTGATGAAACATGATAGGTATGATTTAGTACTCAAGGTTTCATTCATGTGTTACTGATTTTCAACTTCATCTGTTAAAGGTTGGAACCCATATGGGGCAACATAAGCCCTGAAGCGTACCCTCTTTTGACAAATGTCTTTAGATGGGCTGCACAGATCATCAAACTGACAGAGAGATCCAGAAGGGTTTCTAAAGAAGTGTTATATTTTTAGCTTATGTGAGCCGAAGGCTCAAGTGAGCTATTGTGATCAATCGTAGTCCGTCGTTAACTTTACACATTTTTTACTTTTTCTTCAGAACAGCTGAACAGAATTTGATGGAACTTGGTATGTATGAAGTACTCATGGTCCACTACAAGTGTTGTTGTTTTTTGTCCAGATCTGTCATTGGGTGGTACCACCACAGGCAAAAGTAGGTCACAGAGGGTGACAAACTTCTTCAGACTGGGGGCATGATCTAGAGGGATGTGTGAAGAAGTGTTGTTATTTTTTAAGACTTCCAAAGAAAAAAGGGGGGGGGGGGGTTGGCCATTTTTCACATTTTCAAATTTTTCTGCAAAACTGTGTGAAGGATTTTATAAATCTTTGTAGAAATAAATCACTTGTAATCCCCTTCAAATAATGTCATTTTCGTCCAGACCTCTTTACAGGTGGCACCACCCCAGTCAAAAGTAGGTCACAAAAGAGTACCCTCCTTTGACAATCTTCTTTTTCATACTGGCTGTATATAGTCTCAGACAAACAGAATGCATAGAAATGATCTAGAGGGATGGGTGAAGAAGTCTTGTCATTTTTGTTACCTTCCAAAATCAAATTTTAGAAATTTTTCAACATTTTGTTTGGACTTGGTGATTTCAATGCAGAAAAGTGTCATACTTCCTAGTTAATTGATAACGATGATTTCTTATGGACTATTGTGATCATAATTATGGTAAGGAATGTTATTTTGAAAGAATTTTGTCAATATCTCAATTTTTGGATTTTCTTTGATTTTTTAAGACTTCCAAATGAGGGTGTATAGGGACAATTCTTCACATTTTTAACTTCTGCTGTTATACCACATGAAAGATTTTAATGAAACATGGTATACATGAAGTACTAGAGGTCCTCTATCAATTTTGTACATTTCATCCAAACTGGTCAACAGATGGTGCCACCATATCTAAAATCTAGGTCTCACAATGGTACATATACCACTGAGTGGCAGTTCAAATCCAGCCGTGGTAAAAATTATTTTTTCATTTCTTTACACATCTCAGCACTCATTATATAAATTTAGGCCATTTTAAGTTGGATCTGGACAATATTTGAAACAATTGTTGTTCATGACCCAGACTTGAAATCAGTCAACAAAAGGCCCCACCTAATGAAAACGACTAACTTTTTGCCCTGAATCACATCTTGCAGAGACAAAGCAAATGCTTAATATCAAAATCACCTGAATGGATGTGCAAAAAACTGTTGTTGTTTTTTATTCTGGTCTGAAATAAAATTTGACATATTTTCAACATTTGTGTTGACTTAGTCAGTAATGCAACAATAAATAACTTCTTCCTTCCTGCATGACTAATAATCTAGGTTTCAGGTGAGCGATATAGGCCCACTTGGGCCTCTTGTTTTTTGTTCCATTGTGAAATCAAATTTTTGATGTACTTCTTTTTGACATCTTTTCAGACTTTTTGAAAATTTTCAGATAATTTCTACATATAAGTTCCTTATAATGCATTGATTTTGTGTGTTCTGACTTATTTTATTACAATGAGTTTAATTAGAAAGATATGGAATACAGAATTAATTTTTATATGCTATTATAGACAGACATTATTATCTTTGTCTTGGCCATAACTTTTTACCCCTTACATGGATATAAATAATATTTCACAGAATTTTTGTCCTTGACCCATGTTTGGGTCATGAGATCTCAGAATAAGATGCATAAAATCCTTCTTATACAATACTATACAAAAGTTGGTCTGCTATTAGGGAAGTGCAGAAGTGCAATCACTGCAAAATGGAATGCAGAAATTTGTTGCAAAATCTGTTTGTTATTAGATTTGCTCATAAATTGGGAGCCAGTGTAGCTCAGTTGGTTAGATGGTTGGCTTGTGACCAAGAGGTCCTAGGCTCGAATCTTGCTGTACCAGTGTCATGTTTTTTGGATGAGATAGTGAGGACTGAGGTTTGGTATAAGGGTAGGCGTGGCTTGTAAAAGATCCCTTACTGCTTCATGTGGGTCAGTCCTAGAAGTGTTAATTTCTGCATCAGGCCGATGCAGTCACTGTAAATATGAAATCATGGGGTGAAGTTATTTAACAATAATTAATCAGTGCACAGAAATGGGTAGCAATCCTGCAACTCATCTATGCTAGCCAAGGGTTTCTGATGAGCTACCCTATTCTACTACATACTTCTTTCCCTACTTTTTCATCTAGGTGGAATAGAGAGCCTTTAGTCTACTTCTTAAATTTTATTATATTTTCAGAGCCAGATGCTAGATGGGATGCCATTACAGAGGAGCAATTCAAAGAGGCAGAGACATATTTTGAAAAATTTATTGAAAATTTATTTAATGCATCCTCTGAGCATCATGCATTATTAGAATTTAATTATAGAAAAATGAGACAAGAGGATTTACTACAAAATTCATCTAGTGCTAGAAGATTTCTTTACTTATTTCAAAGAGGACATAATGACAAAACTTTTGACCTTCTAAGTAAACCAACAAGGCAGCGTGCTACAGTTGAAGATGAAAAGCGTCAGCGTCAAACTGTGCATCTGAAATCCCTGAAGCCAGATCAGATTAGTTTATTTATGGGTAGAAGTGGTCATAATATGAAGCGGTATCTTAGAGGTAAAAAGAAAGTAAAAGTAGAAATGAAAACTGAAGGAGAAGAGGTCAAGGCTATTATTACCTGTCGTTCTCAGGACCGAGATAGCATCAGACAGAGGTTAGAAAGAGAAGCTGACATGCTTGCAGAGAGACGTAGAATTCATGAGAGAAATGTAAGTTTCACAAGCTCATATCCATCACTTTTATAGAGAGTAATGTCGTAAATGAAAATTATTTGAGAATTTATGAAATTTAACTTGATTCAGCAGATCTAGTAAGCTTTTGTGAGTACAGTCTGCATGTCACTGTATTGGGGTCAGTGCTCTAAAATTGTTTTTATTATGCACTCACCCACAAGTGAGTGACATTTCAAAGTCTACTGACCCAGTCAAAAAATTAACTCACCCTGTCCAACTTGAATAAACAAGGACACAATGAGTGAGAAAAAGGGCTTTAATACTTATAATTAGAATGCCTCGTTTTGAGAAACGTGCTTGGCGGCTATAGCCTTGGCTTATGCCTTTGACTTTAAACCTGGCTAAAAATGAAAGTATCAGTCCAGTGTATGAAATTTTCAGTCTGTCTTAAAGCAAATACTATCCCAAACTGTGCAGAGCTATTCCAGTTTTATTGTTTAATATGGACTGAAATAGCCCATGTGATATCCCATAGATAAGGCAGGTTTCACACACTGGTAACCATTGTATTTGTTTCCACGGGAGAAGACTTGTTCGGTATATAAATGGTACCTATGTCGAGAATGTCACATTCATATTTATTTCCTTTTTGTCAGTGCTTAGTCTTGGTTATGCAAACCATTATTTTTTATCAGTCGCTAAATCTCAAGATTTTACTAGTAGAGATCCTGGGTAAGTTGCATTTGATGATCTTGTTTCCTGATTACAAAAACAATTCACGTCAGGTGACAGGATAGCATGATTCTAGAGCAGTGATGGTACATGTATCAGTGCCTAAGGGGCTGAGTGCACTGGATGAATTCACAGTCATTGGTCTCTCACCTTTTGTCAAGTATAGATTTGAATCTTGGTCCAGAAGATTTGTTAGGTCTTCCAGTTGACTTGTCTAAATTACAACCATTTCCTCCTCCACTATACAAAGGACATAATCTCATTTTAATGGGTGAAATAATGTTGAACAACATATGAATAGATACGATGTATCAATGATAAATACAGTGGAAATTTTATTAAATTGAAGTGTATGGTACACCTGAAATCACTTCAAGGTTTGGCAAGTTTCCATTATTGTTAATGTTGGTTGGTTGGTTGATTATTGTTTTACGTCACTCCACGATTATTTCACGTATATGGTGACGGCATCTGCCTGATGCATTGCATACAAATTTAGACCTTTGCAATGGACCCACCCGAAGCAGTGAGGGATCTTTTACGTGCCACGCCTACCGTGACACGGGACCTCGGTTTTTACTGTCTCATCCGAAAGACAGAACACCGGTGTGCCCCGGGCGGGAGTCGAACCCGCGACCTCTCGATCACGAGCCGAGCACCTTATCCACTAGGCCACACCGGCTTTTATTGTTAATGACATGAATTGAAAGGCTGTCATTACAACATGATTTGTTTTCACTTTCCAAGGGGTTTGAGTTTCAGATATTTTAGTTATCAAAGTTTGACTGTTTACATATACATACTGGAGACCATTACTCACAATACTAAATAAAGATAATTATAGGAATTATTTTGTTTTATAGGTTGCAGAATATCATGGAAATCTAGACAGTAAGTATGATTTATCTTTGTCTGCATGCAAATATCACTAATATCATGATTATTGCTGTTGTCCATGGATTGTTTCTGTGATATGGTTTCTATTCATCAGGCCATAGTCTGAATTACTTTTTCCTTTTCCAGAGACTTTAAAAAAGACCAGAACCTTTCAAAATGCTTTGACATTCAAATACATGCAATATACTAAAGCTCAGATGCCTTGTATAAACTGATAGTTAACATATGATATAGATGTAGGTGTCATGGCGACGGAGAGAGTAAAGGTGCTGCCCAAATATTTATTGTAACATTTCATCTGTCAAATCTAGGTTTAAAATCCTTGCTGGGATGAACGGCAATGTCCAAAACTATAAATATCAAAGATGTGTTTTTCTGCCTTAAAACATTGCCCCCCCTGAATGTACGTGAAGAATAACCAAGGTCTGGCTGATTAATGAGTTGACCCTGTAATTCTTGTGAGCTTTCTAAAGGATGGAAAATATAAAAATTGAAAAAGTGCTTAGTTCTAAGGAACATGTGTCAGCAGGACAATATGCAAATTTCATATTTTACATGAAATATGCGGCCTCATGCCCAACATACTTGTTTTTTTCTGAAATTTTCATTATGACATTAATGTTTGGATTGTTACGTCACAATAGAATGACGGGATTTTGAGCGGCAAAACATCACATGTCTGGCATTTAATGTGAGATGAAATTAATATGAAAAATTTTGATTAAAAGAGATACATGTATAACAGATTGAAGGTAGACAGTGTGATCCTCCGGTGTTGCTGTGTCTCAAAGGCATCCAACAAATCCAAGGGATTTCCTCAAATTCTGAAAATATATACAATATGCCCGAGTAGTTTAATGTTAAGTACATTTTTAGCTCACCTGAGCCAAAGGCTCAAGTGAGCTATAGTCATAGTGCGCCGTCCGTCGTTAACTTTTTCACATTTTCGACTTCTTCTCTGGAACAACATTGCAGATTTGGATCAACTTTGTGTAAATGATGTACTGAAGGTCCCCTACTAAAATTGTGTTCGGGATCCAGATTCCCTCAGGGATGGATCCAGGGCGGGACCAAAAGTGCCAAAAGGGTACCCCTCTTCAAACATCTTCTTCTCCAGAACCAGTACATAAATGGGGAAACTAATTGCATTTCAACAATCTATAAAGATAGGTTATTAAAAATTGTGTTTGGGGTTAAGATCCGTCAAATAGAAATTTACACTTTTTTGACGTGTTTCTAGACTTAGTCATTTCAATGAAGAAAAGTGTCATGTTTTTCAGTTAATTGATATTGATGATTTCTTAATGACTATTTTGATCATAATTGTGGTAAGGAATATTATTGTGAAAGAATTTTGTCATTATCTCAATTTTTGGATTTTTTATAAATTTTTTAAGACTTCCAAAAAAAAGGGGGGTTGGCCATTTTTCACATTTTCAACTTTTTCTACAAAACCACATGAAAGATTTTAATGAAACATGGAATACATGAAGTACTAAAAGTCCTCTATCAATTTGGTAAATTTCATCCAAATTGGTTAACAGAAAATGCCACCATGTCTAAAAAGTAGGTCTCACAATGGTACATATACCGCTTGGTAATTGAAATATGGAGAGTAGCGGTTCAAATTCAGCTGTGGTCAAAAATTTTTTTTTTTTTTTTTTACACATCTAAATAAGTTTTTAGATGTTTCTCAACACTCAACATATGAAATTAGGAATTTTACATTTAAGACTTCCAAAAAAAAAGGGTGGTATGGGGGGGGGGCGGGGTTGGCCATTTTCAACTTTTTCTACAAAACTGTTTGAAGGATTTTAATAAATCTTGGTAGAAATAAGTCACTTATGATCCTCTTCAAATTCTGTTGTTTTCGTCCAGACCTCTTTACAGGTGGCGCCACCATAGTCGAAAGTAGGTCACAAAAGAGTTCCCCCCCTTTAACAATATTCTTTTTCATACGGGCTGTATACAGAGACAAACAGAATGCATAGAAATGAACTAGAGGGATGAGTGAAGACGTATTGTCATTTTGGTTCCCTTCCAAAATCAAATTTTAGAATTTTTTTTCGACATTTCTTTGGACTTGGTGATTCAATGCAGAAAAAAAGTGTCATATTTCCTAGTTAATTGATAATGATGATTTCTCATGGACTATTGTGATCATAATTATAGTAAGGATTGTTACTTTGAAAGAATTTTGTCAATATCTCAATTTTTGGATTTTCTATGAATTTTTTAAGACTTCCAAATGAGGGTGTATAGGAACAATTCAATCACATTTTTCACTTCTGCTGTTATACCACATGAAAGATTTTAATGAAACATGGAATACATGAAGTACTAAAGGTCCTCTATCAATTTGGTAAATTTCATCCAAATTGCTCATGCCACCATGTCTAAAAAGCAGTTCTCACAATGGTACATATACCACTTGGTAATTGAAATATGGAGAGTAGCGGTTCAAATCCAGCTTTGGTCAAAAATTTTTTTTTCATTTCTTTACACATCTAAATAAGTTTTCAGATGTTTCTCAACACTCAGCATATGAAATTAGGCAATTTTAAGTTAAATCTGGACAATATTTGAAACAATTGTTGTTCATGACCCAGACTTGAAATCAGTCAACAAAAGGCCCCACCTAAAGAAAATGACTAACTTGTTGCCCTGAATGACTTCTTGCAGAGACAAAGGAAATGCTTAATATCAAAATCACCTGAATGGATGTGCAAAAAAGTGTTGTTTTTTATTCTAGCCTGAAATAAAATTTGACATATTTTCAACATCTGTGTTGACTTAGTCACCACTTGGACCTCTTGTTTATTTCCATGTTTGTCTAATGGGGATATATAGGATTCACATTGCTCAGACGTAGTGTATGTTTGTGTGTTCGTTTGTTCATTTGTTTGTTTTATCATTATCAATCATTAACTTCACCCATCTTCACCCAAGGTCACCTATTTAAATTAAAGAATGGATGGATGGATGCAGAGCGTTTGCTTAAAACTTAATCGGGGCCATAAGTAAACTTTGTGATTGATCTTGACCAAACTTCACACAAACATTCCTTAGAATTAACAGTGTGTCATGATCTTAATACAAGCTCATGTGTCCCATTTCAAGGAGTCATTGCTTAAAACTTTGTACTGGCCAAAAGTCAATTATTTTTAGATAGATCTTGACCAAAATACTAACAAATATTTTGTAAAATCAAAAGGTGCGTCTCGTGAGCTATTTCAAAGTCACTTCGTAAATACATATTGCTTAAATTCTTTTCTGGGCTGTAGTCAGTCACTTTATGGTAGATCTTGACCAAACTTAACACAGATGTTTTCAGAACCTAAATGTGTGTCATGACCTTGACTCAAGGTCATGTGACCTATATCAACTATAAGGAGTTATTCTTTGTCATCCTTTCTAGTGTACTATGCCATGCTATATACCGGGTAATTTTTATGACAACAGCATGTGAAATACCAGGGCCTATTTCTTATTTGTAAACTATTAAATGTATTGTCTTATTGTTTCTGTTTATACTTCTAGATAATGAAGAAGAGGATATGGAATGAGATGTTGGTACATTATTAAGCGAGTAAGTCAATTAATTTTCACATTTACAAGTGTGTTTATTGTTTTACTAAGAATCAAGGCTTTCATGCCCCAGGAATCAAAGATTTGAGGACATCTAGTTTTAAGTCTGTCTGTTTGTCAGTGGAAAAAAACTTTAACATTTTACATAACTTTTTAATTGTAAGAGCTAGGGCTTTGATATCTCATGTGCATATTCCTTGTGACAAGACCCTTCTCTCGGTAAATTTACAATAAATTTTGATCAAATGACCTTGACTGTGAGCTTTGACTTACATTTTCATAACTTTAACATTGGTTATAACTTTTCAGTTATAAGAGGTAGGACTTTTATATTTCATATGCGTATTTATTGTGACAAGACCATTCTGTCAAAATAAAAATTTTTGAACTTGTGACTGTGACTGTGTCCTTTGACCTAACTTTCAAAAATTTTAACATTGGTTATAACTTTTGAATCATAAGAAGTAGGGCTTTGACATTTCATATGCATATTCCTTGTGAGAAAACCTTTCTGTCTGTTTAATAATATTTGGCCTTCTGACCTTGACTGTGACCTTTGACCTTCATTTAAAAAGTTTAAACATTGGTTTTGACTTTTGAATCATAAGAGGTATGTCTTTGATATTTCATATGTGTAGTCTTCTGGGTTGGGATGTAATCAAGATATGGGACATTGCAAAATTTGTCTTATTTAGGCTTTGCTACCACCAGAGGCATTCATGTTTCACAAACAGATCTTGTTAGTATTTTTTGTATCTTCATTCCCCAGATTATCCCTTCTATATATTTTGTGTCTTATCAGTTTAATAAATTGTTGTTATTATAAAAAGCTGTTTTCTATTCTTTAGAGAGTATCTCTGCCACATTGTTGATTTCATTTTTACTTCTGCCACAAATTAAATTGCACAAGTAGTACAAAGTTCTTTATAGGAAGGCAGTGTAACAAATCACATTCCAAGTCATGTATCCTAGGTCATTGTTAACTTGAGAGAATTTTTTTTCTGATAGGAATCCCATTTAGGGTTTGAACTTGAATATTCTACACTGTTTGTGTTTTAAGTCACTCAAATATAATTTCACTGATAGGATATCTGCATCTGTCTGACCCAAAGCATAGAAATTTAGACCTGTGTAATGGACTGACCAGAAGCAGTGAAAGATTGTATGCGTGCCATATCTAACATGCATATGGTACCTCAGCTTTTACTGTTTTTGTCCAAAGACACTGAAAATGCAATGTTGGGTCTTGAACTTGACACCTACTGGTATTGATCACCAGTAAAGAACCATCCTGATTGAAACATTTTACAGGTATTGGTCACCAGCCAAGAACTGTCCTGATTGATACATCCTACTGGTATTGGTCACCAGCTAGGAACCATCCTGATTGAACCATCCTACTGGTATTGGTCACCAGCCAAGAACTGTCCTGATTGATACCTCCTACTGGTATTGGTCACCAGCCAAGAACCGTCCTAATTGATACATCATACTGGTATTGGTCACCAGCCAAGAACCATCCTGATTGAACCATCTACTGGTATTGGTCACCAGCCAAGAACCGTCCTGATTGATACATCCTACTGGTATTGGTCACCAGCCAAGAACGGTCCTGATTGATACATCCTACTGGTATCGGTCACCAGCCAAGAACTGTCCTGATTAAGCAATCTTACTGGTATTGGTTACCAGCCTAGAACCTTCCTGATTGAAACATTCAGGCTCTTTCTACACTACATGTTTAGGGCATAACCACTACATTAAGTCTGCCTTCAAACAGAATTTGATGAAATTGAGTTAGAATGAATTGTAATAGATATTGCCTCCATATGTAAAAATGATACAACAACAACCACCTGTATAAATCATCTGTTTCAGATGTATTAGAATCTAACATGCAAAATGACCTTCTTGAAGGGATCACCTCTTCTCAAAAGGCATTTTACTTTCTTTTGATGGTTGTTTACTGCAAGTTGAAATTATTTCACAATAAATTAAAAAGAGTAAAATGAATTGTATGCAAATCTGTATATATATGACCTGCAGTTACAACAGTATTGTTTCTCAGCCTTCATTCTCACAAAAACGTATATTAAAGCTCACACAGTAATGAGAAATAAGATCTGTATTTTGTCTTCAGATAACAATATGAGTAATGAGTATGATTTTTTCATGATTTTCTTTCCAGATATGGGGATTTAAGATGCAGGCAACGCCTCTATTGTGATACCAATGAATAGCTGTGTATATAGAGAAGGAATTAAAAAGAATAACTGAATTTTGTGACAGCAGTTGACTTCATACTTTGTCATGCAAACCATAAATCAATCATAGACATACATACTACTCCTTGAAAAAGGTTTGAAAGGGATTTGTTAATATCATGAAAAGGAGTAAATGCTTTTTAAATTTAATGTATGACATATTTGTATATTTGTTGATTGAGTGATTCTGTTATTTTACTTACTGTTTTAGTGATAATAATTTGTTATACTTTTTATTACATTATACATGATAAATCCCACATGCTCATGTTACATCATACATGTGATAATATACATGTTATATTATACATATTACATCATACATGTTACTGTAAACCGTGTTATTCGCAAGCATTTTATTTTAGCGAGATTTGCGAGGAGGATCGTCTCGCGATAATAAATCGCCATGAACATGTACAAGTTTGACTATCATGCTCTAAAGTATTCAACGCAAGAAAAAATGATATGTTTATATTACATTGATTACATCCAAACTTCTAAAACCTACTTGATTTTCTAAATTCAATGTCCCCTATCTAAATGTTGGCAGCCGCCTTTGTCTATCCCTCGTGCTTGACTAATTTCACTTCTATTGCGATCGGAGTATTTATCTAATGTCCTGCTGTGTTATAAATTTAGCATTGAAAAAAAATTCTATCTGGAAAAATCTATAAAATGTACATGTTTCAAATATAAAAACTTTCTATAACTATAAAACAGAACAATAAGTAAAAGTTAAAAAGTAATCTACAAAATAATGTAATGAGCACTGATTAGCACTAAGTAAGGATATGTTATTAATGATCGATCTCTGATAGAAGAGTGACGCTACCTAGAGTTTAGTTACAATTTAAAGCCTCAATATTTAATTAACAATGTAAGATGTGAAGTCAGCAATTCACTTTTATTTACTATCATGTAAATAACAGTAATCTTCATATCTGGCTTCAGCGTGTACTGACTCTTAAAAAGCAATCATCAATGACAGCTAACATGACTGTTGACTACACCGCAAGTGGTCACTTCTTCATTGGATAGGTAATTAACATACCATAGATAGGTGACCAGATAAACACTTCATTTAACTGTTAAACAAACAATCAATCAGTGCAGAAAGGAGATAAACAGGGTGGCTTCATGTATTAAATCACGGTTATATGTTTCAGCTATGTCCGGAAAGCAAGATTTTGTCCGGATTATTGGAGCAAACTTAAGGTACTTTTGGAATTCTGTACCCATATTTCCTTGTCCAGATCTGGAATGCAGATTTCCGTAATATCGGATCAACATATCATTTGGGAAATATCATTCCCACACCTTCTTGTCCGGAAAGTGGATTTTTACGGAGCCCAGATTATCAGAGCATCACTGTACAATAAAAATTTTTTAGGGGATCCGTTCATCGCGAATATAAAAGGCCATGAACAGGTGTAAGGGATCTTATTTGCGAAATTAAATCGTCGCGAATAAAAGACGGTTTACAGTATATTATACATATGATTAGCTGCTAGATATTTACTAGATACTTTCAGAGTGGCATTTTATATTTATTTAGCCATTGACTGATAACAGTATAAGATTAGATTATAATTTACCACAGTTTCAGAATGTTAATATCACATGTTGATTTTCATGTTTGCTGTGTCTTATACAGTATGGATTCCATTCTATTTTGTTGGTTCTGGTTACAGTATTTAGTTAGCAGATTGACAATCATGACTTGATGTTTGACATTCTGATTAAAACCATATCTTTATTCCGTTTCTCTATTTGTCCTATTGTAGATAAAGATCATGCGAAACCCAATAAGGGGTCACGTTCTGGTGAAATCTGATTTTCAGCCAATCAGTGAACCGACTACAAATTCCTGGGAATGAAATTAACATCCCATGCGTGCGTGACCTACAAGGTAGTTTTTAAACAGTTGTTGTTACATATTGCATCACTTGCACGTGCTTAGCCGAGTCATTGATTGGTTATTGGAAATAACGGTTTCGGTGACTGACACGTCATCAGAGTTCACCAGAACATGACCCCTAACGGGGTTTCACCAGATCTTTATACGCAATGGGAGGAATAGAGAAGCGGAATAAAGAAATGGTTTTAATCAGATTGGATGTTTGATATCTATACTGTGTCCAGTATATATATCTGATACTGTCAGTCTAGATTGATTAACCATATTTGAATGTGAAGCAGTGCTGTTATGGGAAAAAAGTATTCAGCAAATAATGAAGTGTCAAGCTGATTGTAATCGGTCTTCAGCTGAACATAGATATATCATATAAATATATAATCCGGTTTCAAATTTTATCTCTTTCACCTTGTAATACCATGTAATACCTTTTCTATATGTTCTACTAAACATTGAATTAATTTTGTATAGCATTTTCACTGAAGGGAAGCTGATGAATTTTGCTAAATCTCCTGCCAAAGTGAAAACAAATAATGATGAACATATATATGATATTAACACTTACTTTACTAATGTAATAACAATGTCATGGAAGTGTGTTTCTGAAAACTTAAACAATCATACAATGTGTATAATTGCCTTTGTTATATTATAATGAACAATAAATTAGCATTTTGCAGCAAGTTTCATTTAATTATTGATGAAGGAATATATTTAAATACTGGCATAATTTTGTTTTAGTACAACATTCAAGGATACAGATGGTGTTAAATGTACTTTTAATTTAAAAAGCACATCCATAGAAAGAACATGACTCATTTCTGACATGATATAATTCTTCCGTTTAAAAACTGATTTTTCAAAAAATTTATTTCAAAATGTGTTGGATTTTGTAAAAGAAGTAAGAAAACAGCAGAAGTTTAATGTTAACCCCCTTTGTGAGTTTTTTCTACATATTTTCAGTCTTTTCTTCAAAATCATGTCTACCATTGATATGTGAGCAGTATATAATAGTACCTAGAAAAGCGTGTAGAGGATTTCTACCAGAATTTTGCACAGTATCATATATTTGTTCAGCAATAATATTCGCATTTCTGGTTTGGCTCGATACAGGTTTGAGAGAAAGATGTGTTGGGAATTCAGGATATTTAATTATAAGATTTATTTTTTCATTAATACATTGTATATAGATTGCCATAAATATATTTTATCTGGTGTAAATGAGGTTGATAAATTAGCATTTTATCTTTTATAACAATTGCAGTCACATTGTGAAATAGACTTGGAAATTACATTGAAGTATGATGTCAATATTTATTCATAAACTGTTTTATTACATGAAAAATAAACAAACCATACATGTGGCACTTAGATCAAGAAATGAGAGAGAATTAAGAGAAGAACACCAGGGTCCGAAACTGAGAATATACTTAAGTCAAAAATTCATATTCTTCTGTTCATCAATGAATTAATAACTGGGATTTGGATTTTATTTAGTTTTATTCTACTGATAAATAGAATTAAACCATTCTGCATGAACGTTTGATAATGGAATAAATTAAAATGAAATTTTTGACTTAAGTATATTCTCAGTATATTCCCCCCCCCCCCTGAATATTGTTCTATGTTTATTAAGTGATCTTTGTTAATTTGCACCAGTAGTTCAAATAAATATACCACAGTAATGAGTTTATTGTTGTAGACTTCAGAACATCAGTTTATTCATGCATTACATCATGTGAAATGTCCATGCTGTTTGCAGAATAAATAAAATATTAAAATTTGAAACATTATGTATCATTGTCATTTATATCATGTATACAGGTGTTTGCACAACCAGTGTAATTCACCAAGACGAGACGCTTAAACTGGTATGTGTTGCAGTCTGCAGTATTTACAAGCTTAATGCTTGCGCAGCATAGCGTGTAGTAATACTACTGCGGGGAACTACTTCTATATTCATTTATCAGCAGGGATAGATTACATTTTAGTTTCTTTACTTCTCATCAGTTTTATGTTCAAATTTCAAAGTTTCTGTAGTATTTAATATTTCCATTATTCTAGATGATACAAAAATCTCAAGAACATAGGATTTTATGTTATTTAAAAGTAATTGCTAAAAACAGCTGCTTCTCAAAAGCCACAAATTGCTTACAGGATACTTTACTATGAAGTTGCAAGTTTTGCTGCAATATTACTCTCTCCCAAATTATGTCGCATCCGTCTTTATCATTGTGAGTGGCCAGGAGGCAGTCAGTATACAGAAAAGGTTTACGAAACTGACATTGAGTTTACGCAGGATTGATATACTCGTTTCTACGGAATGATTTTGCAATTTTTAGCTCACCTGATCTAAAGGCTCAAGTTAACTAATGTCACAGAGTAGAGTTCGATGTATTGGAGTCTAGCACCAGTTTGAGTTCTGGATAGAAAAAAAATCAGTCGAGGTGGAATGATTTAATAAATTTCAACCGAGGCATTAGCCAAGACAGATTTGTTGAATCATCCCACCTAAGACTGATCTTTTCCTATCTGAAACTCAAAGTGGTGCTTGATTATTTTTCTCGCACTTTTGTGTTTTAATGTAGACGATTTGTTTGTTTCTTTTGAGTCTGACAACCCTGTCCTATTGTATGGCTGCATCACTGATTGAGTAAAAACATAGTTCACTACAATAAGATCAAACACCAATTATCAACAGCAACTAAATTTCCGTTATTGTTAAAACCAATGTTTACTATTTCTCCTACACAAAAATTGTGATCCACCATGGTTTTTTTTGTTTGTATACAAAGCAGACGTCGCATAATGGGAACCAAAGTGTTCCGGATAGAATTTTCCATTACTGATCAGTCATCTCAGGTGCGAGAATCTGTCATCTGGTGTCCGGCGTCGTAAACTTTTCACTTCATCGACTTCTTCCGAACCTCTGGAAGGACTTTGCTGAAACTTTGTAGGCATGAAGTACTCGTGGTACCTTACAATTGTTGTTTTTGTCAGGATCCATCAACATGTGGCACCAACACAGTCAAAAGTAGGTCACAGAGGGTACCCTTCTTTGAAAATCTTCGTCTTCAGACCAGCTACATACAAAGACAAACTAAATGCAAAGAAATGATCAAGAGGGATGTTTGAAGAACTTTTGTTGTTTTGGGTTCCATTTCGAAGTTGAGTTTTTAACGTGCTGTCAACATTTTTGGACTCGATGATCTAAATGCAGAAAAGTGTCATTTTTAACTGGACTTAATGCATATAATACTACTATAATAATTTAATCAATTCTGAATGGGACACCTCTGGCATTGACATGGTTTATAGTGCCAGATGGCTTGGTGTTGTATTTAATTTTTCCTATTTATGTTTTCTGTGTAATTCCTTTTACAATAAGTGTAATTTTTGACATCAAAGGTTGATACAGAGCAATATCAACTTTAAAGTTGGAATGTCCAAGAAAAAGTTGGATTGAATGTCTTACATTAAAGTAAGATTAAAGTTGAAGTTTCCAACTTTAATGTTGAAATTTCCAACTTAAATGTTGGAATTTCCAAAGTTAAAATTGGAATTTCTAAGATTAAAGTTGGAATTTCCAACTTTAAAGTTGGAAATTCCAAGATTAAAGTTGGAATCTCCTAGATTAGAGTTGGAATTTCCAAGACTAAATTTGTAATTATCAACTTTTAAGTTGGAATTTTCAAGATTAAAATTGGAATTTCTGACATTAATTTTTGAAAAACGAAAGATAAAAATGTTTCAATGTGGCGCTAATACGCTTCCGTACTGTTGAACTTTTCAAAGATAAATAGAATATCCTGCTACATAGAGAAGGTTTAATTGCTATGTATTATCAATGCAAGAGAAATTGTACTAAAACAATTAATCTAGAGAGTTATAGTCAAAACGGCCCAAGAAAAAAATAAAAATAAAAAAGGGCCCACTCTAGAACGACCCACAACAAAACGGAACAGTTTTTACCACACCGGTCGAACTTTGTAATATTTTAACAATGGATATCGACTTTGATTTCAAAATAGATTTTTTTTCACCTAGTGTTTAAATTATACTTGATACGGACAGTAAGAGGGCAAAAAATTTGACATTTTAATAAAGTGCCTACGGGAGGAAATAAATAATGAATGAATAAATAAAAGCATAAAATTATTCCTATTTTCGTGTGGGCCGTTCTATTTTTTGGGCCGTTTTAACTATACACTAATCAGGAAGAAAGGTCATAATTCTGCTCTCTATAGCGATAGGGGATGACAGATATATCTTTTATGTTCAAGAGAATAAAGCATGACAAGGGCAGTGTAACTTTTGAAATAGTAAGGAATTCATGGTTTTCATCATGATGAAGGAAAGACGCCATGCCTCACGAGATATTTTATCAAAGTTAACCAATGATAAACTTCATTTCACTATTACTTAAGAATTGTTCTTCCATGATGAAATGTGTGAATTCTTCTTTCCGTGAATTTATTATCAGTTGTATTTTAACTTCAATTTAATTTTTTGCCACTTGACCAGTTTCTAAAAGCCCGGCTACCAGTACTGTAAGTACTTTGATTATAATTTAGTTGACAATGTTGTATCAATTTGGTTTCTTTTGATCATAATTATGATAAGGAATGTTACTTTGAAAGAATTTTGTCGGTGTCTTAATTTTTGGATTTTTATTAATTTTTTGAGATAGCCAAAGGAAAAAAAGGGGGGGGGGACATTTTGCCCCAATTTCAACTTATTTTGCAGAATCATTGGAAGGATTTTGATGAGACTTGGTGGAAATAAAGTACACATGGTCTATTGCAGTTGTTCATGTTTTCCATCCTGATCTGTCTGCAGGTTTTTGTGCATTCATTTGCTGTGAATTATTATAGTATTAAATAAAGTTTATGAATTGTAATTTGGTCTGCATAAGCTTAATGTTGATAATGATCCGGGATTTAAACTCAGTTTTCAGTACACGTACAAACTGTAGTCACAACACAACAAACATCAGGGAATATATATATTTATCTGCAAAATTTTCAAGCCCTAAGTTGAATAAGCAAATTGTGTTCAGGTGGGCGATATAAGCCCACTTGGGCCTCGTTATAGATATTTTTATGCCTCCACCAGGTACGGCAGGGGGCATCAAGTGTTTGCTTTGTCTTTTATTCCGTCACACATTTCGTTTCCTGATGATAATATGAGTACCTTTCATTATATTTGAACCAAATTTGGATATATGCTCACATATGGAGAGGAAGAACCCTATTTATTTTGAGGTCTAAGGTCAAGGCCAGAGCTGACGAAAATAGAGTGTAATAATTGGTTTCTGGATGATAACTTAAGCGCTTTTTATCATATTCAAACCAAATTTGGATAATATGCTTATCTACAAAGAGAAGAAGATCCCTATTGATTTTGGGGTCCAAAGGTCAAGGTCACAGCTGATGAAAATAGTCTGTAAGTTTTAGCTTCCTGATAACTCAAGTACCTTTTATTATAATGAAACTAAATTTTGATACATGCTTATTTATCAAGAGAGGAAGAACCCTATTGATTTTGGGGTCAACAGATCAAAGTTCAAACTCACAGCTTATAGAAAAGGCAAAAATTATTGGTTTCCAGGTTATTTTCATAAATTATCATGTATTATTAACTGCTCATCAGAATGTGATGTTTCACATATTTTACTTGTCAAGTTCTTTTAAAGTCTTATCAAAAGGGAAAGATGCCTATGGATATAAGGGTCAATATGTCAAAAGGAACGGCGAGTATTGGTAACATAGGAGTTAATCAGTTACGGCCCATGAAACTTATAATTTTTGAAAGCTTTGTTGCTATGAATTAAGCCCACAGCATGGCATATGTTTTACAAATATGATATATTTTATTTAATTAATTAAAAGTTAAATTAAAATATATATTAGATATTATTAGTTACCTATTTATGTACAGGGTGTCCCATAATATCTGTTACCACTTTCAATGTTTATTTTGCATATTTATGAAATCAGTGTTTATACGAAATTGACATCACATAAAAGGTAATATGATAAAGTTTTATAGAATATATATAAAATAACATAATCCATTGCATACATCGAGAAATATTACGCCTTTTTTAAAGCATATGTTCCACGTGACGTCCCTTTTGTGTGATAAAGGCGTCACAGCGTGATTGGAAATTGTCAAGAACAGCTTTGCAAGTTTCAGTGGTGATATTTCTTATTTCTCTTTTATATTCATTTTAAGTTAACATATAGATGCAGGACTTGGGTTGAATACTTTGTATTTCAAGTGTCCCCACAAATAAAAGTCGAATGGACTCAAGTCGGGTGAGTGGAGCGGCCATGCGTGCTGTGTCTTTGGAGAAACGACTCGGTCTCCGAGTGTCTCGAGGGGTGTGGTGCTGTGTCATCTTGTTGAAACCAAATGTGATGGGGATCGACCCCTTCCTCCGTAAGGCTGGAATAAATTTCTGTTTCAAAATCGTCAGGTAACGTACACTATTGATTGTCTTTCATTGTCCGTCTGTGTCTTCTAAGAAGAATGACCCTATGGTGCCGCCCTTGCTTAGTGCTGCCCAAACTGTGACTATCACTGTGCAGAGGTTTTTCCAAATGATAGTCTAGTTTCTCACTCGCCCAATGGCGACAGTTTTTCTTGTTTGAAGCCGCATTTAAATAGAAATGTGATTCATCACAAAACCATAACAAATTGACAATGACAATGTTTGAATGGTCTGTTATCCAGTGTGCAAATTCAAGTCGGTTATTAACGTCAGTATCTTCGAGAGATTGCATTACTGATTGTGTACATGGTGTCAATTTCAGATCATAGCGAGGCATTCTATGAGCACTTGAACGACTCACTGTGTTTGTAACACCACCTAAAATCTTTCTGACCGATCTTTGTTGCGTGTCTGAAATGACCTCTTGAACACTGTCGATATTTTAGCAGGTCTTACAACCTTGGGCCGACCAGAATTCGAGTGACGTCCATCTGTTACCGATCCTGTTTGTTCAAATCTATCAATAATTCTTTTTATTTTCATCCTTTATAAACCCTTTGTTTTCGGGTGCCGTTACTATTGAGCAACGCCATCTTGAATAACGATGAACGTTAAATGACGTTATTTCTTGTTGAATGACGTCATAAACTTCCCCGTACAATTTTGTCATAAAAACTTCTTTTATGCATGTTAATTTGGAACAAAAATAATGAAAATCAATCAAGATATTACAAAACGACAAAGCTTTAAAGTAGTAACAGATATTATGGGACATCTTGTACTATAACAGCAGCTGTAGAAATGAGATTGCAAAATTTACCGAAAAGAAAATACAGAATAGAAATTTGACAATATAAAGTCATGTTATACAGATTTAGGTCCATTTTATTTATACATCATACAAAATTTTGAATTGATAGTGTTCTTTATTATTTTTTTATGTGTGTATGTATGTGTGATTACATGATAACATATTTTTTTTTTTATTTATATCAAAATTTTCTCTCTTTTTTTTCTAGAAGGAAAAAATTGATAGCCATTGTGCTGACCTGCTTAACTTCCAAAAATTCGTAAATACACTTGCCTAATTGCTTGCATGTTTGAAACATGTTGGTATATTTTATTTCTAAATTCATGCATTTCTTATTTATCTCTGTTCTAACTAATCATTGATTCAAATTTTGATTCCATGCCATTCTCTATAATTTCATACATTTTTCCAAAAGAAGAGTCTCTTAGGTAGTACAGTTAGCCTCCTGAAATAAGAGTTGAGATGGTCATAACTTCATGCAAAAAATTCAAAGATATTTTTAACTAATTTTGAGTTACAACCATAGTGCCTCACAGTATTGAAGGTGAATTTTACAGCATAATGATTAGGTCATGTTTGAAATTATTATCCCTAATTATATAGATTTGGAGTTTGAATTAATATTTTCATAGAAATTAGTAAGGAAATGCTAGAAAATTAAAAGTAAACAATGAAAGTGGCAAAATAATGCAGACCGATTTGATACTACCACTTTAAACTTTTGTTCAAAGTTCAATTGTATTATAGGTAAAAACATTTCTATAAACTTTAAACTTTAACTGTTACAGTAGAAGTCAAACACTTTTATTCTTTGGTTTGATTTCATTGTAGTATCATTAATTTGGATTCAGTTGTTAAAATTGAGTTATACTGAAAGGTGAAAAGCATTTTAATGATAGCAATTGATATATTTGATACAACATAAAGATTGGTGAACAATTTTTCAAATGAATATTAAATTTGCAATGTCTTATTTTAAAATTAAATGTTAAACCAGCACAAATAAATATAATAATTTTTATACATAGATTACAGTGGCATAGGTTTATTGATATGCTTTCACAATGATAGTAGTCTGTTGTTTTGTTTAATCTTAGTTTGATTTATACTACATGTTTAATCATTAACACCACTTACTTGACAAGATTATCCAAATACAGTGTATTATTTTTCAATTTTTTGATTAATTACAAATTTGCTCCTAATATAAGTTTGAAATAGTATTTGAACCCAATGTGCCATGAAGTCTGTGTCAGCTAAAATATTTTGTAAATTAATAGCACAACTAGACAAGAGATGTTTTCTCCTCCTGGAAAAATGGTGTCATATCTGATTTTCATATAATTTGCACCTACACTTAACTTTTTCAGACCTTTTGTAGTATGTCCCTTTTTCAGCTGCAAATAAAGATATCATATATATATTTACCAAAAAATACTGACAATCCTTCAGGCCGCTACCACTGACCACTTGTCCAGATTATTTTTTTTTCTGCCAGTTCTTTGGTCAAGAAAATTCATTTTTCCTATAGTGTGAGCCAGAAATTTTTTTCTGCCCTCCCCCTCCCCAAAATGAAAAGGTTGCTCTTTTACTGTTGAATATAGTGCTCAAAGATGTCATTGATCATTCTATGACAGCAGTGCAAATAAAAAGCTTTTTTGTATGAAATATATACATGTAATGTAATAGGATTTATAAATCTATGGGGCAGGTGTATTACTATATGCTATTTCCCTCTTTTGCAAAATATTGCACAAACTACTAGTATTAAGGCCTACATGGAATTGTATGTAAAGTCAAAGTATTTTGTCAAGGCACGAAACCCTGTTAGAACTCTGTAATAAAGATACTAAACATTATAGAAATTCAAACTTTATTGAATAAAAGCAAAGCATTGGGATATATTTTGAATATAAATGGTACATTTTCAAAATCATCATTAAACACAGAAAGTTTACTTACTAATTTCAATTTTTTTTTTCCCAAATGCTAACAAAAATTTTACTTCAATTTCTATATGTGTCAAATATCAATCATTCAAGGTAAGATATTCCTGAAATATTTAAACAGAACTCAAGCAATTTTAAATAACTAAAACTGCTGTAACTTCTTTATGACTTTAGTTACTTCTCCACAATCTATTGTCTCAATATTTCTAGAAGTATTTTGATAAGCTTACATTTTGCTAATTCGTAAAAGATTTTCTCAAATGAATTATTTCTTTTATCTTTAAATCAACAATTAAAACTTGATAATTTGCTCTATGACAAATTGCGGTACGTTGGATCAAGGTCATAAACGACCCTTTTATCATGGATGACGATGGTATGAACAGCAATACTGGTACAGGTCACTATGACTTTGACCTTGGATGTATGAACTGGGACCAAGGTCATAACACACATTTGTGTAATGGATAATGATCATGTAAAATATGAAACAGATTTTACTGTTTGTATCAGATGTATTCATATGAAAAAATAGTTTTGAAAACTTCTTAACCCAAACAGAAAGACTGACAGACAGGGTATTCGTATGTACCCTTCAAAACTCTGAAGAAAATCACCAACATTGTCATTTTATAATATATGCATACAATGTTTGAAAATAGTAACCTGACAGAGGAGAAAATAAAACAAATAATGCCAAAAAAAAAACATGTAATTGATAAAAAAAAAAAACAAATAACATTTAGATTTAACAATTATCATGTATAAGAGTCTACAGAACAAGTTAGCACTTTTGGTTGACATGGTAAACTGGGATTCCATATTTTGGGAAGGTAATTCTTGCATATGGTATTCACTACACTACAAACTTAATTTGCTTTGACTTATTTGTTGTGTTATGGATTTAGTCTATGAATAACAGAATAATACATAAACATCATTCCTATATATATGCAGATTAGCTTAGTGCATGACTTGTATTCAAAGAAATAAGGTTCATGTATCTATATATCATAAAAACAATAATCAAAATGAAATAGATCTTTGTGCTAATATAAAACTTTGTATCAGACCAAACAAACACCCAGTAACTCAATACAACAGCCTTCCCAAATAAAACATTCCAGCATAATTGACAAAATAAATTTTATGGAAAAAGAAATTCTGTATAGATTACTTCATTTCTTTGTTTCTTATGTGCTTCATTGTTACTGAAATTACTGTGGTACATTAAATTGATTACTTGTACTGAGGCTCTTGTATCACTATTGATTCTCTGGTATTTGATGTACTAATTGATATATGTATATACTAAAGGTTAATAAGTAAAGCACAAGTAAGTAACTTAATGTAGCACATCCCCTCATACTGTATACATTAGACACAATTACTTATGTAGAGGAGTCATTTTCTGAGGAAGTTGAAAATACTGTTTAAAAGACATCAATTTTGCATAATTTTCTACTCAAAACTGAAGATGAAAGACCATTGAATGCAATTATTCTATCAAAAAATGAATTCTATCAACAAGATATCAAAATAATGTACATATATTCTAATTATCAGAGGAATGCCCAGCCTTAATCAGTACATGAACTGACCACTAAGATTGAAATGGAATGACAATAATTATGTTCAGATATACATTAAAAATATCAATGTCCATGTATAATCAGATTATGCAAAAAGCTTATTATGCTAATCTCTATTGTAATAAAAAATACAATTCTTTGTAGGCTTTGGTACATGTATGAAATATTGCACTTTGAGGAAGTGTGATACAGGTGTTGGTATCAATACCCAGTAGGAAAAAGTTGTAAAAATAGAATCACAAAATACTAATGTATAATATAATCTCTACATGAGTTGGCTATATAATATATAATGTATAACATACTTGTATAACTTTGGCAAGACACAATTCACAATAAAATACATTTGTTAAATGAATTAAATATAAACATTATAAGTTCAATGGTTTTAAAACACAAAAAAGATTTTGTTTATTTGGACTAGTAAACTTTTAAAAGCAAGTTATAATATTGTAATATTTAAAACCCGAACAATTATCAAAATCAATCATATTAAAAATCATAAAACATTCCATATGAAAACTGTAACTTTATAGATACGTTCGTAAAGTATTGTGTTCTAAATTCTGTTTTTCTTTGCAATCTAGGCTAAAATATTAAAATACCCATTTCCATATATTATCAACAGAAGATAGTAAAATATTTTCACCTTCACCTTAGGTCTTTGCACAACAGAGGACTGCCTACACAAGAATGTACCAAAACCAAGAACGATGTATTTCAAAATATTCATCGAATAACTTCTTTATAGTAGAAATACATACCTTGACAATAATACCTTTAAAGGCATCAAGATTTGGTTGGTTGGTTGATTGGTGTTTTACGTCGCTTTCAACATATTTCAGTTATATCGCGACAGGGAAGCAGGAGGTTACCAACCTTTTAAACATAGTGGCGCAACCCGGGAATCGAACCCGGATCGTCGGCGCCGCAAGCCAAGCGCTTAACCACTACACCAATCCTGCCCCTAAAGGCATCAAGAAATCATACTTTATGTATAATATCAGTACATGTATTTTGTAAATGTAATTCATTACTTAAAAACAGAGACATACATACTATTGTAATAAAGAGATATCAGCTTAAGATTTACAATGCTGTCAAGTCTTGGATATCAAATCATAACCCACATTATTTGTCAATTAACACAACTAGAGTAGAGACTGTAAACATGATAAAATGAAATAACAAACATCTATGAGATGGTGTGAAATATCACCAAGAAATATTCCAAATAGCAAGAAAGTAAATGCATGTATATGTACATCATAATTAGAAAATACATTTTAAGAACTGTACAGAGTATCATGATTTTCAGTCCAATTTCAAAATCATTTACTAGACTGCAAGTCTTCAAATAATATTACTCATCAAAATGTATGTACATGTAGATAATAAACCTTTGACAATAAAGTTACTATTAATAGCATAATGATACTGAATAAAAACAGTCTCTTTGAGAAAGGTATATATTACTACAGCATTGTATCTACATAGCCACAAGTAGTGGCCCTATATACCTATCATTCATATAGGGCCACTACTTGAGGCCATGTATTTACAATATTTTTACAATTTTGCACATCAGTTTTATTTTCTATCAAGGTAAGTATTACCATGAGACATCTTAATACATGTATTACACATGAACATCTATCAGTATTCTACTTTTGATAGAAATTCTAAATACCAGTATTCTACTTTTGATAGAATATTCTAAATAATCTTATTTACAAGAAACTGCAAAATATGGTATCGCCAGATTGCGAAGCAAATTAAAAACAAGGTCACAAAGCCAAAAGTCATGGTATAAATTGAAAGATCAGGTCATACAGAAACTATGTGTGAAGTATCAAAGCTCTACCCTCATTGATTCTAAAGATATAGCAGAAATTAAAGTTTTTTGTAAGTAGGTCAAAGTCGAAGGTCAAGGTCACTAGGCTAAAAGTGATGGCAAAATTTGAAAGTTCTGGTCAGAAGGAACCTATGTGTGAAGTATTATGTTTATACCCTCTTAGTTGCTGAGATTTTGCTTCAACCAGAAACTTAACTAAAATGTCAACAGACAGACAGACGAATGGACGAACACACATTGCCAATCTTTAGACCCGAATTGCTTTGCTATCTGGTCAAAATTTTTGGTACCACCACATTAACACTAAAATCATGAAGACATTATGCAATAACACAGACTAGATATAAAAAGAGTTATCAGATCATAAACATGTACTACATACTTGTCATTCATTTTCAAAAATAAATACATACATGTTATGTAATAATCATCATAAAGTGATCATTCCTCTCTGAAAGGTCTTACCATCAATAAAATAAAATATTAAACATATGACTAAGACCTCCGTGACAAAGTCAAAACATACTCTCCAATTCCTTTTTGACTTTGACCAAGTAAACCTTGTGAAAAAGTTGTGACACGCCAATGAAATTGATATACCTAGTATATACAGGGGCAGATCCAGGTGATGATTTAGGGGTATAATATTGATGAGGGGTCTCGTGACCACTTTGATTTGCTACATTGCCACAACTTCTACATTTGGGAGTTTAAGGACCCATTTTTGTGACTGTAAATAGAAATTAAATGCTTTGAGATTGAACAGCTGTGACATAGGAGATGCTAGCCCCTATCATGATCATGGTCTCCACTGACAATCAAACTACTACATGTATAACGATATCAATGCACTACAGATATTTGATATACAAGGCATGATCATCTGGATTCTACATTTAAATGTTTCATTTTATACATGTGCCATCTATAATTTGGCATTTTGTTTTTATTGAAAGGGGTGATATTATCCTCCTGCCCTCTTCCTACCCTGAATCTGCCACTGATATGCCCCTCCTGCCTTCTTCCTACTCTGAATCTGCCACTGATATAAAGGATTAAATTACAAAAATTTCATTTCAAACTATCATACATTTAGCTATTACACCCATAATGACAATATCATGGGTCTGTGATGATAATTGTATGTCCAGCTTATACCCTAAATATATAAATTCACATTAATATTTAAATTTCACAATATAATAATTTTGTTATCTGTTTCTCTTAAACAAATTATATCTTTAAAGGACAATGCATGAACAAATGCAGCTGTCAAAACTAAATATTGATTTTACATGTCAAATAAATGCAAACTGAAGCATATCCTGTTCTCTGAAATGACACATATTAAGGTCAATTGAAAATGATAAGTATCATGTAATGAACATATGGTTCCAAATAGGGATTGTTAAACAACACAGCTTATTGTACAGTACACGTCATCATGTGTTTGATACCAGCTATATTTGATCCAATATAATTCATGCCAGACTTTAATGACTTAGTCATATTCAGATCCAATAGTTATGCTAATATCTGTACCCACATTCAGTGTTGAATGGTACCATCTGTTTGTGTCAATAACAACTGAAAAACAAAAAAATCAATAAAAAATTGAACTGAATGATTTAACGAAGCTTTGTACATAGAAATGAATACAAAATGATGGATTTTGAAAAATTAAAAAATCTCAAATTTAATATGAAATACATAAAATGTACTGTAAATGCTAGACGTATGTGTACCATTAATTTTTCCTTTATATATTGGTATGTATTTGGAATATTGTTTTTAAAAAAATGTACTGCTTCCTTTGTATACAATTACAATTTAATGTACACTGAATGATTACATGTATTGATTTATTAATAAGTATAAATGTAGTAGGTAATAAAATGATGAATAAAACCAAATTCAGTTAAATCAATAAAAAGCAGGGAATTAGGGCACAGTACACTTTTCAAAATCTGCTATAACTTTCTACTTACTATCTTTTTATTTTTTTCCCCCAAAGACATCAGATTTGGTAGCATTATGTCTTCATATTTGACAAAAAGATTACAGTAACCTTATGCCAAGAGATTTGCTTAAGGTTTGTACAGTAGTATTAAATATGGACTTCATACAAAGCACACTATAGAATGATTGGCTATTCTCAATACAAGCACCAAAACATTAAAATCACACAGAGATAATTATAATATAGCTTCAGGAGACCAATATTCAATCAGAATTAAGTCATCAGGAAAGATAATTCTGTAGGTGACAAAGCCCTATCAGTTCTAGCTATAACTCATAATTCAGTTCACTGAACTGGGAAATTTTACTGCATTGAGTTCCATAAGATATATTGGCTCTGTGAGATTGATCTGATTTCACCTTCAGGTTCCCTTTATTTGTATCGATTGTTTCTTATCCTTTCTTACAATGCTATACGAATACACAAGCTAGATCTACAATGTTGGTTCTTAAACATATTAAATATTCTTTTTGTCCCTATATAGAATGAATACCATTAAGAATTTTATTTCTGTCTATGGACCTATATACTATATTCTAATGATATTAGTTGGTAGTAATGGCACATAAAAATACATTGACAATCAGTATAGGTTTACAGGTGTAACTTAGATCCGCACAAAGCATCTAAATCTACCCACTTGTATATAAATCTAACTTTTTATCTACATATATTATTTGCTTATTTAATACAGCTGACTCTTGGCTTGCAACCTCAAATCTGAAGGAACTGTGGAAAACAGTTTGACTTCGGGGGAGTTGAAGTTTGGGATGTATGGTTATATTAAAGAATTAGAATTGGGACTTCAAAATTAGGATGAGTTAATATGAGATTTAAGTAAGTGGTGTTTGAGGATAGATATATAATCAAGTGTGTCTATGGTTTGAGTATACAAGGCACAACTCTACTTGTGACCCAATGAAATCCTGTGTAACAAAACTGGCATTAAAATCATACTCTTTGTATAATCTAGGGTATCTAAGGAAACAAGAGACCAAAATGGCAAATGATTGATCTATCTAAAGGACAGAAATAATTTGATAAAGTATATCTGGTATTGTATGAGCATGTCGCATGTTCTATAAATTTTTCTTTGAGGTACAATTACTTACTGATATCTCCTGGATTTACCACTACTTCTATCTTGCTATGGCACTCATAGTAACATTCAGGTGGTGGCTCTAGGGTCCACATCTTTGTTCCAGTTATCTGTGCCTGCCAGGAGGGGTGCTCAACATTGTCAATCTAGAACAAGAGTATTTAGTAAAACTGATGGATGCTTCCCAACGGCAGTTATAATGCAGGAAATTGATGACAATTCATATACAAAAAATCAGTAAAACTGATGGATGCTCTAAGAAGCACAGCAATAATGAAGGAAATGAATGACTCAGTATATAGGAAATCATTGTATTAAATGATGACAATTTCAAATCCAAATGTATCATATAGATATCCAATTGAGTCAATTGTAGAACAAGTGATCACAATATCTTAAACTAAAATGAATGAATTTGACCTTGATTAGTTATGAAATAAAACTTTATATCGTGACCTTGACCTTTCAGAAATGACCTTGAATGAGCTTTGTCCAAAAGACCTTAACCTAAAGAACATTTTTAGTGAAGTATGATCAAACTCTGATCAAAGGTGTAGGATATATACGTACTTCATGTTACTTTAAGTTATAGTTAATAAGTGGCCTTGACCTTTCAGAAATGACCTTGAGTGACCTTTGTCCAAAAGCCCTTAACCTAAATAACATTTTGGTTAAGTATGATCAAACTCTGATTAAAGGTGTAGGGGATATACATACTTCATGGTATTTTAAGTTATAATTAATAAGTGGCCTTAACCTTTCAGAAATTACCTTGAGTGACTTTTGTCTATAAGCCCTTAACCTAAATAACATTTTGGTGAAGTATGGTCAAACTCTGATTAAAGGTGTAGGAGATATAGCTACTTCCTGGTTTTTTAAGCTATAGTTAAAAGGTGGCCTTGACCTTTCAGAAATGACTTTGAGTGACCTTTGTCCAAAAGCCCTAATCTAAATAATATTTTGATGAAGTATGATAAAATTCTGATGAAAAGTGATCACATAGGAGATATAAGTACTTCATGGTATTTTACGTCCTAGTTAATAAGTGAACTTGACCCTTCAAAAATGACCTTGAGTGACCTTTTTCAAAAGCCCTTAACCGAAATAATATTTTTTGTAAGTATGATCAAATTCTGATAAAAGGTGTAGGAGATATAAGTACTGCATGGTATTTTAAGTCATATTTAATAAGTGACCTTGACCTTTCAGAAATGACTTTGAGTGACCTTTGTCACAAAGCCCTTAACCTAAATGACATTTTGGAGAAGTATGATCAAATTCTGATGAAAGTATTTGGGGAGCATAAAAATACACAAAACCCTTTTGAAAAACATTTTGATATCAGACTTCCTTTTGTGTGTGTGTGTGTGTGTGGGGGGGGGGGGGTGATGTGATATAAACTGGAGTATCCGGAGTCAAATGACCACCATATCTCAGTAGATTCAATAGCAGATTACTCTACTTGCAAGAACCAACATCAAACCCAGAACTGACTTAGCTACATGTAGCAAGCTACACAGAACTCTAACACCAAACATTAGCCAATACAGCTAATGGGATGATGGAATTACAGTATGTGGCCCATTTTGAAATAAGAAGTGTACAACAACACTCAGGGATGAATATTAGGTCTTTGCTCCTTACTAATATGTAAAAGAAATAAACATGAGCATAACATCATACACTGTATCGTGCACTACATTATCATGTAAATCTACATATTTAAACAAGAGGCCCAAATTGACCTATATCCTTCACCGGAGCATCTTATGCACATCTTAAGTATGTTAAAATTTCGTAAAAAAGTCACTTCAAAATCTTCAAAAAAACCCCAACCACATCCTTTTAGAGATGCTGTAATAATTTAGTTCTTCATTCTATGTACAAATGTAGCTTATTTGATGTTTCCTGTCATAAAGGAAGGTATCCCAATGGACATGTTGCATGTACTTGCATAACTCTGGGGCTACCTGAACAGATCTAGACAAAATGCAAGTTTTAAGATTCAATTTTGAAATCCAATTCAGTACAAAAACAATCATTCTCTTAAGACAAAACTAAACATATACAAAATAAATGTATCATATATAGCCTATGTACAATGAGAAAATAAAAGTCATGTAGACTAAAAACATTTTGTACCTCATTATCCTAATCTGAAATTTTGACCACATATTAAATAAAGGATTCACACAGATACAGGAAAATGTAAAATACTAAAGAGCAAAGTGAATGAAAATTGTATAATAATGATCCAAAAGTACTGGACTTATTGTATAAAGGCAGTAATTGTCTTACATGCATATGAGCTCCATATCCAGGACTACCCATAAAAATCCAGTCTGTTTTACTAGATTCTGCAACATTGGGTAAGAAATAGGGTCTTGAGTAATGTTCTCTAAGAGTATTTGCTGCAGAAAAGTCACAATTACTCCTGAAAATTAAATTGTTGCATTTAAAGTTTGGCTTTTATGTTAAACAATTTTTGAGTGAAAATAATTAACTCCATAAAAAATATTTTGACGGTTTACTGAAGTGATCATCATGGTCAAGGTAAATTATGGTAAATTTACAGCTAAATACACTAGGCACTTAACTTGTGAATACTTTAGAACGAAAATCTCTTACAGGTATACTACAACAATATTTTTCACTTTCACTTAGAGACGATGCCCTTTTTAATACTGATTTGAAGCAAGATTTACTTGAATGTATATGTGACAATGGCCGTGTAGCATGTATGTATGTCAATGGCCCTGTGGATTGTACAGACACATTTCTTTTATTTTACAGTGATTTTCTTACACTTTTTAAAACTCATGCTTACCTAAAATTCATTTTCAAGAGTCAAGTTTACAATCTGTACTGTGTGTCCTACTCTAGGACACATAGGTCAGATCAGAAACTTGACTCATGAAAATTATAGCGTACCTTTTCAATTGAGCAGATTATCATACATTTTTTATCTGGATATATTTGGATAGTTACTTATTAAAGAAATGGGACAACAGACTCATTAAATGGAGTCATTTATCAGATGCATTTAAAGAAAACATTTCATATTTTTCAATTTAAATACTATGTATATCATGTTGTAACTCATCTTTCTTCTTAATGGTAAAAAATTAGTAATACAGGAAAAATTGTCTTATTTTCCTAGAGAAAATAACCAAAACATCACTGTTGACAATAAAATACATAAGCATGAATAATCCTACACAAAGACATAAGCTACTTTCCAATAATGAAATACATGTATTAATGAAAACTGGTTTCACTGACAACTTTGCATGTGAAATTGAATTTTGTCTATCACATGACATTGAATAAAAAATGTTTGTTCTCCTTCCATTGATATACTGCTGGGTTATCTCACACTGTTTCATCCACAACCAACAAAAACTGTACAACATTCCTCCAACATACAGTATTAATCAGACAGGCATTATTTCATGACCTATTTACTGTGACATTGCTGATAATTTGATTTACTTTAATCTTGATACAATGTCTTTATCTTTTGGATTATCATCTTTAGCATAAGTTGGGATGATATACAATGTATATTTAGGGGGGCAGGAAGACTTTCACCGGCAAATGGTTGCTCCCTTGGATTGACCTTGAAAACAATAATCCTTCTAATTACCAAAAGGCAACATGTTTGCATAGTTTTATCAAGTTTTGTCAACCTTAGCAGCTAGTGACTGAAATAAAGAAATTCATGGCATCAATGAGCTTCGCTGTCCATTAGGTGGAGCTTGTATACATGCACTACGAGTTAGCAACCTTATGATGTCATAAGAATGTGTCATTGTTCTTTACCTCATTTTTGTGGGAATACATTTATTTCCTCCCTAATAACATTATGACCACAGTTAATGGCGGTGAAGTCCATTCATGGCGAGATTTTTTTTTTGCCTTGTAAGACTAATTTGTCTTTGAGCTAATCAGTAGTGATATAACTCATAATAAATAATGTCATCAAAATTATCAATTGAATTTTCAATTACTGTCCAAATGTCAAATGTTTTCCAATGAATTTTCTGTTATTATACTGTCCAAAAGGGAAATGATGTTTCAAATTAATTGTAAGTATGGAAGAAACTGGTAGTGTAATAATCTCAGGCATCAATGTACCACAGTGGATGTTCATGTATAACTTTAGACATTAGAACCTAGACCACAGATCTGAGAAGGTCTAAACATGGATGCCTCCTGTTTGACTAGCAACATCTACCATAAATAATATCAGAGGACTACAGTACTGTATAAGAATGTCCATATAATATCAGAGGACTATAGTACTGTATTAGAATGTCCATATAATATTAGAGGACTATAGTACTGTATAAGAATGTCTATATAATATCAGAGGACTATAGTACTGTATAAGATTAAGAATGTCCATATAATATCAGAGGACTATAGTACCGTATAAGAATGTCCATATAATATCAGAGGGCTACAGTACCGTATAAGAATGTCCATATAGTATCAGAGGACTATAGTACCGTATAAGAATGTCCATATAGTATAAGAGGACTATAGTACTGTATAAGAATGTCCATATAATATCAGAGGACTACAGTACCGTATAAGAATGTCCATATAGTATCAGAGGACTATAGTACCGTATAAGAATGTCCATATAGTATCGGAGGACTATAGTACCGTATAAGAATGTCCATATAGTATCAGAGGACTATAGTACTGTATAAGAATGTCCATATAATATCAGAGAACTATAGTACTGTATAAGAATGTCCATATAATATCAGAGAACCATAGTACTGTATAAGAATGTTCATATAATATCAGAGGACTACAGTACTGTATAAGAATGTCCATAGAATATCAGAACAGGAGTATAGTAAAATTTTCAAAAAGAACTTTTAATTAATGGTTTATTACAAAGGGAACATTTATTATGATAACAAAAATTTAAAGTAAAGTCTTAATGAAGAATACAATAAAGCAGCTTAATAACATTACCATCCAATATACCATGGTTCCGATCCATCCTTCATGGTAGCTCGGTCTTCGCTCATCTCAAACACCTCCCGTAGATTTCCAAAATTTGTTTTATAGGGAAAGAATTGGCAATCATTCTCCACATTTTCTAAAGCTGGACTTCCATCTGAATATATCTCCTTGAAAAACTTATATGAGAATACTTTAGGTGCAGTCCAGTTTTTGGTTCCATCTGTAACAACAACAGGACGAGCTGTGTATGCATATAAAGCTTCAAATTTTCCTGATGATATTTTCTCCACTCTGTCCACCTTTTTCAATCCACGACAAAATTCACATGAAGTAGGTGGTCTTGCCATTTCTACAAAATATTCATTCGTTTCCAAAAGACAAGGCTCCTTTTCTGGTTCTGCATCCAACACATGAAACCAAATTGAAATTAATTTTCTATTTGATATTGGCCAATTTGTGAGGTAACAAAAGACCAACAATGTTATGATGATAGTTAGCGGAAGAAAAACCCAACTGAAAAGCTTTGAATAGAAACTGCTTGTAATATTTTGCTTCTTCAAAGTTTTTAAAGACTTCAGTTTAATAAAATCTTTCTCTTCAAGTCCAATTTGTAATGCTTTACTGTGCAGCTGTTTGAACATTTCAGCAATGTCTGTGTGTTTGACATCTCCATCCTTTTCCCCTTTTACATTCTTTTCCGCCTTCATCGTCCCTTCCTTTTCACTCATTTTAATCCAGTAAAATATTTTAATATCAGACGAAACAGAGCACCCTAGTACTTGGTGATAACCAGAAACTTGTACATATCAATGACATTGACTACTGAAGTATTGCACGCGCCATGCGCTCTTTCATTCATCTTCCTGGTACTGCCCCTTTTTAGTTTCAATAAACATCCGGCTCTGTAAAGATCGATATGTAAATAATGTGATACGTGGAGTATCTGTCACTGTATCAAAATAAATCGGAAGGGATATGAAATTATTTGTCAAATCCAATATTTACTCCAATTTTAAGAAGAGGGGAAAACTGAAATGTATGGTTTTTGGGGGGTTTTTTTCTCATTTTAGATTTTTATCCACTGTACATTTCGACCGCTTATATCAACGAAATCTACTTTTACTTTCACTTTTAAAAATTGGAATGATTCCATAAAACCATCTATTCTTCATATCTTTGCGAGTAACAATATTCTTTAATCTCTTGTTGTCAGAAATAAATATTTTTTATATAAAATGATAAAAAGTATCTAGGGAGCAAATCTGACTCATATATGAATATTTTAGTGGATATAAGCAAACTTTCGTTTTTGAAATGTTTCACAACCATTCTACTATTACTAATGTGTTGAAATACAAGAATGACAGAGCGAAAAAAGTTCACTTATTTTCTCAGCGGTGTTGTTGTTGTCATCGGCATTGTGTACACACAGAAATGGATTTTGTCACTTGAGCTTGAAACTAGGGGGAAAATCCTAAAAGCCCAGTTTGTGTTTATCTTGCAGACACTACTTGTTGTTGGAGATTTCATCGTATGGAAAAATATTGCAGACGTCTTTGATCATATTAATCACAGAGCAAAATCGCAGTTGAATTATAAATGGCGATACCTTTTGGTAGTTTATTTGTTCCTTGTACATTTAAGTTACATCAACAACGTTTATTTAGTGAGAATTGAACCGTCTCCATTTGCTTTAGTAACATGTTTCTTGCTAGCAGTTCAATATCAACTGTTAACTGCACTTTTGATTTTATACTTATTGAATGTGTTTCTAGGTTTGATCAAGAGAAAGACAATAAGTAAATTCTACAGAGCTGTGATATCTGTTATGTATGCATGTTGTGTGGTGACTATAGGTTTTATCCATGCACAAGGTCCTCCAGTTATCACTCGCATTGATATACCAGTGCTAAACTTATCACACAGTCTAGATGGCTTTACATTCACACAGATATCAGACATCCATTTGGGACCAATTGTTGGGAAATCAACTTTTGAAAGGATTGTAAATCTGGTCAATGAACTAAACTCAGGTTTGTTTTCTTTCTTTCTTTTCCCCCTTTTTTTAAATAAATTTTCATTCAGCTAAATGTACGGTAGTACGTACATTCCAATGTTTTTTTTTACTATTTGAAAAATAAGGGGTATATACATTTTACTTTAACAGCTTATGTCTATTAATGCACAATGGAAAATTCAAGAATTCAAAACAGATTTTTGTGTTTGAAATAAGTAAATTAAGTTTTTGAATATGTAGACCAGCTGTAAAATCTAGCTGAGTACTTTTCAATTATTAAAGAGACTTTTGGAATTTAAAATTAAGTATCTAGATAGAAAGTTAGAAAGATCAGAACTTAGAGCAGGGACCAATTTACCAGTCACTGAAATTTATGCCAACTTATATAATATATAGTAATCTAATATTTTTGTCAGGATGGGGTATACCCTTAAAAGGAATGGAAAACTGTGTATCATTGCATGTAGTTAATGATGCATAATTTTGTTCTTTTTACAAGGTAATACCATTATCCACTGTAAACTAGTAGATTCAATATTATTTTGATTACAAACTACCATGGATCAAGTCTGAATTTGGTTTTCGTTAAATTAGTTTAAATTTGCCTAAGTTAAGCTTTTTATCTGAAACTGGTTTTCCACTTATTTCTGGATGATACCACATTTTTATCATAGAGTCATTACTTTTAGCCCATTGGATAGTCATGACTCTAGGAGGATCCTCAGTTTAAGACTGAAAAATATAAAGGTCAAGGTCACTGTCAC
Organism: Pteria penguin; assembly: GCA_035048485.1. NCBI lineage: Eukaryota > Metazoa > Mollusca > Bivalvia > Pterioida > Pteriidae > Pteria > Pteria penguin. The sequence goes on along the minus strand of CM068582.1, from coordinate 48,495,666 downwards.
AAGACTTTGTTTCATCAACACTTTTTCTGAATTTGAATTTTCAGCCTAGACTCATGATATCATACTTTACAAATAGGATATCACAATGGTCACCCACAACTCAAGGGTGTGTAATGACTAATAGGATATCATAATGGTTACCCACAACTCAAGGGTGTGTAATGACAAATAGGATATCACAATGTTTACCGACGACTCAAGGGTGTGTAATGACAAATAGGATATCAAAATGGTTACCCACAACTCAAGGGTGTGTAATGACAAATAGGATATCACAATGGTTAGCCACAACTCAAGGGTGTGTAATGACAAATAGGATATCAAAATGGTTACCCACAACTCATGGGTGTGTAATGACAAATAGGATATAAAAATGGTCACCCACAACTCAAGGGTGTGTAATGGCACATAAGATATCAAAATGGTTACCCACAACTCAAGGGTGTGTAATGACAAATAGGATATCATAATGGTTACCCACAACTCAAGGGTGTGTAATGACAAATAGGATATCAAAATGGTTACCTACAACCCAAGGGTGTGTAATGACAAATAGGATATCATAATGGTTACCCACAACTCAAGGGTGTGTAATGACAAATAGGATATCAAAATGGTTACCTACAACTCAAGGGTGTGTAATGACAAATAGGATATCAAAATGGTCACCCACAACTCAAGGGTGTGTAATGACAAATAGGATATCAAAATGGTTACCTACAACTCAAGGGTGTGTAATGACAAATAAGATATCACAATGGTCACCCACAACTCAAGGGTGTGTAATGACAAATAAGATATCAAAATGGTCACCCACAACTCAAGGGTGTGTAATGACAAATAGGATATCAAAATGGTTACCCACAACCCAAGGGTGTGTAATGACAAATAGGATATCACAATGGTTACCTACAACTCAAAGATGTGTAATGACAAATAGGATATCACAATGGTCACCCACAACTCAAGGGTGTGTAATGACAAATAGGATATCACAATGGTCACCCACAACTCAAGGGTGTGTAATGACAAATAGGATAACACAATGGTCACCCACAACTCAAGGGTGTGTAATGACAAATAGGATATCACAATGGTCACCCACAACTCAAGGGTGTGTAATGACAAATAGGATATCACAATGGTCACCCACAACTCAAGGGTGTGTAATGACAAATAGGATATCAAAATGGTTACCCACAACTCAAGGGTGTGTAATGACAAATAGGATATCAAAATGGTTACCCACAACTTATGGGTGTGTAATGACAAATAGGATATCAAATTGGTTACTCACAACTCAAGGGTGTGTAATGACAAATAGGATATCAAAATAGTTACCCACAACTCAAGGGTAAGTAATGACAAATAGGATATCAAAATGGTTACCCAAAACTCAAGGGTGTGTAATGACAAACAGGATATCAAAATGGTCACCCACAACTCAAGGGTGTTTAATGACAAATAGGATATCAAAATGGTTACCCACAACTCAAGGGTGTGTAATGACAAATAGGATATCAAAATGGTTACCCAAAACTCAAGGGTGTGTAATGACAAATAGGATATCAAAATGGTCACCCACAACTCAAGAATGTGTAATGACAAATAGGATATCAAAATGGTTACCTACAACTCAAGAATGTGTAATGACAAATAGGATATCACAATGGTTACCCACAACTAAAGGGTGTGTAATGACAAATAAGATATCAAAATGGTTACCCACAACTCAAAGGTGTGTAATGACAAATAGGATATCAAAATGGTCACCCACAACTCAAGGGTGTGTAATGACAAATAAGATATCAAAATGGTTACCCACAACTCAAGGGTGTGTAATGACAAATAGGATATCAAAATGGTCACCCACAACTCAAGGGTGTGTAATGACAAATAGGATATCACAATGGTCACCCACAACTCAAGGGTGTGTAATGACAAATAGGATATCAAAATAGTTACCCACAACCCAAGGGTGTGTAATGACAAATAGGATATCAAAATGGTTACCCACAACTCATGGGTGTGTAATGACAAATAGGATATCAAAATAGTTACCCACAACTCAAGGGTGTGTAATGACAAATAGGATATCAAAATGGTTACCCACAACTCAAGGGTGTGTAATGACAAATAGGATTTCAAAATAGTTACCCACAACTCAAGGGTGTGTAATGACAAATAGGATATCAAAATGGTTACCCACAACTCATGGGTGTGTAATGACAAATAGGATATCAAATTGGTTACTCACAACTCAAGGGTGTGTAATGACAAATAGGATATCACAATGGTCACCCACAACTCAAGGGTGTGTAATGACAAATAGGATATCAAAATGGTTACCCAAAACTCAAGGGTGTGTAATGACAAACAGGATATCAAAATGGTCACCCACAACTCAAGGGTGTGTAATGACAAATAGGATATCAAAATGGTTACCCACAACTCAAGGGTGTGTAATGACAAATAGGATATCAAAATGGTTACCCAAAACTCAAGGGTGTGTAATGACAAATAGGATATCAAAATGGTCACCCACAACTCAAGAATGTGTAATGACAAATAGGATATCAAAATGGTTACCTACAACTCAATAATGTGTAATGACAAATAGGATATCACAATGGTTACCTACAACTAAAAGGTGTGTAATGACAAATAGGATATCAAAATGGTTACCCACAACTCAAAAATGTGTAATGACAAATAGGATATCAAAATGGTTATCTACAACTCAAGGGTGTGTTATGACATTTGCATTAAGTCATTATTCTAGGGTGTGTAATGACATTGGCCTTAAGTCATTATTCTATGGTCATTGGTCACTAAGCTCATGATCAAATTTGTTGTTGTCCAGCTTTGCTGCTGAGGTAGTATTTGTCCTGTTTGGGACTGTTCCTTATAGTTTCCCCTCAAAGTTTTCATACATCAATGTCAAAAGCAAGCTATATTTATCAATTAGATATTTGTTAAAGAGAAAGCATAAAAAGCATTGTTACATTATGTCAAATTAGAAATTTTGTTGATGGAAGTACATATACAAAAATTCCTAAGCCAAATAAATGTACTATATTATATGCCAAAACAAAGTGATTTGGCAATGTTCAATATGGTTAGATAACAGTTGAATGCTGCCATTAAGTTAAATGTTTCTGATGTTATGGTTTATATGCCTGCTATATACATGATTGAAGATATAATAATTCTCTGAAATATTGTCAAAGAAATACAAAATTTATCTAGGACTGGGATATGTCAATTTATGAGTTTACATTAGAGCCACTCTGAAAATTTATGTGTTTTGAGAAAGGGAGTTCCAAAGAGAAGATAAATCTATATTAATCAGTTAGTGAATAAAGACTATACATGTACCATTAAATAAACATTGCATGTTGAAAATTGTATTATCTATAAATATATATAGTTTTAAATAACTTCTAAAATTTTAACTTTCCTTTGCTTCATTTAGATGCTGTATTCGTAACAGGGGATTTTGTAGATGGTACCGTGGAAAGTTTGCAAAGGTCTGCAGATGTCATCCAAACAATACAGGCTAAACATGGCATTTACTTTGTTACAGGTAGGAAGTTCAAGAATATGGTGGAAGTTGTTGTCTAGTAGTATAGTTTTCACTTATGTTAAAGTATTGGCCAATATCATAAAGGTACAATAACCCTAGTATTGCATTCACAAATATTTAATACCCATTAGACCAATATAGATATGATTAGTAAAGCAAGACAATTACGCTGAGCTTAATGCATAGAAGGAGATAAGGGAGTTTGGATGGACATGGGGACAGATACAACAGATGGCGGCAGACAGACAGAGATGGCAATCCTCAGTCAAGGCTTTATGTGCTCCGCAGCACAAATAGGATTATGTAAGTAAGTAATACATGGCATATCTACATGTAAATGATAGAGACAGTAAGCAATTAATTTTTATTTTCATATTATTTTTCAAGGAAACCATGAATATTATACAATGGATGCAGATAACTGGTTGAAGTATTTGTCCAAAGTAGGTGTACATGTTCTTCATAACAGTCACAGTAAAATCCCTTCAGACCCAAATCCCAGGAATCAGCTGTGCATTGTGGGAACTGATGACATAGAATCAGAGAGAATCCAGTGAGTACAGTGGTTAAGCAAATTGTCATAAAATTTATATAAGCATCCTGTATATACACCGTTGATAATAATTATTCAACATAGTCTTGATCAACCTATACAGTTCTCTTATATGGCTTGTATGGGAACATGCTTCATAAGTTTTTCTTCCGAAGATTCTCAATCCACTTTGGTTATGAAATTGTAATGTCTTCTCTAGGGGCTGATATTTTTACATAGGTCTATAGGGAAATAGTTCAATGTTTCAGCGTTATATAAGTCAGAATGTCTCCTTTTTGTGTTTATATCATATTTATGCCAATCTGTATCAGGATTGTTCACCAGAATTAAGGTCCTGTCAGTATCAGGTATTTATCCTCAGGGTCATAAAGCTAGTACAATTTGATGTTGAAATTAACTACATGTATATGAAAGATCTGAAAAAATTTCCTGGAATTTCAAACTGTCTTATGGAATTTCTCATTTTTAATACATCAAAATAATTACTGAAATGACCAGATTACCAGGGTCTCAAGATTTTTTTTTTGACATTAAAAAAAAAAGGGAAAAGGGGGGGGGGGGGGGGGGGGGGGGGGGGGGACTGGGATCAAGGGTATAAGAGGAAATTCACAGAGGTCATAGAAGATTATTTCCTCTTTCAATGTAATTACAGGTATTTGGACCATGGCTTTCATTTAGATTCTGCTATTAAGGGTTGTGACAAGGAACAAACTGTAATACTACTAGCTCACCAACCAAAGGCAGTCGTAGCAGCATTACAGAGTGATCATAAAATAGATGTCATCCTTTCAGGTAAATTTGACCAGGGGATGTAACTGTACTATTATAAGAATTGATATGCTTTCTGTGGTAGGCTGGTTTTATGAATTTCACTTCTATTACAGAATCATCTGTGCTCTTTGTTTACTTCTAACCTATATCAGAGTGCATGCTTTATTTATGGTTAGGGATATTTTTGATCTAAGGTCAGTCCTTGATATTGGTCTCCTGCTTTTCACTCCAGCCATGAAGTGTAAACCTGACTTATCAAGAAGGACATTCAGATTACAAGCCAAACTGTGTAATTACTTTGCAACATTTAATTTTAGAATGTTGATTTGTGCATTGCCCCTGAAACAAATCTTATCATATTTACTGATATGTTACTAGTATGACTTATAATTCATATATACATGTACTTATATAGGTATATAAATTAGGAAATATTTTAAGATTATCATTGTATAAATTTTTCTACAGTGATATCCTTTTTCAACACATGGACCTCTCTTTTCTTTGATTACAGGTCACACACATGGAGGCCAGATGTTCCCCTTTACTATAGGTTCCTACCTCATTAATCCTTTCTATGTGGGACTGTATCAGCGTGGTAACAGTCATATCTATGTTTCACCAGGAACAGTGTACTGGGGAATGCCAGTCCGTATATTCACTCAACATGAAATCACTCATATTACTCTCAGGAAAAGATAAGAACACCATACATTAGGAATAAATGGCCGGGTTCGTTCATCTACTTTAAAAGTTTTACTAATCATGGCATACCTGTCTGTGACCTGTCATCATTCCTGTCAAAAAACAATTCTCAACATGATTCAAGTATCAGACTTAACATATGCCAAATATTGAATGTTCATTTCTTTGCCATTGACTGTGATATTACACAACGGGTATGTGCTTTGTCATTTGAAATGACTTAAAATAGGTGACAATTTTTAACAATGGCAATGTAAATTGTGTGTACTTAATAGAATATAGATATTTTTGTCTTCTTCTTACAACTTTCATCCGTCCAAACAAACTACATACAGAAATGGTAATTTGTTTTTAAATTTTACTGTGTATACATTTTGTTTCTTTTTGATAAATAATCCGAAAGGCCTGCGTCAATTAATTATACACATGTAATTCAAATGTTGATGAACTAAAAAAAACTGTTTACTTTTCATATTGTAATAGATGTAGTAGCATATGGATCTAATGTAATAAATGTAGTAGTATATGGATCTAATGTAATAAATATAGTAGTATATGGATCTAATGTAATAAATATAGTAGTATATGGATCTAATGTAATAAATATAGTAGTATATGGATCAAATGTAATAATTGTAGTAGCATATGAATCTTAAAGTACCCCCAGATTATCATCTGACCATTTAGGCTATATTTACTACCAACAGAAATGAGAATGTAGCACTTTACTGTTACCTGTACAAAGCTGCTGGAATTTTAAAAATAAAAATGACCTCAGAAAAATGCTGATGAAATATCAAGTTGTGTGATAACTGTAGAGATTTGTTTTTTATCTAATGCAGTTCATACAAATACTGATATAATACAGCAAACAAACAAAAAACTTTATTTTTGTGTGTTGTGGTCTAAAACCCCCAAACACAAGAAACGTTTTTGGGTCAGTCCTCGAGCTATGCTGATATGATTGTCATAATGCATGTGTGATTTAACTTGTAATTAATCTGACTGACTCTCCAGTACAAGTTATACTAGCTCAAATACTATTATTGCGTTGCATTGTCAGACCGGTCGGTATGGGATGCTTACTCCTCCATGACACCTGATCCCATCCCTAGTTCTTCCAGGGGTCTTTTCCAGCCTATATCTCTACTTTGTCAACAATAATGGCTGCTCCTTATCGACTACCGTTCGGTATCTTATCTTTTCACTAATAATAGATATTCTAGAATCAGACTAATACCAAGTGTAGGTGTCAAATTCAATATTTAAAATGGCCAGAATAGGTCACAGTTCAGAACATCATACACCACTCTGGATAACGAGATGCCATATTGTACTATAAGAGCCTCGTATCGACCAACTTCCTCAATTTCATTGTAAGTCTTCCGCTTGCATGTCCTTGGTTGAGCAGTTTATTTGAAAGTAGCTTTGGCCTCGGAACATAGTCATTATACTGTAATAACGTTTTAAATGATAAAGATACATCGTAGGTTGGTGATGATTGGATATTGCTACACATAAAGGAAAAGGTTACGATACGGAAAATTGAAATCTTCACGTTTCTCATAGAGCAAGGTGTTCAGGTGACCATCAATTACGCAGTAGAATTGTTGCTCTCTGTGGTTTCTTTAATCTCCACTTCTCTTTGGCAGACAACGCTTTATAGTTATCCATTAATAAAGGATTATTCGTAACAAAGAAGTCATCTTTATATTTGTATGTAAATTGTGAAGTTGAAGAGAAAATATAACCCCTTTAGACAACAAATACTGAATGAATCCACCTTCGTAAAAATACATTTGTAAAGAAATATGTTAGCGACGAGTGGGCACAGTGGTTGTATATTGAAATGACGGCAATTTGTTCATAACTTCTTTCCTCCAGACATGACAAAATATCATTGATCAAAATGTTCAACATCTTGATCACATTGGTTTCAATGTACATGTACTTATAAGTTTTTATAAAAGTATCATTGTTAACAACAAGAAAATCTGTCTATCACATTGTCATGCGGTGACGCCATGGGATCTTCATCTGAATATCCCCATGCTGAGTAAATTCTTCCTACATGTAAACTTCCATCGAAATCAGCATAAAAATGAAAGAAGAGGTATACATGCAAGATATTTGAGGCTAGTTTAGGAAAAGTGACCTGACGTCATTTTTTGGACCTCGGGGTCAAAGACCAGAACTTAAATTGTACATGCACAACTTTGCGTGTATATTGCAAAAATAGATGTTTTCCCATGAACTGGACTAATACCCTCACGACAACAAATATGGAATAGGATAAAGTGCATGTGTGGCACTTGTTATGGTGAATAATTCATAATCCATAATCTGTATGAAATATGAAACCCTTGTCTCATACATCATAGGAGAAATCTGCTTTCTAAAACCAAATTATTATTACAAGGTCAAAGTTCCAGGTCAAAGGCCACTAGGTCAAGTGACTTAGTATTAAAATTCAGAATATGTAATGGTGAATGTGTGTGTAGGTGTGTGAAGTATGAAAGCCCTATCCCGTATACCGTAAGAGAGATCCGCTCACAAAACTTTTTAACCGGATGCATAGACGGACATGCGAACCGACGGACAGGGTGGTTTCCATATACGCTCCCTATCAAAACTTCGTTTGTGGGGGTATAAAGAGACTACAGTTGATTTCTGTAATTAATTGCGATATAAGTATTGTTAATGGATAGAAGAACGACAGGATAATGCATAAACTGGACTAATAGAGCTAAACATGGGAAACAAATACATGTAGCTAGATTTGACGAGAATGCCATTCTCTGTGGAAAACAATATTACTTGTTTTTCTAAAAGATTTTAGAGAGGTATTTGCCTCTATTGCGTTTTATTTCTTCGGTTTTTGGTAGAAACTTAATGGAATTGACAAGATAAAGACGGTTGTTAACGGCCTTGAAGCGATCCATCTGTTAAGAATATATTACCATTATGTACCGAAATATTGATATTGAACACAAAATGTGTTTGTGAAACACAGACGCTCCCGGTCTCCAACCAGTTTGTTTGCAGGCATCACAATACAGAGTCCTGATAAGAACATGACATTGAAGCTTTTCGTACAAAATTTCACAATGTCCTAGATATTGACCCCACCCACACCATGGGTCAAGGGATGCTGTTGAAATGTGAGAAAGACTAAGATGCACACAGTTCGGGACCCTAATAATAACATGACATTGTAGCATTTCACAATGTCCTAGACATTGACTCCACCCAACCCCCTGGGTTCTTGGTCAGGAGGCGCTGTTAAAATGCGAGAAAGTGTACGATACAAACGCAATTGAATTTTGGTAAGTGAAGTGTTCAAAATAAAGAAGGTGTTGCTCTTTCTTCAAATGAGAATTGAGTACAGTCGGACGGACGATTCAAACGTCTAGATGCCCCCGGATCTTAATTCAGACCGGGGATATAAAAATTCTGATATAAATAGGACAATTATTAACTTTTACAATATCCAGAAAACACCTATATTGGATGGAATTTTAATCTTTACCTGCAATCCGTTTTCAACGTTTGTGGGCCCAAATAACGACCAGCTACGTTAACTACAGGCTCAGCAATAAAAATCTGCACGATCTTCAAACGTACGCGGTATTCATGACCGAGGCTTTCGTGTAAGTCAGTAAGTCTCCCAAATAACGTACAGTGGAATGCGTTAATTAGCTGTGGTGTTCTCAGTTTCTGTGTGTCACAAAGATACAATTTGTATCTCACCCAAGACTTAAATGAGCTACAGTCAAAGTCTGTTTGTCCGTCATCCGTTAACTTTTCACATTTTCAATTTTTCTTACGAACCACTGAAGAGATTTTGATAAAACTTGATATGAATGAAAAGCTCAAAGTCCTTTACAAGTTTTATTGCATCTCGACAAGATCCGTCAAGGGGGTGGATCGAAGGCGGATTGACTTAAGCCCTAGAGGATTTCCAACTTTGACAAAGTTTTGTCCAGACCGGATGTTTGAATCGAGAAGCTGAATGTATCAGAGTACTCTAAAAAGATGTCTTAAGAAGTAGTGTTGCTTTTGCCACTTTGGTTCTATCGGTTCCGAAATGAAACAAAACCTCTGGCTCTGACGCCTTTTTGGACTGTGGATTTCTTAGATTTCTCTCTGTAAAAAAATGAGGATATACGTTTTATATGTAATAATAAGCTTTGATGGACTTCTTATTCAAAACTGATGGAAGAATTTGATCAGTGGAACTTGATAGGGATGAAGTGCGCTAAGTCCCCTAAGAGTGTAGTTGATTTTCTCTTAGATCCGTCAAGAGGTAGAGCCAGAACGAGACGACATGGGCCCAAAAATACCCTCCTTTAGCAAACTCCTTCTTCCGATCGGTTGCGTAGATCGACAAACCCGTAAATATGCACTCGCGTGATTTAGAAGGGTGCCAGCGTAAAACCACAGACCACCAAACTGATCGGTGGCAGCATGTGCTGTGACCAAAACATAACTCTAATTATTTTAATTTATACATATTTTCATTCTCAACAGATTTTCATATTTTCCCCCAAAATATTACCTTACGCGTGACATCAATATATTAGCAAAAACCGATCTTCCAAATTGTAACTCTTAATAGTAATATTCCAGTCAAATTAGGACCAAAGAAATAAAACATCATCTTTTTGATAAAAAGGGAATCTCGTGTACATATAAGTTATAACACTTGGCTATTTGCATTAAGTTTTATATACGAGGAGAATTTTAGTTTAATTTAGATAATAGAATTAAGGAAAGACATCTTGCTCAGTTGTATGAGAAAATTCGCCATAGAAATAAAGATTAAAGAATAAGCACATAAAAAGACATCACAAAAATATTCGATCGTATCACAGTTGCTGTCTCGACTTAAGATGATCAAATGAAACGATAACTGTCACTCAGATGGCGTGATTTAATGTCTTATCTGTAGAGATGATAATATTATAAAATTACCAAAAAATGTGTTTTTAAGAATATGAAATGTAGAAATGCTCATATTTGCCAATTTTAAAACTTAATTTCTAAATTGCAATTTAGATCGGAGTTGTCAGCTGTCTTGTGATTTACTGTAGTATGAATGTTGCAGCATTAAAATGATAGAGTTTTCAGTTCAATTTTAGTCTCTATTCAATAGTGGCTAAAATGCCATATTATGCAAAAAAAAAAAAAAAGAAAAGAAAAGAAAAAGAGAAATTAGATATTAACAATTTCAAAAGATTTTCGTACAAAATTTCATTATTTTTATACGGACAGATATTCATTTCAATTGATGAAGTAAGATTTCATTAACTTCATATTACCGGGGTATTTGCATACCATCATTTGGTGCCCGTCTTCTTGTCTGTTAATCATTTCATATTTTCATATATGAAAACACTGACCTGATTTTAACTATACTTGGTATGGATGATGTATGGAATATCCTTTGCAAACCACCCACTTTTTGTCCCAGCTGAATGAAAATACGGTCGCTAGTGGCTTTCCTAGGTTCTTATCTGCCAATTTTCAAATATCGTCTTTTCTGAAACCAATACAAAATGTTTTGATTCTTTGTATTAATGATAAGTGGTAGAATTTCTTCATTGGTGCCCATCAGGTGGTAAAAAGCCGGTGTGGCCTGGTGGATAACGTGCTCGGCTCGTGATCGAGAGGTCCCGGGTTCGACTCCCGCCCTGGGCACACCGGTGTTCTGTCTTTCGGATGAGACAGTAAAAACCAAGGTCCCGTGTCACGGTAGGCGTGGCACGTAAAAGATCTCTAACTGCATCGGGTGGGTCCGTTGCAAAGGTCTAAATTTATATGCAATGCATCAGGCAGATGCCGTCACCATGTACGTGAAATAATCGTGGAGTGACGTAAAACAATAATCAATCAATCAATCAACCCCCCCCCCCAATCAGGTGGTAAATGTGGCCGCCATGACTATAAATACAACATTGGGGGTAAAAAATAGTATTTTTGCTTTTGTCTCAAAAATAGATGTGTATATATTTTCTATTTTATCTTATTCCTTTGGGGGGGGGGGGGGATTACCTTAAAATGTTTAGTAGAATAACAATGCAACTTTTGTATTTTGTACAAATTAATGTGATGACTCCTTCTTTGAGAAAGATTTGTTCGACAGATTTTAGCCAAAAACATTACCTAATAATTTAATTGCTTTCATAAACTGGGAATTGCAAAAGTAGTCCATTTTAGCACCTATATTTCATTCAATTGATTCACTTTTGACTAGTGACCTTGAACTTGAACTTTGACTTACTTTTCTAAAGCTTTAACATAGGCTTATCTTTTGAACCACAAGAGAGAGAGAGAGAGAGAGAGATAGAGAGAGATAGAGAGAGATAGAGATACTCCACATGTCATTTACTCATCAACATTTATATTGAAATGCACAGGAGTACACGATTATATATATATATATATATTGATTGACTGATTGAACAAACAAACTATATTACATGTACTAGTTATTTATATATTGTAATATGACCAGATATGACATATATCATAATGTAAAAGATTCCTCGCTGCTTCGGGTGGGTCCGTTGCAAAGGTCTTAATTTGTATGCAATGCATCAAGCAGATGCCGTCACCATTTACGTGAAATAATCGTGGAGTGAAGTAAACAATAATCAGTCAATCAATTAAAGTATGAAACACATTGAATTTACATATCAGAGGCGAATGAAGCGATTTTGAATGAAAAGGGTGGGGTTACCGACCTAAAGTGTAATGTGGTAGCTGCACAGCCATGCCACAGTAAAGGATCTGTCTCTTACATTGCCCGGAAAGAATTTTATGACACAAGGGATGTGTTTGAAAGGGGAGAGGGGATGGGGTTCCTATCATCCGTACCATCCATGCCCCTTTTTCTCTGGATCCGCCAACGGAGAACAATCCAGATTTTTTTTCGATTTGAAAAGGGGGTATTTTTACAGTTTTGCCCCAGCCCTTTCATTACTTATAGTCACACCCCAAGATATGTTGGACAAAATAATACAGTGCCTAAATTGTGAAAGAAGAAAAAAATCTGCGCCAGGTATAAAGCTTCCAAACTCAAAATTTAACGCAAAAACCTTGTGTATGAAAATTTCAGAAAGAGTAGGGTTATTCCAAGATTCCCACCCCCTCTTCTGACGTCTGGATTCACAAAAGTATTGTTTTATTTCATTTTATTTTAATCATGTCATTTTTGTGATGATTTATCTTATTACTGACGGACTATTACGTTGTTAAAACAAATTCAAGAGCTAGTAAAAATTTTCAGCTAAACAACCTGCGTTTTTGAAACATGATTGCCCCAGCGGCAAATAAACATAACTGTCAATGTCCAACCCTAGGGTCACATGATGACGCTTAGGGGACATTAACTTAATGTTGAATTTTGGTATCTGTAACAACATTCTATTGAAAGTTATCAGGCGCTGCGGAATTACGGAAGTACATACAGACGGACGGAAGGACCGAACGTTTTTGCATTAGATCTCTTAGACAGGTGCAAAAAAGCAAGAGGGGGGGGGGGGGGTTGGGGGTTAAGAGAAACAAAAAAATGTGTAAAAATCATATATCATTTAGAATTAAGAAAATGCCGTTCATTTATAACTATTCGACTTCAGATAGATCCCCATTCATAATATTATACAAAAACCAATCCACCACTGCTATCCCACTCCTCCCAAAAAGGAATGAATAGATGAAAAGAACATGTGTTGTTCAAAAACAGGTTTTTTTCTTCTCTCCATCATTTGTCTGTAAATGTAAAAATACTTTTAATCTAACACTCTGAATTCAATAAAGTGTCAGTTATAATGCTGTATACTAATTTCGAATTTCATTTTATTTATGAGGTGGGAAAGAGAAGAAATGAGGGGAGGGGTGGGATGCAGGGAAGAAGTGTAACTTGGAGGGGAGTGGATTCGAGCGAATGCCACCTGGGTAGAATATGGAAAACGGGTTTAAAGGATAAGGCAAGAAGTGGGAATATGTTTAGGCAGAAAAGCCCTTGCGTCTCCTATACACTTTACACTGATAGTGGATCACGTTATGAAATGTAATAACATATGCAATTACATTATACATGTATACTTGCATCCGTATTGTATAATACCTGTCAAAATGAAATAATAGACACATAACTAAATTGTCGTAAAGGAATTAAATATAAATGTCAGTCAAAATTTAAATAAATGAATTCGTCTAGTGTTATAGATGTTAAATATCAATGTACTGTGCATAGTGAGGAAACCATGTTGACCGTCCGCGCAGGTAGCCACCACGGTTTGTCGATTCATCAAGAAATTTCTACATATGGTGAGCGAGAGCATTTGAGTCAGACGTCCATCTAGTTACCTACTTCGATTTCTCCATATATATGGAATTTACACGATTTAACTCTTTCTACTGGATATATGTGATGGGTGTTGCTAGCAAGCAGGAGATGCTCACTCTCCCCGGGCACCTGATCTCACTCCATCACAGGGGTTCACATATGCTCTTCAAGTAGACATATTTTGTTATTTTCCAGTTGTTTTTCATTTTCATTGATTTTGTATGTCCTCTGGTTTCATGATTTTTGGACTTGTGGTTTGGATTTATACATCATCTTTACATTCATAAAATATACGGGGGCGAGGTGTTTTCGAAACATCTCGGTCTTTTATGGTGAAAGACCAGCTTTAAGATCTAGCCTGTACAGGCGTTGCCAGTGTAATGTAATGTAGGCTAATGTAATGCAATGTACACCGACCGCTTATATCATGAAAAGTTTCACTTCTATTTTCACTTTTAGCAGGCCTTTCATTCTGCCTTCTCGGTAAAATTTATTATTTCATCACCTATCATTTTCAAAAATAAAGATTTTTTTTTAATACTGAAAACTATCAAATCTGTTTTTCTTAAGATTTTTTAATTGATATAAGCAAACTTTCGTTTTCACAATCACGAGCACGGATAGGATGGTGGAGCGAAAAAGATTACCTTACGTTCTGAGCGGCGTAGTAGTTCTCATTGGCGTTGTATATGCACAGAAATGGATACTGTCACTTGACTTTGATACAAGAGGGAGGATTTTAAGAGCTCAGATAGTACTTATCCTGCAATCCCTTCTTGCTCTCGGTGATTTCATCGTATGGAAAAATGTTGCAGACGTCCTCGATTTTAAGGATCAAAGTTCAAGAACTAGATTGAATTATATATGGCGATATATGTTGATTGTTTACTTCTCCCTTGTACATTTAAGTTATTTAAGCAATGTTTATTTAGTGAGGACAGAACCGTCTGTATTCGCTTTAGGAACTTACTTTTTGTTAGCAGTTCAAATTCAACTTCTAACTGCACTTTTGATTTTATACTTATTGAATGCGTTTCTAGGTTTGATCAGGAGAAAGACAATAAGTAAATTCTACAGAGTTGTGATATCTATTATGTATGCATGTTGTGTGGTGACTATAGGTTTTATCCATGCACAAGGTCCTCCAGTTATCACTCGCATTGATATACCAGTGCTAAACTTATCACACAGTCTAGATGGCTTTACATTCACACAGATATCAGACATCCATTTGGGACCAACTGTCGGGAAATCAAAGTTTGAAAGGGTTGTAAAACTGGTCAATGAACTGAATTCAGGTCTGTTTTCTATTTTACATATCAGATATCTTTATATACATGTATATGTACAAGTACTTAAGCGCATTGCAATATGATCAAAAGTTAAAAAGTATTCAGTTGATATTATTTAAATGGAACACATTTGAAAAATGTTTATTGTGTATTCAAATAAGTGTACTCTTTATTTAAGGAATTGTAAAAACATCTTAAAATATATGCAGTAATTTATTGTACATAAAATTTTTTGATTGTTTAATAAAAGATATTGGTTATATAAAAACATGCTCTGTTCATTATAGTTACCATTTTGATCTCATTCAATTTCAGATTCTGTTGTTGTAACTGGGGATCTTGTGGATGGTACTGTAGAAAGGTTGCAAAAGTCTGCAGATGTCATCCAAAATATACAGGCTAAACATGGCATTTATTATGTTACAGGTGGGAAATTCTACAATATGATAGAGGTTATTTTGGTCTAGTTATCATAATATATAGGTGAAATATTCCAAGTATTTCAATGAACAATGACAGTAATAAAACTGTGATTACTAAGATTAGATTATAATTATGGTAAACTTGCAGTGATGTTTCTGCATGACATACATGTAACTACATGAAGATGATTGAGTTGTTAGCAATGAATTTCATATTCTTTTTCAAGGAAATCATGAATATTATACAATGGATGCAGATAACTGGTTGAAGTATTTATCCAAAGTAGGTGTACATGTTCTTCATAATAGTCATAGAAAAGTCCCTTCAGACCAGAATTCCAGGAATCAGTTGTGCATTGTGGGAACTGATGATTTAGAATCAGAGAGAATCCAGTGAGTACAGAGGTCAAGTGAATTGTTAATTCACCAAACCAAAGGCTTTACTTAAATAAAAATGCATATATGGACATATTAATAGGTATTTTCACTTGTAGTATTTAGTTTTGATTATAATCAAGCATCAAGACTACCCTGAATTCTTGATTAACTTATGCATTTGTAACTTCTTTTGCATAGGCTAATATAGTACATGTACAAATGCTAAAAGATCTTCTATGCAATGCCAGCCACAATGACTTGGATTTGGTATATATATACAGAATCCTAATGATTTGAAGTTCATGTATAAGCTTTGTTTAAAGATAGACCTTTCTGCAGTATTTGGTTTCGTACGATAATTGAGGAAAGAAAATATTAATCTTTGATGAACCACAAGCTACATTATATGTGTCATCTTACGTTGTCTGTAGTCAGGTGCCTTTTAGGTTAATATTTAAAATTGTTCGCAAAACTTGAAAATAGTCTATGTATATAGAGCATACATGTACATGTATTTATTACACAAATTATTCTAAAAGTTTCTTTACAAGTGAGGCATTGCTACAATCCAGAGGCCATAAAGTTATAAATACAAATCCATGTTTAAGCATATGAAATATCAAATAAAGGTCTTGACAAAAAGTGAAAGAGAAATTAATTTCATTTAGTTTGAAATACCTTCAATCCGCTAATAGGAATTTCTGTGCACATAAATTCAATAATTCATGCTAGATGTATAAGTACTTTGACAAGTACATTTCTGTAATCATTGTAATTACAGGTATTTGGACCATGGCTTTCATTTAGATTCTGCTATTAAGGGTTGTGACAAGGAACAAACTGTAATTCTACTAGCTCACCAACCGAAGGCAGCCCTAGCAGCATTACAGAGTGCTCATAAAATAGACGTCATCCTTTCAGGTAAATTTGACCGGAAAAGTGACTAACAAATGTATAGTGTAAATGTAAGTACTGGTTAAAACGATATTATTATGTCCTCATATGCAGGTATGGGTCAGTGGATGAGGTGCTGGGCTTGTGACCAAGAGGTCTTGGGTTCAACTCCTGCCATGGGCACATTGGTAATGTCTTTTGGATGAGCCAGTAAAAAACCGAGGTCACATGTCACGGTAGGCATGACACATCAAAGATCTCTCACTGTTTTAGGCGAGTGCAAAGGTATAAATTTCTATGCAACGCATCAGGCAGATGCTGTCACCATAAATGTGAAATAATCATGGAGGGCCATACAACAATCAATCAGTCCTTAATATTTTCATCAACGATTTATGATCCCAAGTCATATTGTGTTATATGGCAATTCCAGGATATAATTTGCTTTATATCGGATGTACACATACAACTAACTTAATTGTACAAAGATTTTAATTGCAACTACTAACTACAGTCACACCTGTGTATGATGGTCACCTAGAGGAGGACTTAAAAGTGACATTCATTCAGAGGTAGTACTTGGACTAGGATTTGTTTTGTTAGAAAACATGGAAAATGAGAAATTTGAAATGCAGCCTTCAACATTGGATTTCTTAATAGAGATGGCCAATAGGACAGGAACTGTTGTGCATGTCAAACCTATTTTGCCACTATTTAACAAAATATTGATTACCTTGTACTTCCGTATTATGATATGATTGAACTAGAATTCTAATGTGTCGGTGTGACACAAATGCTCCCGCTGGCAGCTAAGGTAGAGAAATATAATTGCCAGAGAAGTAATACTTGAAAATTAAAGAAATTCTAATGTTCAAGGGCAGTTACTCTGTCAAAAATTACCGGAACACACCCATATTTGAACTTGACCTGCATTTTCCCTTGATAAACTAATTAAATCTATCAAACCTTCACCGAGAAAATGAGCAGAAGCTGTCATTTTTAAGAAATTTTCTATGTTCAAGGGCAAAAACTCTGTCAAAAATTACCAGACCACACCCATATTCTAAGTTGACCTGCATCTTCCATTGATACATCTGTATACCCAATATCAATTTAATCCATTAAACCGTCATTGAGAAAATGAGAAATTGTCATTTTTGAGAAATTTTCTATGTTCAAGGGCAATAACTCTGTCAGAAATTACCGTACCACACCCCTATTTGATTTTGACTTGCTTCTTCCCTTGATACATCTATATACCCAATATCAGTTTAATCCATCAAATCTTCAAAGAGAAAATGAGCAGAAACTCGATGATTACTGAATGACTTAACAGGGCAACGCTGAATGCCCTCTGGCCTTTTCATGATGGGGCATAAAAATCATTAAGGGAGACGCAAAACATCAGTTAACCATGTATCCTAATTAACATCATACATGTATTGTCATTCCATAACTCGATAGATCAGGGGCTTGTTTTTGTCCCGTCTGTCTGTCTGTTGTTAAAATCATTTGCCATAATTTTCTAGCCCCAAGAGATAGAGAATTCATATTTAGCATGTATATTTCTTGCAACAAGAACTTTCTGTCTGTACCAAAATGTTGACCTTGACCTTAGAGTTTGACTTACTGTAGTTTTAGGATAACAGCTTATACGAACAAAGTTTCCGCAGGGGGCATTCATATTTTACAAATACATGTACAGCCTGTTTCTTTTATTGCAGGACACACACATGGAGGTCAAATATTCCCATTGATCATAGGGGCATACCTCATTAATCCTTTCTATGTCGGCCTGTATCAGTATGGTGACAGTCATATCTATGTTTCACCAGGAACAGTGTACTGGGGAATGCCAGTCCGCATATTCACTCAACATGAAATCACTCATATCACTCTCAGGAAAAGATAAGAACACCATACACTAGGAATGAATATGTCAAGTCTATTTAATTTTATTGAAATATGTTTTTAGTACCAAAGTACTTTGTGCCATTGAAATTAGTCCCAAGTAGACTTGTGCTTTATTTTATAATATTTGAATAAATACTCAATTATGAAATATAATTATTCACTCTCATCTTTGATATAACACATGACTAAGTGGTTAACCTGTTGCATTAGTAATGAGACTATTGCAGGTTTAGTCCTTTAGAAGATCAAAGTCTAGGATAAATTTACCGTTCATGGATGAAGTTTTTGACCGATATGTCAATTCCCTTTGTCCACCAAAAAGACATCAGATCAGCTACACCCTGATCAGCGTTCAAAGTTAGGGAAGGATTTAAGGTGTTACATGTTTAATGAACCCTATCTAGATCTCCATAGATATAATGTTGGACTTTGAAGTTAATATATCATTCTCAAGCATTCCATAAAAGAAAGCCTTTCATCGAAATATTTTCTAAAAATAACATTATTCCACTGGCATGGGAATAGTAAAATTTGTATTGAACCCTATAGCAAATATCTTGTATTTCTTATATTTTTTCAAAAAGGGCAAAAAACTCAGTAATATCTTTATTCATCAAGATTCATGAATAAAATTGAAGTTCACCTAGCACTATTTCTGCATTTTAAGTTTTTCCTATTTTCAACAAGGGGAGATAACTCCTATAAGGGCATTCCTATTGTACATTCCTAAATTTTACAATCATTAACATCAATACTGTCTAGGACAACACAGATATTACTATACATACAACCATAATGCAAAGTATTAATGTTGATGTCTTATTTAATCAAGGCTTATTATACATGTAATACCTTAACTGGTACTAATAATATTTTGCCACATAACTGCTAAATCACCAGCGCCAAGTTGTTCAAAACTTTAACCACTGATTAGACTAAAGTGTGGTACAAAATTAATAGGTAAAGTAATGCACTGGTACTTAAAGTTAGATATGTAATAAGTTTAATTTGTAAAGTTACTGCAAATTTTAATTTAAATTACATTACTTTACTGACAGCATATTCTATACACTGTATAAAAACATAAAAAGAAAGTTTATCCTTTACTTAACAGTTTCTGGCCACTAGATTTTACAAGTAACTGACGACAGCAACGACAGTATTGTTTATTCACATGACATTTCGCTTGAAAAGGTTTCACTTCAAATATGAATTAAAGAAGTCAACCATATGTTCATTGTTTTTATTCAAATGAAGATGATGACAAATCTAGAATGTAAATAATAGTTTAAAAAAAAAAAAAGAATTAATGACGACTAAAACTACACTATGAACACAAGGTACAATTCCAGTATTCACATGTCAATCTCAGAAGTAATTATCACATACTTATTATACCTACCAACTAAGTTTTACTACTGTATGTGTACTTCTTTTAGCAAGATTCTTATTTTAGCCATTTAGCACTGATGTGTGTGCTTAATCATAACTAAGCTTAAAGAGATGTACTCAAAACATGAAAAAGGTCAGTCACAGGTCCTCTAAATTATGACTGGTAATGGATCACAAACTCCAACTTTGAATATTTCACGCCCAAAAAAGTACACTTACACTAGAAATTGTTTAAAGGAACAATCTATGACACTACTACTATATAGTTGGCAGTCAAGTTTGTTTGCAGGGACTTTGGTCCAATGAACGAACTATAATTTCTGCTGATAATGACTGATGAAGAGTGACATTAAGACTACAGGTGGGAATCTGGGTAAAGCACCAACGTGAAATCATCTGTTTGCATATAAACTACATATATAAAACATCAAAATTCACAACAGTAGGAAACAGTTTTTAATTACACACTGAAAATATGGTTCGGATCTATTTGATAGTGCTATATATGAATTTATCTTAGTTCTTTTTTTATTTTCTTTTGTGCTTTTGGTAAACGTTAAAGTACAAATAATTTCTAAAGACATGTTAATGACCACTTGCCTAGACTAAGATTGAGATTCTCTGTTTGTTGAATCATTAACCAAGTGCATTATAATACTGCATTGTCCAACAAAACACAGCTAAAGCAAAATTCACTTTGGCAAAATAATGGAAGGCTTTTTCATATAAATTAATAACAACATGATACAAATATAATCTGAGTAAAAGACATAAATAAGGTCACAACCTTGTTTAAAAAGAGAGTTGGATTATTAATATCTAAATAATTAAAGAAGAATGGGACAATTTATCACCTTGTAAATCAACAATGTTTAGATATTACTTTATGTAAAAGTATTTAAAATACATAAAGAATACATGTACAAGTCGAACTTCGACAACTCAAAGTATCAGGGACCTTTCAAAATCAGCAGGTTCCAGTCATCAAAGTTTACGAGTTGTTAATAAAAATATGGCAAGGAATTGGAGAGGCAGGGCTTTTCTATAACTCAGATTTAAATGTAATTATAAAAGTTATTTATGTGATTGAAAATACATATTACATTCTATGAATTAAATTACTGAATTGCACATTATAAGCAAAGAGTTTTTACCCAATATTTAGTGCTAAATGTTTGAAAATATTTTATGTGAATTGAAGTTACTATAGTACATGTAGTTTGAATCATACACTATTTCTGGCACGAATATGCTATGGTTGTGGGTGGATGAGTTTTCCATGTTCCAGCTATCGAAGTCCGACTGCATACAGAAATACATATTCTTTTCAATCCATTTACAAAACTTGAAAAATTCAGAAATAAATGTGTTCGGCATAATTTCCAATTGTGAAAAAATAACCAGATTAACAAACATATATTATCCATAATACTCTTATATATGTATATTTTCTTATTTATCTTGATCTAGAGATGTGAACTTTCATTGATAGAAGTGAAACATGATTGTACTAACACAAATGAAAATATTCTCATATTCGTTGTAAAATTTGAAAGCTTTAATCATATTACTGCTGAAGACAATGGCAAGAGAACATACAAGTACATCATAAAACTCTAAATGCCACAACTGTGATGCAAAAAAAAAACCCCCAAAAAAACCCAATCAAAATAAAAAACACTGTAATTTTCAGTAATTGTGCATTCTGACTGCAAAAATATACATCAATCATATATGGGTTAACAAAATCACAACATGTTTTACAGAAGGCTTTCACAACTTTTCATGATTACATTTAATTTTAACAACAAATGCAACAATAATATGTATATACATTAAGAAACATGAAATTGCACTGTAAAATTTAATGCACAACATTTGTAGATTTGAATTGCCATGATTAACGGGATATGAAACTGGATTTTATTGGAGCATGGACTTCATAAAGCATTGAATATTAAAGCAATAAGACAACATATGTTGGAAGCTTACACACTGACTATTGTGACCAAATACATCCATTAAACATTGAATGAAAAATTTAATGCTACATTAAAAAAGTACAAAGTGTCAGTTATAAAAACATTTTTCATAATTGATTTTTTTAAAACTCTGCAATACAAGCTTATGAATGGGCTAACATCATGCACACAAATTTATTATAATCTTATTAATATTCTCCATGACTAAATAAATACGGAATGTTGATTCTAGGCTAGCCTTGAGATTATGAACCTGTGATTTGAAACTACACATATGTGCTTTGTCGTTTGAAATGACATGAAAAAGTGACAATTTTTATTTATGGCATCATAAATATTTTGTACTTTAAAAATAGAATTTTTTTTGTTCTTTGCACTACCCAAACGCTTCTAATCAAACTACATACAAGGCTACAGACATTTAGTTATGAACATCTGGTACAAAAACCAACAGCAAAGAATAAAAGATATATATCAGATGTTACTGTTGAAATTTAAAAGAAGAAATCACAAAGTTCTTTTCATATTTTTAACAGTTTCAGGTTTTAAAAGAAATAACTACATAGGAGTTAAGTACTGTAACTTTAAATTAATGACCAAATTAAGGAATTTTTTTTATGTTGTAATCATAATTGTTCCAACTTCTATATACCGGTAATCCCTTACCTATGGCAAACTGACAAATGACATCTACTACAAACAGAATGTAGCACACTATTGCTACAAGTACACACAAACTCTACTACTTCTAGGAAGCAGTTGGTAAAGTGAAAATAAATAGAACTTGTGAAAAGATGATGATGAAAGATGATGTATGATGAAAAATGTAGACAGATATGCTTTTGGTCGGATGGAATTCATGCAATGTTGATATGACTGGTGATCATAATGCATATTTGATTTGATTTTCATTATTAATCTGAATGACTATATTATACTGTTGACAATACAAAAATATCATACATTTTCTCTTTGGAATAAAAATATATACATACCATGTTACACCCATTTTTAGAAGAAATGTGAGACACATTATTAGAGAAGCTATTTGTATGAGACATTGTTAGTGTAAATATTGCAAAGGTAATACCCTAAGTAGAGATTGCACATCTATCAACATGATTATACGATTTCACAAAGGAAAACTTATATTAGGGTCCTATGGTCAAAAACTGAAACAGTTTATCCTGACTAGATTATGCCAATGGCTGTCATGAAAAAATGCATCTAACCCATTGGAAGTATTTTGAATATGGAAGTTTAAATACTTGCCTTATATTTCATGATAGATGATTAATGGAAATGTAAGTATAAATCTTTGTTTTTATGTTAACATACGTTCCACACACTTTTGATAATGAAATTTTTTGAAAACAGAGTAATAATCTTAAAAAACTGAAAAGACCGATATGCTATAAATCTTCCTGCCCTGTGTTGTACATGTTGGCAAGCTTGGCAAACTTTGGTCCCCAGTCATCTAGGTAATTATACTCCTGATCATTATCACTACTGGCAGTGTTTAATGAGCTGAGAGATCCTGCATCACTGCCACATCCCTCAAAGTCAAACTCCATCACATTATCATGTGGTGGTGCCATGGGATCTTCATCTGCATCCCGCAGGCGGTCTTCAATGAAATCTCCTACATCAGGAGGCTCACCTGTGTAACCTGTAAATCAACAAACAAGTAGATGACAAACTTATATTATTACAACTACGGTTAAAACACTTAAAATGAGAAGTCCTTCCTTTATTGCTTTTTAATACTGCCTCAGCAATATATTACCTACATGGTGCTGGATGGAAATAAGAGTACCCCAGGGAAACAATTTTTGGCATGTACTCTGGCATATGAACACACTTACTTTAAGACGGTAATGGACTTTAAATTTGGTACAATAAAGATTAATTCTAAGACTTACAAACTTTTTCAGAAGTATCCATCTACATAATATTTCAGATTTGTTTATTAATGCTCATAAATCTTCTCATAAATTATGTAACAAGATATTAAATTTTATTAACTCTCTCAGACAATCAGAGAAGCAGTTTTAAAAACTCACTTCTTCCAAGAAGTTTGGCTGTCATTGGTTGATATCTATCCATGCTGGAGTTTGGTTTCTGTAGACGTGAAATATCATAACAATCTTGGTCTTCTTCTCCTGCTCCCTCTTCGTCATGATCCACCACATTTTCACGAATATCATCGTACTGGTCATCGTACAGAATGGATTTCTCCCTGCCACCTCTGTTCACCACCCACAGAAGAAGGAATACCAAGAATGCTATCACTAAAAACAAAGATTTTGCACAAAATGAATGTCTAATAAATACTTTTAACTTGTTATAAAACATGACTGCCTTCAGAAGAAAGAATATGAAGTTTGTAATGTCTTATTTATATTGCATGCAGTTTGGAATGTCATACAGTCAAACCTCGTTAACTCGAAGTTGGAGGGACCGTGGAAAATACTTCAAGATATCCGTAGTTCGAGGTATCCAAATTTCGAGTTTAGGATCACAAATCTTGCAGTTGTTAATGTACGCCGATTCATTTGACATTTGTGATTATAATAGTAGATGTATGAGATATACATGTATTTATCAATAAATACGCATGAAGATGTGCATATTGTATTGTTCCAAAATAATTAATCTAAAACTTATCATACCTTTTATATTTTATGAACATATAGAGAATATACTCCAAAACTGAAAACGTCATGTTTCCTTTTCAGTAACATTGTAATTTAAATCCAATACTGGATATAACTGTCATATACTATACCTAAAACCGAAGACGGGCTAACACGTAAGACAAGATAAAGACACACGTCATAATTTGATTTAATTACTATTACTTTGCATAAAAATACATAGACATACACACGGATTGGAAACAGTAATAATTAATGAACAGTGTAAAGAAATTTCTTTCAACGCAAGTATGAAAAAGCACTAATTACAGTTAATGTTAATTTTCTAATTTTGTGTCGAGTTTAATAACCTATCATCATTTTTTGTATAAATAACAGGGTATGCACGGACGCGATCCATTATGTAATTACTGCAGCTATGTACACCGACACGGTCAATTGATCACACCATGCGATCGACCTGTCATTTAGGGTAAACGCCGTTGGGAATGCTGTCAATAAGAAGCCAACTTCGAGATAAAACGGGTAAATAAGAACGTCGGGACTTGAAAATGTATTCGAGATAAGCATGGTATTCGACATATCAGTGTTCGACACATCCGGAGTGAATTTAATCATAATATGAAGGTTTTTTTTCGGGACCGACGTTTGACTTCGAGATATCCTGGGTATTCGAGATATCAGTGTTCGAGATATCGAAGTCTGACTGTATTTGTATTACATGTAGTTCGTAATGTCCTATTTGTTTTACTTGTAGTTTCTAATATGATACTCATACTACATGTAGTTTGTAATGTAATAAAACTGTATTAGTATAGAATGTAGTCTGTAATGTTATATTTATATTACATGCAGTTTGCAATGTCATATGTGTACTACACATAGTCTGTAATGTTCTATTTGTATTAAATGTAGTTAGCACAATCATACTGGTATTAATTTCCATAATGAATAGATTTCACTCACAAAGAACAGCTACAATGCTAACTATGACGATAATAATGACTTCTGGAGTAACTCCCCCTGCTGCAATAGCCCCCTCTGGTACTGTGCTGGCTTGCTGGTTACATATAGCCCCTTTCCATCCCACCGGACAGATACATTTAAACTTCCTTTTATATCCTAGTTCTATACATTTGCCTCCAGCTTTGCATGGGTTAGGATCATCACAGTAAGTTATCTGTTTACAGTTGACTCCAGTATCAGGTCGAGTTCCTTCAGGACATCTTAAATGTGACCATGAGAAATAATTAGTGACAAAAAGAAGTAAAACAAAATTTAAATGACTTGTTATTAATTGCACAAACACACACATATGTATATCACATTTACTCCTAATGATTATGAGAATGATTGATTGGCTTTAAGAGACAGATAATGCTCTATGTGTACCTGGCTTTAAGAGACAGATAATGCTCTATGTGTACCTGGCTTTAAGAGACAGATAATGCTCTATGTGTACCTGGCTTTAAGAGACAGATAATGCTCGATGTGTACCTGGCTTTAAGAGACAGATAATGCTCGATGTGTACCTGTAGTTATGAAGTACATGTTTGTATTGTAGAAGGATCTTCCAATATGACAAGATCAAAATCACATAAAATTTACATCTGTTAGAAACTTTTGTAATAAATTCAATCTTCTACCACTTTGTTTTGACAATGTTTGCATTGTTTGTCATTTATTAAAATGAAATTTTCATTAGTAAGATACAATACTAAACAAATTGAATCATAGATGTTATTTGAACTCCTGATGGCTTTAAAATTGCTAATTGCACTTCTTTGGTGGCATCACCTGCCATATGCAATGCACATACATTAAACGTTTGAAACAGACTTGCCCATAGCAGTGAGGGATCTTTTACCTGTCTACTGTGACATGGGATTTATGTTTACTGTCTTATCCAAAAGACAGGACACCAAAAAACCATTCGCTGGACTCAAACTCTGAACATTAAATGATACCAACAAGCTATTGGCTGGGGGTCAAACCTTGATATATTTGATGATACCAACAAGATATTGGCTGGGGGTACAACCTTGATACATTTGATGATACATGTATTGACTAGCCATTGGCTGGGGTCAAACCTTAATACATTTGATGATACCAACAAGCCATTGGCTGGGGTCAAACCTTAATACATTTGATGATGCCAACAAGTCATTAGCTGGACTCAAACTCTGAACATTAAATGATACCAACAAGCCATTGACTGGGGGTCAAACCTTGATACATTTGATGATACGTGTACTAACAAGCCATTGGCTGGACTCAAACCTTGAACATTTGATGATAAAAACAAATCACTGGTTGGACTCAAACCCGATACATTTGATGATACCACCAAGTCAATGGCGGGATTCAAACCTTGAACATTTGATGATACCAACAAGCCATTGGCAAGGCTCAAACCTTGATACATTTTTTGATACCAACAAACCATTGGCTGGTATCAAACCTTGCACATTTGATGATATCAACAAGCCATTGGCTGGGATGAACCATTCATGAGGCAAGCACTTAAGTGACTGAACTATACTGACTCAAATAATAAGATTAAAATTCTTCGATAAAGTTCTTCATTACCTGCATTCATAGTGATCAAATAGTGGATAACAGACTTGTGATATGAAGTTTTCTTGAGCCGAAGGACATCTAATGCCCACACAATCTGTACGATTACAGCCATGTTCTACAGATGGACTGTGTTCTAACTCAGCAGCGGCACTCAGTTCATTCTCATCGTTTGTCATAGGAAACCAAAGGTTATCTATCCTTATATCCGTTATACATGCTGAAGAATGAATGGGAAAGAGCTAGCTTACTCCTCAGTACTCAAGATACATCTAGACAGTACTATTTCACCTATATAACCATTTCTTTGTAAAAACAAACTCAGTATTACTAAATTAATTATATCACACTTAAAACTTTACTATATATTGCTAAAATTAAACTTTTAAGATAATAAAATAAAGTTATTTTTATAATATATGCAATGTAACCGTAAAAGGAAAATTTTAAAACCTTTTTTCACATATATCAATAAAAACAAATTAGGAAAATAACTTACTCTGTGTTAATCCTTTACCATTGAAATAAGCACTAGGGTCAAAGCTTACTCTGGCTCCAGCAGCAATTTGATCTCTTTTAAGGAAGAAATACTGACTGTCTTTAGATGACCCAAATGTTTCATTGAAGTAACGTCCTTCGCCACTGTCCATTTTGAGTTGGAACCATCGCCCAATTCTCTTTACAGAGACTGTATGCCATTGTCCATTATTAGCTAGGACTGCAGACAGAGAAAGATGATTGTCTGATACTCCATTAGCCTCATTGTGAAGATTGTATATTAACTCAACATGATTATTCACAATCTGAAAGTATAACAAATGAATGACAGATCAAATATAAACTTCTTTTATAAAATAGTACCAAATCTTAAAACTTCAATATGACCATGGGTATTTCAAGTAAAATGTACAAAATTCAATATTACAAAATAAGAAAATTGAAACAATTTTCTTCATGAAGTTAATGGCACAAATGTATTGTGCTTCTTTTCTCTTTTTGCTTTGCTTTAAATTCAATATAAACAGTGCATCCAGAAATGTTTGCAATAATGTAAAATCCCAAAACATTCAAGTCTATTGTAAATAAGTTGAATAGACTACAAGATTTCAGACTTAAACAAGCAAATTTTCCTTAAAATGCATCCTACATATATACATGTATATGACTTGTAAATTGTAATATATTATAAAGAATATAACACAGACCACAGAGTTCATTGGTAGAAGTAAATAAACATATAAGTTATCATCCTATTTACCTGTAATGTGATGAATTCTTGAGAATTAGAGGGTAAGTGTAGTAATATACCACCATCTGGATCTCTTGTTCGGAAGCGTATTTGGAAAGACAACTTTCTCTTTGCCAAAATGTTGAATAAGTAGTTTTTCAATGTCCATGTCATATACGACCTGGACTTCAAATCCCGAATGGTTGTTTCTAAAAGGAAGATTTATAATTTATATGTATTAGGATTTTCATGATAAAAAGAATGAAAAGTGTTGATTAATTTGTAATCACTGCTCTTTCTGAGTCCATCTCACTGTCTGTCCGTACACTTTTTATACTTTCCACTTTTTCAAAACTGCTGAAGGGATTTAGAAGAATTTGGTAGGGTTGATTTACTGAAGGGTCCCTGAAAGTGTTGTTATTATTTGTTTTTTGTTAGATCCCTCATACGGTGGACACAGGGCAAGGCAATAAAGGCCTGAAAGGGTACTCTCCTTTGGCAAATTTTCACTTCAGATTGGTTGACGAGATGGATAAAAAAAATGCATAAGAGTGATCTAGAAGGGTATCTTAAGAAGAGTTGCTGTTTTTGACTTAATATTAAAATCAACCTCTTTAACCCCCTTATTTATATGTAATAGTAAGCTCTGATAGACTTCTTTGAAATGATGGAATGAAACTTGGCAGAGATTAAGTACTTGAGGTCCACTACAAGTGCTGTTATGTTTTCACTCAGATCCCTCAAGAGATGGATCCAGGTTAAAGAAACAAAGGCTCTGAGGGTACTCTACTTGGACAGCCTTCTTCAGATCAGGTGCATAATAGTTAAAGCATATGCAGAGTGATCTTGTATGGCTTTTTATGAAATTTTGGTTTTGGTTCCAGTCTGAAATCAAATTATGTATACTTGTTTGATATTTTTATATATTTTTGCTAATTTTCAGGTTATCTTTGATTTTTCTTCCTTGAAAATTGCTTACAGGGCATCAATTTTGAGTATTTGATGGAATATTATGGAAACAAGCTGATTTTGAAACACTGATGCCCCCGACAACACCAAAGTTCAAAAAGTTATTTTTAGCATGAAGGTCATTGACTTTGCTGTCATATGAAAGGGCTTCAATAGTTAAATACGCATGTCAAATATGAAGTCTTTATCCCTAACGGTTCAAAACTTATAGCCCTAAGTCGAAAAAGTTATTTTTAGTGTGATCGTCATTGTCAAGTTCAAAAGGTCATTGACCTTGGTGTCATTTGAAAGGGCTTCATTAGTTGAGTAAGCATGTCAAACATGAAGTCTCTATCCCACACGCTTCAAAAGTTATAGCCAAGGTTAAAGTTGGCAACTGACAGACAAACAAGCTTACAGACAGTGTTAAATGCAACACTTGTCCCCTGCCACCACCTGTACTCATACCTTATTAGCAACATGAAACAGTTATGTGAACTTGGTAAGGAAGAAATAACATTGAATTCTGTGAAGTTTAAATCAGGTTCTAGTGAAACTGACAGCAAAAGTATAGCATCCTTTTATTCATATCTGGCATCAGTATCTAAAGTCATTACATGTGTATCTGGAAAGTGAAACAGTGATGAATCATTATTTTCAGTAATAAGTCTACAACTGAACTATGCTGATGTCTATTTTTAGTAACAGCGACCCTTTGAATTGACCTTTTGAACCTAAATCTATCCCACCCTCGCCCTATACATACGCTATCACTGTATGAGGTTTAAAAGAAATCAATTACTCTTAACTCAAGTTATTATCTGGTAACTGAAATGCAGTGATAAATGCCTATTTTTAGTAACAGTACTCCTTAGAATTGACCATTTGACTGCAAAATCAATCTCACCCTAAAGAAATCAATCATTCTTAACTCACATTATTATCTGTCAAATGAAATGCAGTGATAAATGTCTATTTTTAGTAACAGTGATTTTTAGAATTGACCTTTTGACCCAAAATCAATCCCACCCTAGACCTTTACATGAGCTAGCCTTATATGAAGTTTGAAAGAAATCAATCATTCCTAACTCAAGCTATCATCTGGAAACCGAAATACAATGATAAATGTCTAGTTTTAGTAAGAGTGACCCTTCGAGTTGACCTTTTGACCCCAAAATGACTCCCACATTAGATCTTCATATAAGCTAAAATTGTGTGAAGTTTGAAGGAAATCAGTCATTCCTCACTAAAGTTATTGTCTGGATACCATCCGGACAGACAGACAGAAGGACAGCGACAAACAGTATAGTCCCCTCCAGTTTCACTGGCAGGGGACTAACAAGCAAACAGACAAGACAAAAACAATATGCTCCCAATCTATTGATCCTGGGGCATAATGAAAATTAAATGCAAAAATAATTCAAAGAATTTATGAAAATAGAAATATTCAAAACAGAAGAAAGGGCGAAATGTGCCAAAAAGACTCAAGTGAGAAATATACTGTAGGCCACTTTGAATTTTTCATTAAATTAAACAATCAAATCTTGACATTACTGTTTAAATTGTGCTGCACTCAAGAATATTTCACCTATACATGTATAGTAGCAGTTACCATTAATTGGTTCAGGAAGTCCTCTTTACTTAAAGCAAAAAATTCTGAGCACATGACCAAAATGCAAAAAGTTTACTTGCAGATCTATTTACATTTCCACAAGAAGGAGATGGAAATATGTATAAACACATGAGGCAAATTAATGTCCTTTGTTCTGTTACTGTATTACCTTTGTCACATTTCCTTGACCCTGGTTTTGATGGCCGGTATCCTGGTTCACATATGCAATCTACATCTCTCTGTCCTAAGACCATCATCTGACATCGGCCGTGATCACCACATTTCTTGCCTTCTATACTGTTGCACACAGACTCCTCTTCAGGACAGCCATTGCGGTGGTTTTCTCCAGGATGATACCGGCTTGTATATAAATCATACAGCTGCATAATACACAGAGATATCAGTCATAGGACCTTGGATTTCTTATTACATAAACATTTATTTAATTTTTATTGAATGTTTATATGTAAGAATCATATCTGAAATTGTCATATTACATATTACTAAAGACCAAAAGGCCTGGAAATAAAAGTTTTCATTTCTGTGACTAATATTTTCATACAAACCTCTCCATTATGAACAAGATTTCTGATGCAGCCTTCAAATCGTTTGCGAATCAGTCCAGGTGGATAGTACAAGGAGTCATATCTACCTCCCATCTGAAGCATGTGATTAACATTGAGATATTTATTTCGACCCAGTGTGGATCCTGAGGTCTCACATGGTCTCCTATCCTCACTTGTCTCACTGGCTGCTGCAAAGTCAGTCGATTGACAATAGTCTACTATAACCTTAACTTCCTGTAATATACAGAAATGGTATTCTGTAAACACATGCACCATAAAGTACTTCATAAATGTGCTTAATGATCAGAATCTTACAGACTTCTTGGTCCTCCAAATTCCACGTTTATATGTAGCATATAGTTCATCACAAAATTCCTCTTACAGTACTCTCAGCACTAAGCTATCTTGATATTACATATACTAACCTGCTGGTAAACAGGTCAATGCAGTAGTGTTATCATCTGATTACAATGACTACAGTATGTGTTACAATGAAGCCTATGTTAAACATGTATTTTCTATATTACTAACATGTCTTTTGACATTTCGATCTCCTACATTTCTATCTACTTATGTCCTTTTCTATTTTACTGACCTGTCTTTTGCCATGTCGATCTAATATGTCATTACTGACCTGCCCTCTGCCATTTCAATTTACTTCATGTCATTTTCTATCTTATTAACCTGTCTTTTGCTATATGGATCTACTACATGTCATTACTGACTTGCCCAGTGCCATTTCAGTCTACTTCATCTCATTTTCTATATTAAATTATTGACCTGTTTTTGCTATGTCGATCTACTACATGTCATTTCCTATACATGTATTACTCACCTGCCCTCTGACATGTCTATCTTACCGTATGTCATTTCACTTAAAATATTACTAACCTGTCCTTTGCGTATAATGTCTATATGGTGCCAGGCTCCATCACTAAGTTTCATCATACGTGTTATACCATCTCTGTCTTTGCCATCCACATACAGAGTAACATTCCCTGACCCATGATCCACAATAACTTGAGGATATCCCTCTTTGAGAGACAAAGAAATGAAATCCCTAGGCTGATGATTGGCTAATGTTCCAGCAGGTCCATTATAGAATATAAGCGAATCATCAAGACGTGTAGCGAACTCTATACTTGTTACACTGTCCTCACACTGGGATAATGGTGGGTATAGAGCATAGCCATTGGAAAAGCTGTGAGTAGTCTGTTGACATCTAGCCCCATCAAATCCAGGATGACATATACAGCTGTGAAACAAATTATGAGTATTACAACTTTACATTATACATGTATATTGTAAATATACTTTGCGTGTTTTGCCTACTGTGACACAATATCATAGATTTCAGCATCTCATCCAAAAGACAGGAGACTACTGCGCTCTTGGCAGGAATCAAACCTGGGATTTCTTGATCATGAGTCCAGCACCTCATACACTACATAATACAGACGCTATATCAAAATAGTAAACTTACAAAAGGAGTAAGAAGTAAATTGATAATACGGCACAGAAAAAGGAAGGGTGTCTGGGGCTACCTTACGGTCCCTAGAGGGTACAGGAGAGAGCCATCTCTGGTGCATAGTGTGAAGGCCAAGTGTTCTCTGAGATTCTGTAGAATTATGATTGGTTATTAAAATGCATTCTCATGCACAAAATATATTTCAAAGTAAAGTCGTACTCCATGACTGATAGAGACAGAAAAGAGGACAGACACCTTTGAAAATATTAACAAGAGGCCCAAGTGGGCCTATATCGCTCACCTGAGTACCTAGATGATCAGTCATGCAGGAAGGAAGAATTCATTAATTTTTGCATTACTGTGACTGAGTCAACACAAATTTTGAAAATATGTCAAATTTTATTTCAGACCAGAATAAAAAAACAACACTTTTTTGCACATCCATTCAGGTGATTTTGATATTAAGCATTTGCTTTGTCTCTGCAAGATGTGATTTAGCAAACCAAGTTAGTCATTTTCTTTAGGTGGGGCCTTTTGTTAACTGATTTCAAGTCTGGATCAGGAACAACAATTGTTTCAAATATTGTCCAGATCCAACTTAAAATGGCCTAATTTCATATGTTGAGTGTTGAGAAACATCTAAAAACTTATTTAGATGTGTAAAGAAATAAAAAAAAAAAAATTTTGACCACAGCTGTATTTGAACCGCTACTCTCCATACTTTAATTAAAAAGTGGTATATGCACCACTGTGAGACCTAGTTTTTAGACATGGTGGCAATATTTGTTGACCAATTTGGATAAAATGTACAAAATTGATAGAGGACCTATCGTACTTCATGTATACCATGTTTCATTAAAATCTTTCGTGTGGTATAACAGCATAAGTTAAAAATGTGAAGAACTGTCCCCATACACCCTCATTTGGAAGTCATAGAAAATCCAAAAATTGAGATATTGACAAAATTCTTTCAAAGTAACCTTCCTTACCATAATTATGATCACAATAGTCCATAACAAATCATCATTATCAATTAACTGGGAAATATGACACTTTTCTGCATTGAAATCACCAAGTCCAAACAAATGTTGAAAAAAAATTCTAAAATTTGACTTTGGAAGGGAACCAAAATGACAATACCTCTTCACTCATCCCTCTAGATCATTTATATGCATTCTGAATATCTCTGCATAAAGCCAGTATGAAGAAGAATATTGGAAAAAGAGGGTACTCTTTTGTGACCTACTTGTGACTATGGTGGCGCCACCTGTACAGAGGTCTGGACGAAAACAACAGAATTTGAAGGGGATCATAAGTGATTTATTTCTACCAAGAGTTATTAAAATCCTTCCAACAGTTTTGCAGAAATAAGTTGAAAATGTGAAAAATGCCCCCCCCCCTTTATTTTTTAGAAGTCTTAAAAAATTCATAAAAAATCCAAAATTTGAGATATTGACAAAATTCTTTCACAATAATATTCCTTACCATAATTATGATCAAAATAGTCATTAAGAAATCATCAATATCTATTAACTGAAAAACATGACACTTTTCTGCATTGAAATTCCAAAGTCCAGAAACACATAAAAAAAACCCCGTAAATTTCTATTCTACGGTTCTTAACCCTGAACACCATTTTTGATAACCATCTTTATAGATTGTTGAAATGCATTAAGTTTCCCCATTTATGCACTGGTTCTGGAGGAGAAGAGTTTTGAAGAGGGGCACTGTTTTGGGCACTTGCCCCGTCCTTGATCTACCCCTGAGGGAATCTGGAACCCGAACGCAATTTTAGTAGGGGACCTTGAGTACATCATATATACAAAGTTTGATCCAAATCTGCAAAGCTGTTCCAGAGAAGTTGAAAATGTGAAAAAGTTAACGACGAACAACGGACGGCGCACTATGACTATAGCTCACCTGAGCCTTAAAAGGCACTGATCAATGGGACTGTGCCGTTTTCATAAGCCCACAACCACAACCTCTCTTACGAATGGATTAATTATTAAAAGTAATATGTACTGCTAATTACACTGTGAGTGATGGTTGGTGCTTCACGGCACTTTCAACATTATACAATCATATCGTTAATCGTGTCACCAACTGAGGGCATCATTCAAGATATGCAATACACAATAAATATAGATAAGTATAAATAAGAGAGCATTGTGTCGCTGCCCCAATTCCCTAAATAACATTGTATTCTTGTACCTTTCACTGGCATCCGTAATAAAAGAAAATTAAGTTTTTGTTTTGGTTCTGTTGCATAAAGATTTAAATAATACATGTTTATATATATATATTATATATACATTTTGTGTGTGTGTGTATATATATATATATATATATATATATATATATATATATATATGTATATATATATATATATATATATATATATATATATATATATTTATTTATTTATAGTCCAGTGAAGTTCTGAATACGTATACAATTTTCATTCCTTGAAATGCCATTATTAAAAAGTCACTGCTCGTCTTTAATGACAAGATACTTGATTTTGAATATATATTTCACTTCTCGTCAACCAGGGTTCTCACAATGAAATGGTATTACCACATTCATCACAATGCCTGTTAATGCAGTGTCAAAGACGAGCATCAATTCACAACCACTACCCTCTGTACCAGGTACCACACCACATCAGTGTCATATATCTACAACCTCATTGCTAATGAATACTACTAAACGCAGACAAACTTCCATCATAGCATTTATGATACTTGTCTGAATAACAGACTGTGTTTATGCCCTGGTACGCCACTGGTACGTTGCACAATTTCTGTCAATCATCAATGGTCACTTACAAACGAGCCTATCAAATGAGTTCCCACGAATCAGATGACCGCTTTGTAGAAAGGTACCCCTTCTGCGTGCTATATAGACAGCCGATATAAAGCATGTTCCCAAGTCCTCATGCTTGGAGTCCAGTGTGCAGTGTACACTGGAGCCGAAGTCGTTTCTATACAGGTGGCGTGTACATGTACTACACATTATAGACAACATGAGTAAAACATGTCCATTAATTTTAGGATTTTTGATTTTCGTATCCGTTAATTCAGTGACACATGTAAGTATAAATTGTCTATAAAATAAAACTGCTTTGAAATTTTGCGAACCATTCACACCTCGATAGAATCAATCACATTTTTCTCTATTATTTACATTTTCTACTACGCAATAACTCAACATTTCATGTTAATACGAATTGGGAAATTCTCTTCCCGGACATTTCAAATTTAAGTTAAATTTGACGCAAAGAAAAAGTACCTGATAAATTTCAATAATGTCAATCATGCAGTACGTTTGATTCGTCTGTAGACAGGATTTTTTTTTCAATTTTACTTTTATAATATTGAAACGATGACACATCTTTTATGTCTCTTTTATACGTTTCTAATATCCTAACATTTCTTATTTTTTTCTCAAGTACTAACAATTTTTTCATAACTCACCTTCATATAAAAATCATCATTTTCGATTCTGTGCAACACAAAATCTGAACAGTTATTGGTAAATACGTTACATTGAAAGCTTACAACATTTATCATTTAAAACTGATAAGTTTAAAATAATAAATGTTTCAAAGTTTTAATGTAACAAATATAAACAAATGAACCGCAACATGTGAAGCTACTTGTTCTAGCCTGAAGATTATGCCTATATAATGTAAATTAAAAAAAATTGTTTACTTTATTTCCTTTTAATTTTTTTTTCTTTTTTTTTGTGAAATTAAGAAATTAAATGAGATGAAAAATAAATTTTCAACATTGCACTCCTATTTAACTTCTAAACTTCGTTCTACATAATAACTTTTCCATTTAGCATGGTCCTCTAAGTATTGTCATGCTTTTAGAGAAATTCATACAATTTTTCAAGTATAGAGGAACAACTAAGCCATGGGAGAGCCATGATAAATTCAATGCCAATATATAGAAAATGCGGGAATACAGCTCTGTAACTCTTAGGAACCTTTAGTTTTGCAAATGATTACAGAAAGCCCTGTCAACAGACAAGTAAAACGCACTCTTTTTATCACAAGTTGTATAATGACATTCCATTTTATCTATGCAAAAAAGGGGAGTAGAATGCTTAATTAGTGTTTTCCGTATTCTTTGTCAATTGTTTACTCTTCATACTCTGTGTAACTTGAAATTTTATTATATATATATATATATATATATATATATATATATATATATATATATATATATATATATATATATATATTCTCCTTTTATTTCAGGGCCGACGTGATAACGTATGGAGCATCTGGCACAAATCTCCCAATCGAATAGATCATTATGCTGCACCACCTCCTCCAAAGTTGCCACCTCCGCCACCCGCAGCTCCGACCACAGAAGCCCCACAACCTCCACGAAACGGTCGATGGGTCATTCGCGGAGGGCGATTTATTTGGATGCCTCGGTCGAGACTCTTGAATCCTCTACCAAGACCACAAAGGACAACGTTTCGGATGCCACCGAAACTACGATGGGTGCGCAGGAACACACAGAGAACCAAACCTAAGACGTCTTGGTATGTGTATAAAGTAGAAAGACTATCAGAGCTTCAGTCTCTGGTCAGCAAGGTCAAAGCAGGTCTTAAACACCCGATATCCGCCATAGGGAAAAATAAACCAATCTGGTTACCACTAAGCCCTCGTAAATCTAAGCTTCAAGCTTCTTCTAAGAAAGCAAAGTCAGAAAAAAGAAACGAAGTTGTAATTAAAGAGAAAAGCCACGTACAAAAAGAAAAAAGACGCCGACAACCTCCTAGACCATCCCAAGAATCCAACCGCAGCAAACCTCCAAAGCCTTCCGAATTTTCACGACGTATGCCTCCAAAACTTTCTCGGTCATCCAAACCTTCCGAGTATTCACAACGAGAGCCCCCGATACCTTCAGAGATTTCACGAAGTGCGCCTCCGAAACCAGCACGACCAGAGGATCAACCAGCCATCCATGCCGATTTCAGTCGTAACCGTGATTACGATAGCGTTAGCATGGACGACGATGATTAATCAACGGCAGTCAAATGTTCATACAAATCGTGCGAAGAAGTATCCACATAGTGCTATCTATTGACAATACATTGATATGATTCAATTTACATATACATAATTATGTTGTAAAGGGCTTTCATTAATATTCTACATGTCCGTATTGGAAATTATGAACTTGGAGGATTTAAGCTACCGAAATGTTTTAGTTTTATCCGATGTACCTGAAAGAAAAGTACTTTATAGTTGTGCAGGAAGTATGGAAAATGGTGAATCAGTCTGAATAACCTGACGAGAGATACAGGACTTGAACAATATGTGAACAATACTGTATAAAATACATGTATCATTAAAATTGAAATGCTGTACAATCAATTTAACACTCTTCCCATTACTTTGATGTAACTACCAAAACCAATACTGAAATGTACAAACAGAAATTTAAAATGAAAAATTGTTTATACGTATAAATATAATCTGTATAGAGCCTATGGAACTTTGATTTAAGTCATCAAATCCTGAGAATCTATTCTCATGCGCATTCTGGAAAATTAAAACTCTTAAGGAAAAATATGTTTGTTTTCATTTGAAACTTGTTACACAGTAAGAGTTTATAAAATTTCGACTGTATTATCTACAGTATATTATACGTTGGTTACATAGTTAATTATTGTAATTTTAACCATTGCTATATCCAGTTCAGTTCGCTAAGATGCTAAAATAGCATTGAAAATCTACAACTAGACGAGTTATGTTTTCATATTTGTTGGGAAATCATGTACATTAACAGATTAAAGCCCAACATATTTGTTGGGAAAATATATACAATTACGCATGAAAGCCAGCATATAGGTTTTATGGAGCTCAGAGAAATTTAGTTAGTAGCTCAGAGAAAATTTAGTAGTTAGTAACTCATTGTGACAGTCCTTGGGGATGTGAAATCAAGGTCAACACACATCCTTGTATCACAGGTAAAAATCACGGGTATAAAGTATCAACTTGATCAAAAGGAAGTATAGAGATTTTACGAACTATACATGAAGTCCATCCAATAGCATCCTTTGACTTCGACCGTGGAAGCATAACCTTGGGTCATGACAACGACACACTCTAGTTTCATAGGTATCAAAAGCATGAAGAACTCACTTGATCAAAGCAACCCGAGTCAAAGTCCCCTGAATATTTTTGCACTACGTACGCTTTAAATATACGTATATAAGCGTATCAATATTTCACAACAAATTATAATAATTAATTTCATAATGACTCTGAACCTCCCTTTCGACAGATTATTTTCAATATCGATATTTGTTTGGAGGAAGTTTACAGTCACAACAGATCCCGAACACACAGTTTCTCCTTGATATCAAGACTCTGACAATGTCTTTCTGTGTACACGGTAATGAGTGTCACAGTGAGATAGTGACAAGATACATACAGGTTATGGCCCGATCCAGAATTTTTTTCCTGGGGAGTCCAATCCAGCCAGAGGAGAGGGGTCCAAGAAACTGATTTTCGATAATTTATATGAGAAGACGAAAAAAGGTGTCCGAGGTAGCACTTGACACACATCCCAGACACTCATCATCCGCTAGCACCGCGCATGTACATGTTTTTCATCAGTTTTATATTCGTATATGCCTTTTGCTGCTTGCAGCAGACAAAATATTTCCCTACACATTGTAGATGGTCTCCCTGCAAGTATTTAATATTCCCCTTTTGATGCCTTTTTCGGGGATCAAGGTCATTACGTACCTTTGGGATATGGGGGTTTATGTAAGAATTGCTTAATTGTATTTCTAAATGAATGAACTGTAACATGGATTCGAAAATTAATCAAAGGACCTAAGGTCCTGAAAGATACTCCTAATCGCATTTTGTTGTTAGTAGAGATCTACATATATGTATAACACTAAGTACACCTGGACCTCATTTTGTATGAAGTTGATTAAAAATGAGTCATGTTATCACAAATGAAAGAAAATAAGGTAGAGAAACCTGCTCATAAGGTTATCCCATCATGTGATTCAGTGGCAGTAGTGGATTCGAAAGGGAACCCCCTTCCGCCACATATTTACAAGTAAAAATCCAGATATGGCACCAAAATTGGCCGAGTAGCATGGCTAATACACATGCCCCCCCCCCTTTTTTTCGGAAATCCTGGATCCGCCACTGCATGGAGTGTCAATCTTTTCCAGTTAGGTGGGGGTTTTTTTAAAAAATTTTTTATACTGATTTGTATATCTAAATGCTAGAATGGTTATTCAAATTATGGGATGAGACTGATGAACTAAAAGCCCTTTTAGTGAAGGCTACATGCTGGGTTGTGATGTTTTCCACATACGTCCTTAATTTTCAGTAACGACAGTGTATTGCAATGAAAATATTCGGAGATTCTCTGCCCTTCTCCAACTTTTGGTATCAGCGGTTTGTGGAAATTCCTACTTTTGATGAATAAAGTCTCTCTAACCCTCTCCCACAAACCGCCGATATCAAAAGTGGGAGAAGAGCAGAGAATCTCGTACTACAATGAAAACTGTAAAGTAGTCCCTAGACAACTCCATTTCACCGTAGTTCGGGTAAAAGAAAATACGAATGAAAAAATCAGTTCATAAAACAAATCGTTATATATTTGTAGTCTGAAATGTTTTATCTTTATTATTAGATGAAATAAGCGGAAAAAACCATTTCATTTTCAAAGTGTAAAAATTAAGAGAAAAGAGAAGAGACGAGGAAATCGAAGATTACACGTACGACTGTTGGTCATCACAAATGTTGATCGTGCGATTAGACTAATAAATTCATACACCGTCGCTTTCGCCTTGGCGAGGGATGGGACGTTTTCTAAAAGAATTCACACGATTGTGATCAAAACTTATCTTTGAGAAAGACTCTTACACTGAATCGATTAAATCATCACAGCTGTCCTCGCTAAAATAGACAAACATTGACACAAACATCATACTATTTCTTAAAAAGGTTGTAGTTAAGTTGACGTAAATCTGACTTTGGAACACAACCACAGTAAGACACTCCTTGATAAGGAGTATCTTTATAAAAATGAGAAGCAGACATACAAAACATACAGACAAAATAAAAATAACAAAACAAAAACACAACACGCGAAATAGAAAAAAGTTTCCAAGTGCCGTTACCTATGCAGATCGACCTACGATATTTATTTAAATGGTTTAAAATAATAAATGTTTTCTTTTCAAATGACCTTTAGGAAGTTCTATCGGTTTGTCTAGGCCAAGTATTGTTCTTGAAACAAATAAGACGAACTTTATACCGATTTTCACAGATTCATTTAATTAAATTCTGCTTTATACATATGTTTTGTCTGTCGGTAAGCAATGTTTTGAGGTATCATTTTTCTTCATCCCTATCTATCCGAATGAGTCAGTATAAACCAAGCCCCAGTGTAATAGAATACATTGGCACGTATAGGATCTCTCACTGTTTCGGATGGATCCGATTGAAATTAGGTACCTTCATAGCATTGTATATAACAAAAGTAATATTGCGTATACGAAATATAATAAATCGCATATAATAAATATAAAATATCACATGTCACAAAAGTAACATCGCATTTAACAAATCGCATATAACTAATGTAACGCATCATATATACCAAAAATAACATATCGTATATCACAATTATAACAAAAATACAAAAAAAAAAAAATAATAATAATTTCAATGTATTGCTGTTTATTTCATTATCAATTCCGTTCAAATAAATTTATCTATAATACCATCACTTTATTTAGCTGCATTATCTAATATTAATGACGGAGACTATTTCAGAATTATATTAATTTGTTTTTCGTTTTGAAATCAATATTAAATAACATATCTTTCAAAGTGTTTAAACAGCGATTCCAAAGATTATCTATTTCTTTAAGGGGGCAGGTTTGGTGTAGTAGTTAAGCGCTTGGCTTACGACGCCGACGATCCGGGTTCAATTCCCGGGTTGCGCCACTACGTTTAAGAGATTGGTTACCGCCTGCTTCCATATCGCGATATAACTGAAAAATTGTTAAGAGCAACGTAAAACACCAATCAACCAACCAACCAATTTATTTCTTTAAAGTTGTTATTATCGCCGGCCAAAACGCCAGTGATTATATTGATGGGGTTTTCCCCCTGGGCTCACTGTCTCGTGTATTATGGGAGAATTTGTTTTCGTTATGAACATTTCGCATTCACCATATTATAATGATGTAGCGCTACTACTTGGAAGAAAATGGAAATAAACGACTATGAAAATAAGAAGAAAGGGCGCAATTAACATTTACTTCATGAAAATTAAAACTTGCAAGCGCAAAATATTTCTGGGCATTTTATTTAATATTATTTATTCATTCATTTTCTATTTCATTCATTTTTTATTCATTTTGTAAACTTTATGCCTTCTCCCCTGCAATTAACTCGCGTTAGGTTTGATTCGGGATTTAATTAATTCGTCCATATACACTAATTAATTCTTCCTCTTGTTGTCGTTGCTGTAACAGATTTTGTTTATTCTTAACCGTTTGTCTATATTAGGAAAACATCTGTGCATTACAAACACTGAATTGCTTCTCGTTATGTTGGTTCAGATTGGGGTTCTAATCACAGGAAACGAAAAGTTTCACGAGTACTCGGTTCTGCCGGCGAATTTATGCTATGCATCAAAGTTTTCTTGTTTATCTTTGTATACATATAGATAACAAAACAGTAAGTACATTGGGCAAACGACGAACATCAATCCAACACTCCCCCCAAAAATACATGCCACGCTAGGCCACGAGTTTATAGAACATAAGACTATTTGCAATCGCTTTGGCACCAAGGGACTTCGTCATTGCAGTTCTTAACAGAACACAAATACTATGTCCTTCATAACTTTAGCATCATTGTCAAGTGATATTATTACGCCGACTATATGACATGCCAACAGTGACGATCAAATGAGAGTTTTATTGTCGAACAATCGGCAGAAACGTTTGTGATGATGGATCCGATATACACCGTGGTCATTCACTGACCACACAAACTGATCAATTATCAATTACTATTTACTTTCTCCAACACGGCTTTATAGTAGTAATTTATCACCAGGCAAAAAATAACAAACTACAGTGTAGCTGTAGAACTAACAATGTGAACAGGATTCCCTCTCTGCCATTTTGAACTTTCCAATTGGGACTTTCACATTCCTATAGTTAAATCTAAGAGTTTATCGGGTTGTTTAATATTTCTATATGCAGAAACTTACAATGGTACGGTTAGATTGGTATATGGAATCCACTACTTTCTTCCTCCACATCTGCATCATTTCACATTTCCCTTACATTGAAGACGCTGTACTAAACAAGACACCTAATGCAATAACCAATTACTCCTCCACTGCATGGCGCTTTCGACCTCTCGATTCAAACTCAGACACACACACGTACACACACGTACACACACATACACTATTAATATCGTATCAAGATATGTATTCCATAAATAAATCTCCATTACAAACTGACATATACATTAACAGAATGCTCAGTAATTATTGATCAGTAAATGTCGAGAACAGAATGACGAATTACTGCTATGATTGTCTTTCCAAGATTAAATTTCTTCATGCCACTCGTA
Organism: Pteria penguin; assembly: GCA_035048485.1. NCBI lineage: Eukaryota > Metazoa > Mollusca > Bivalvia > Pterioida > Pteriidae > Pteria > Pteria penguin. The sequence continues at coordinate 48,451,705 of CM068582.1, read as the reverse complement.
TATGTTAAGACAGACAACGTCATACTTTGGCAGATGCATGGATGTTTTTTATATATTTAATAATTCATTCATTTATTTACACAATTACGTATTTATTTTCCATTTTAATGGTGTTGGGTTTCAGTATGATATTAAAACTATGCAAAAGTATGATTTTAAGATATGTTAAAATACGACAGATTTACTGAGAACATAGTAATGCTAGCGTGCACGTGTGCAGACATTGGTGTATTTGAATGCCTACTTATACGATTTAACACACGTGGAGTAATGAATACTTCTTTTCGAAACCTCTATTTACATTTTAGCAAATGAAGGTAGACGAGCGTGTTATACGAACTAGCAGCTGTTTAAACATACAGAAGAAAGAAAACACATTACAGAAATCGTAGAGCATGTTCAACACATCAAATGAGTTGTCATTACCAGGGCCGTATATATACGTCCCTGTCATTACTGCTTACCTACGTAACATCAGGCGAGCTTTACAATATTAACATATCGATGCCTATATTACTACCCCATGTAAACTGTTTACCCTGTATCACTGATACTGTGGCACAACTATGAGGTTTCAGTCTGCATTACAAATGTACTTCACTAAACATAAACCTTCAGACCGGAATGGAGCATTTATGGACTGACGATGCTAAAAACCATTCACTTCGTGTCTACCTCACCAGAAGTATAATCTAATTCCTTATTTCTGCACAGTGCAAATAAGTCAGTTTTATAAAACTTTCTATCGGTCAAATACCTCTCCGTCAGTATATAGAAATATGTATTGCACAATATTTACATCAGTTAATTAAATCAAATCGAACTATCGTACTAAATTCAGAACTAAATACCATAAATTCAAGAAACATAAAATGGAATAAAATTTCCAGCTTCTGTAAACTGCTATGTAATTTTTATCCCCAACGTAGAGTAGGATAAGAAACCCAACTGACGTATACCATTATATAGCATAAATACACGCTCATGCAAAACATTATAAAGATCATTTAAGCATGACGTGTTCATGAAACATACCAACAGTAGCATTTTCATAAATACGCTAATTGGTTGATTGATCTGTTGATTGACTGATTGATTGATTAATTGATTAGGTGATTTTGCTATGCTTAAACAAAAGGCCCAAGTGGGCCTATATTGCTCACCTGAGTGAGTCTGAGTTCTAAGATTATCAGTCATGCAGGAAGGAAGAATTATTTATTTTTGCATTACTGTGACTAAGTCAACAAAAATGTTCAAAATATGTCAAATTTTATTTCCGACCAGAATAAAAAACAACAACAGTTTTTTGCACATCCATTCAGGTGATTTTGATATTAAGCATTTGCTCTGTCTCTGCAAGATGTGATTCAGGGCAAGTTTGTCATTTTCTTTAGGCGGGACCTTTTGTTGACTGATTTCAAGTCTGGGTCATGAACAACAATTGTTTCAAATATTGTCCAGATCCAACTTAAAATGGCCTAATTTCATATAATGAGTGTTGAGAAACATCCAAAAACTTATTTAGATGTGTAAAGAAATGAAAAAAAATTTTGACCACAGCGGGATTTGAACTGCTACTCTCCATATTTTAATTACCAAGTGGTATATGTACCATTGTGAGACCCATTTTTTAGACATGGTGGCACCATCTGTTGACCAATTTGGATGAAATGTAAAAATTGATAGAGGACCTATAGTACTTCATGTATACCTTGTTTCATTAAAATCTTTCAGGTGGTATAACAGCAGAAGTTAAACATGTGAAGAATTGTCCCCCATACACCCTCATTTGGAAGTCGTAAAAAATTCATAGAAAATCAAAAAATTAAGATATTGACAAAATTCTTTCAAAATAACATTCCTTACCATAATTATGATCAAAATAGTCCATATGAAATCATAATTATCAATTAACTAGGAAATATGACACTTTTCTGCATTGAAATCACCAAGTCCAAAAAAAAGTCAAGAAAATTTCTAAAATTTTATTTCGGAATGGAATTTGAAAGGGATAATAAATGATTTATTTTTACCAAGATTTATTAAAATCCTTCACACAGCTTTGCAAAACAGTTGAAAATGAAAAATGGCCACCACCCCCAACCCCTTTTTTTTGGGGGGGGGGGGGGAAATCTTAAAAAATTCATAAAAAATCCAAAAATTGAGATACTGACAAAATTCTTTCACAATAATATTCATTATGATCAAATCAGGCCATAAGAACTCATCATTATCAATTACCTGAAAAACATGACACTTTTCTGCATTGAAATTACAAAGTCAAAAAAAATGTCGAAAAAACGTTCAAAATTTGATTTTAGAACGGAACCAATAAAAAAAAGAACACTTCTTCAAACATCCCTCTAGATCATTCCTATACATTCTCTGTATGCCCCCGGTCTGAAGAAGAAGTTTGTTAAATGAGGGTACCCTCTGTGACCTACTTTTGCCTGTGGTGGCACCACCTGTTGAAGGATCTGGACGAAAAACAACAACACTTGTAGGGGACCATGAGTACTTCATGCATACCAAGTTTCATCAAATTCTGTTCAGCGGTTCTGAAGAAGAAGTCGAAAATGTGAAAATTTAACAACGGATGGACGACAGACTACGATTGATCACAATAGCTCACTTGGCTCAGGTGAGCTAAAAATATTTTAGTAATATTTTAACATGATAGCAGGATGTGACCTACCCTTGGATGTAGTGATGCCATCTAGGAATCAAACCCCAATCATCTGTACTGCCATTTATCAAATACAAATGAAAAGGAAATTTAATGTGAGAAATCACTTACTGAATATCACCATAGTCATCCTGAGTGCAGGTTCCACCATTAAAACAATATTTGGGATGGCAAGTCACGGGACGTGTGAAATCTCGAGCTTTACAGACACATTCTGCCTTTACTCTTGTTGATACACCGACAAAGGACTGTGTCTTAGTATTCACCAGGTTAGGGTGATTGTTGTCCACCTGTAGAATGTTGGAGCAGCCACCACTGTCACATATCTCCTTCACACATTCATCTATGTTCACCATGGCAATCTTCCCTCCAGAAGCTACTTCAAACTAAGTAAGATATATATATAAACTTGATATAAAAAAAAAAATTATAACTAAAGTATAGTATTCTGTTTTCAAATTACAATTCCCATCTCAGTTTTAACAAACTGCAAATCTGTAATTTCTTTGCTTTTTCTTTTGTTTAGCTTTTTTTTTTCTACCTCAGTTGTAGGTAGGTAGGTTGTAGGTTAGGAATGTGAAGTTAGTACTTGGTATGGCATAAACACGATTCAAATTTAAGCCTGCTGCCTTGTGTTGATTTAGGCATCTAAGGAACAATAAATGTGCTTAGCCTATAGTTCACATAGGCATTTGACATGGATATATGACACACTAGACCTGGAGTCCACCACACAAAAAACCTATTAAGTCTCAGTAACCACACAGTCATGTAAGGCATTTGAAATCACAAGACCTGTGTCCAGCGCCATAAACTGAGAAAATACTTAAGTCATAATTTCAAATTCCTCTATTCAGCAATGAATCAATAACAGGGATTTGGATTTTATTGAGTTTTATTTTACTGATTAATAGAAATGAACCATTCTCATGATTCTGAATGACAATTTATTTGAATATTTGATACTGGAATAAATTAAAATGAAATAATTGACTGAAATATTTGCTCAGCTTATGATGCTGGACCCAGGAGTCCACCACAAACTAAACAATTCTTAGTAACCACACAGTCATGTAAGGCATTTAACATGGATGCATGACACACTAGACCAGGAGTCCACCACAACCTAACAAGTCTCAGTAACCCCACAATCATGTAAGGCATTTGACATTACAAGACCTAGAGTCCACCACAAACCTAACAAGTCTCAGTGACCCAACAGTCATGTAAGGCATTTGACATGGATGCATGATACACTAGACCAGGAGTCCACCATACACAAACCTAACAAGTCCCAGTAACCCCACAATCATGTAAGGCATTTGACATGGATGTATGCCACACTAGACCTGGAATCCACCATACACAAACCTAACAAGTCTCAGTGACCACACAATCATGTAAGGTATTTGAAATGGATATATGACACACTAGACCATGAGTCTAACACACACAAAGTCTCACACACCACACAGTCATGTAAGGCATTTGACATCACAAGACCTAGAGTCCACCACAAACCTAACAAGTCTCAGTGACCACACAGTCATGTAAGGCATTTGAAATGGATGCATGACACACAAGACCTGGTATCCACCATTCACAAACCTAAGAAGTCTCAGTGACCACACAATCATGTAAGGCATTTGACATCACAAGACCTAGAGTCCACCACAAACCTAACAAGTCTCAGTGACCACACAGTCATGTAAGGCATTTAAAATGGATGCATGACACACAAGACCTGGTATCCACCATTCACAAACCTAAGAAGTCTCAGTGACCACACAATCATGTAAGGCATTTGACATCACAAGACTTAGAGTCCACCACAAACCTAACAAGCCTAAGTAACCACACAGTCATGCAAGGCATAGATAAGCACAATCAACTGGTAAATACAATGTACTGAAAAAATAAAAAGTCTACCTCGTTTTGGTGCATGGAGACTACACCATCTAGCTTACTGGATGCATAATAAGGTGACCCATGAGCAGCATAGCGTATATCTGTGTATATGCCATTGTTCATTACACTGAAGATGTCCACATTATTCTCAGGTAGGTGTAATTTTTCAGATAACAGTTTACGGAATTTGTCGTAATTGCTAGGCAAATTTGGATTGCTTTCATCTCTCTGTACAAACTGCTCAGCACTTGTGCCTGGAATTAAAGTACAAGACACATTCTAATACAATATTTATAGCATGAAGAACTTTTTAGAAATCAACAATATGTGTACACTTCAATTTCTTTATAACTACTATCTCAGTATACAGTATATTTATCCATTATAGACATTAGAATTTTGTAATAATGGTAAACATTTATTACTATCTTACCAAAATAATACTTGCTCATTTCATAAATGAGCACTTGCTACAATTAATTTCTTTTTTAATTTTCAAATAAATTCTTAACAAGGAACCGTCAAGGACGATATGACCAGATTGCAAATGCTAAACGCAAAATGTTGACTACAGACAGATGAACAGACAGAGGGACGGACCGGTTTTGCCAATTTATAGACCAGAATTGCTTTGCATTAACATTAACAATACATGTATGCAAGTGGTCACCCTAAGGGCAAAAAACAGTGTGTGTTCACTGAAGCGTAAAGTCAAGGTCAAGGTCACTAAATTTTTGTATTGGTTGGATAGAACATTCAAGTATCTACAAACCTACCAACTTTGACATAAGTACCCTTTAGGGTATGAAAGAAACCAAGCTAAACGCAACTAAATAACAAAATGTTGATGCCGTGCGGGAGGACAGACTGATGAACGGACAGACAGACGGATTTTCCCAATTCATAGATCAGAATTGCTTTGCAATAAAATTAACAATACATGTATGCAAGTGGTCACCCTAAAGGCAAAATAAAGTGTGTGTTCACTGAAGTGTAAAGTCAAGGTCAAGGTCACTAAATTTTTGTATTGGTTGGATAGAACATTCAAGTATCTACAAACCTACCAACTTTGACATAAGTACCCTTTAGGGTATGAAAGAAACCAAGCTAAATGCAAAATGTTGACGCGGTACGGACAGACGGACGGACGGACAGATGGTTTTCGTCAATTCATAGACCGGAATTGCTTTGCAATCCGGTCAAAAATAAAATCATACAAAGATAACCACTTAACTTTTCATACATTATGAACATATAGAAATTTCTTTAAAGAATAGACTACAATATTTGACTTCAAAAAGATAAACATGAACCTGAAAGTATGCAAAAGGTTTGCTATACCTGTGAGCCTGATAGAACCGGAGTTATACACTGCCTCCTCTGATATCTCTTGAACTGTTACTCTTATAGTAGCTGTAGCATTCTTCTTTTTAAAGACACGGAAATCATGAACTTCCACATAAAATTGGAAAGTTCCACCTGGCACACCCTTCTTCATAATGATACTACCATTGATGGTTTTCACACTGAAAGAAATTCAGTTAATTTGTTAATTTCATGGAGTTTTAATACAGAATTTTTTTCAAATACAGTGATGCTCTGTTTTCTGTACACGTTTGTTCCCGGCCAATTTGTCCAGATAAACGGATTTTCCGGATTACCGGATCGTAGTACCAGTACAGTAGATGTTAAAGAATCTTATTTCTTGATAAAAGAAGGGTGTATACAGTACACGATAAAACACAAGTAATAATCCTTATATGCATTTAATTTGTTTACAAAGAAATATATATATCTATTATGTACTTAATGTATTAACATCTTTAGTAAATTGTACATTAATTGCAGCCAAATTTCTATAACCTGCAAGATTTTTCAACTCACTGTCCTCTATTTAATGTTGACAGCCGCCTTTGTATATACCTCACGCTTGACTAATTAATTTCACTTTTATTGCGAACGGAGTGTTTATCTAACGTCCTGCTGTGTCATACAAATTTAGAAATGAAAAGCATTTATGTCTGGATAAATTTATACAGTGTTGATGTTTTAAATATAAAAAAATTTCAATAAATATAAAACAGAAGAATAAAAGTTAAAACTTCTCTACAAAATAATGTAATGAGCACTAAGTAAGGATACGTTATCAATTATCGATCTCGGATAGAAGAGTGACGATACTTAAAGTTTGGTTACAATCTAAAGCCCCAATAATTAATTACCAATGTAACCTGCGAAGTCGGCAATTTACTTTTATTTACTATCATTCAACTAAAAGTAATCTTCATTTCTGGTGTGAGCATGTACTGACTTATTAAAAAGCAATCATCAATGACCGCTAACATGACGTTTGACTACACCACAAGCGGTCAGTTCTTAATTGGATAGGTAATTAACATACCATAGGTAGGTGACCAGGTAAACGCGTCGTTTAATTGTTAAAGAAACAATTGGCAAAGAGAGGAGAAAAGCAGTATATTAATCAAACTGTAGTTGTTTGCTACACTTACGTCCAGAAAGCAAAATTTTGTCCGGATTATCGAAGCAAATTTCATGTACTTTTGGAATGCCGTACCCGTATTTCCTTATCCGGATCATGGATTTCTTGATTATCGGATCAAAATATCATCTGGGAAATACGATCCCACACTTTCTTGTCTGGAAAGAGGATTTTCCTTATAAACAGAGCCCTGATTAACAGAGCATCACTGTATATCATTTATATTTAATAATACATCTTCCAACAATTTTGGCCAATTTAAAAACTTATCAAATTCATTTACCTGAAAAATGATTTCATCTGACTGGGTCCTATTAGTGTGTAATACTTGTCTTTGAAATCATAATCATCTAGATCATTTGCATTGGCTCTCCCAATCTCTATGTCTCCAAATAAACCTGACAGATATACAAGTACTGATATATCATATTTGCTTTTTCTTTTATATGTTCATTGTTTTTACGCCATATAGATATTATTTCTCTTAGATAGTATAAAAGATTTCAAGAATAAATGATATCAAGGTATTCTTTTATTTGAAGCTAAATTCATGTACTTTGCAAAGGTTCAAATTAACCATACCTTTGTAATTGTAAACAAATATTTCCTTGAAGCCATCAGTATGTTGATTATTGTTTTTATCATCGATTTCTATAGTCATTGTGCTAGTGCCTGACATGGTTAATGGACCACTATTTCCCATGTCTGCCATTATGATAGGCAAATGATAAAACTTCTTCTCTTCTCTAAAGAATCTCTCTTGGGCAATAATAGTTCCTGTCCCATTACCATCTGCTCCGTCTGAGAGGAAATAAAGCATGATGGTCACATGTAAAAAGACTTTGAATTAAAGTACTGTGGGCTGTTTCACAATCATACGTACGATATTTTACGTATGTACAAAAAATTCCTTAAGATTTAACGAATTTTTTTGTACGTACGTAAAATATCATTCGTATGATTCTTTGTGAAACAGCCCACTGAAGACAACAAATAAAATACTTTCACCATTGAAGGAGTTGCTCTTTTACTAAACCTGAATATGATTTGCAGGTTTAAGCTACATAATACAATTCAAAATTGATTTCATCACTTAACATACCTTGTTATATAACGTGTTCAAGCCTGTTGTATCTTTTTAGAATTAAAATTTCTTCACATGTGGTATATTGACTTATTTCTTATCTATTTAGTGTAACACACATCTTCAATTTTTACCATAGAAATTGCATCAGTTTCTAGGTAAAAAACCCCTTACATATTACAATGCTGTACTCTCTGCTTATTTCCCCAGTTAATTCATAGAGTTTTGATAACATGACCTCTTAAATATATGGAAAAAATACACAGTACAAAACTTCCACTACATTTTACTATGGAAAATACTTTAAATTGGGGAGAAATCTGGACCTTGATTGAATATCAATGTGAATTTCTCTTTTCCCTCTACACAGGTGGGATTATCTTCACAGGGAGGAAGCCAGAATTTGAAGGGTCGACCATACAGCAATGTATCTGGATCTTTTGCCCGGAAAGTAAGCACTTTCATCCCTGGTGCCTCATCTTCCATAACTTTGGGTTGATATTCTTTCCAGAATGTGGGATAGTTATCATTTAAATCATTCACTCGGATACGCAGAGTGGCTGTTCCAGTTTGTTGTGGATAGCCTAAGAATGAAATAAAGTATTTACATTTATTTCTTGTTCATCATTTGAAAATACAACTAATGAAAATGCAACTTATGAAAATACAAGTTGTGGTTGTGAAACACTAATGCCCCGGCAGCACCAAAGTCCAAAAAGTTATTTTTAGCATGAAGGTCATTGTCAAGGTCAAAAAGTCATAGACCTTGGTGTCATTTGAAAGGGCTTCATTAGTTGAGTATGCATGTCAAATATGAAGTCTCTAACCCTCACTGTTCAAAAGTTATAGCTAGATTTAAAGTTGACAACAGATAGACAAACAAACAGACAAACAGACAGAACAAAAACGATAAGCCCCCGATCTATCGATTCGGGGGAATAAAAACTAACCCTTAATGTAAGCAATGAAAAGTACTGCATATATGTAATATATTTACATTATGTAAGAAGATTCCTTCATCAAAAGCATGACAACTTGTATTTATATCCTGAATATTGTTTAAATCACGACTAACTATTAAGTCAGAATAATGTCTATGTAACTGGTGTTGTTAAAACACCTCTAATTACAGAAATATTCAAACTACAATTTGTCAGGGATGGTTTTATGTAATCAAAAATACTTGAAGCCAGAAATCGAGGGACCCACCTTGTGGCACCCTTATGGGGTGCAGGGGCAAAGTTGTCAAAGAAACTTAATGCATTTAAAGTTTGTAAATGCCTAATTTCTCCAATAAATTAAAAATATAAGTAACAACTATTTCCCTTAATTTCAGCTTAAATTTCAACCTATTTGGCTTTTAACATTTGCCTTTTACAAAGGTTTGTTTTTGCTCTGGCCAAAATGGTACCAACATCCCAAAATGGTAAATTACCGAATGGCAATTGTTATGAAGTTTTAATTTCATGAATCGATATAGTTTTGATACATCAATTATTCTTAATCACAATAAAAGTAAGTTATGCTGATTTCTCAACATACAGTGATGTTTCGTTAATCCGGGCTCCATTTATCTGGAAAATCCACTTTCAAGACAAGAAAGTGCGGGAACGGATTTCCCAAATGATATTTTGATGCGATAATCTGGAAATCCGCATTCCGGATCCAGACAAGGAAATACAGGTATGGAATTCCAAAAGTACCTGAAATTTGCTCCGATAATCCGGACAAAATTTTGCTTTCCGGACGTAGCAGTAGCAAATAACTGCATTAATTAGTCAAGCGTGAGGTATATACAAAGGCAGCTGTCAACATTTAAATAGAGGACAATGAGTTGAAAAATCATGCAGGTTTCAGAAATTTGGCTGCAATTAATGTACAATTTACTAAAGATGTTGGGGCAGGCTTAGTGTAGTGGTTAAGCGCTTGGCTTGACGATCCGGGTTCGATTCCCGGGTTGCGCCACTATGTTTAAGAGGTTGGTAACCTCCTGCTTCCATGCCATGATATAACTGGAATATTGTTGAAAGCAAAGTAAAACACCTATCAACCAACCAACTAACTAAAGATGTTAATACATTAAATACGTAATAGATATACAAATTAAACGCACATAAGGGTTATTACTTGTGTTTTATCGTGTACTGTATACACCCTTCTTTTATCAAGAAATAAGATTCTTTAACATCTAATGTACCGGTACTATGATCCGGTAATCCTGAAAATCCGTTTATCTAGACAAATTGGCCGGGAACAAATGTGTCTTGATAAACGGAGCATCACTGTATATCAATAAACATGACTGGACACTCATAACAGTCAATTGTGCAACTGCATTGAAGTAGGTCAAAGGTCACGGTCAAGTCACATGATAAAAACTTTGGTACCAACGGAAAGGTGACTTCTGCCACATAACTGAGCCGGTAACTCCTCTTTTTTCTTGCAATAAGGGACACACATGCCAAATATGAAGGCCCTACATCTTATGGTTAAAAAGTTATGACCAAGGTTAAAGTTTTGTGACAGACAGAGAGACAGACAGAGGAATGAGATTTAATGTACCCATGCTTTCGCCAAAAGCGGGGGACAATCATTCACTTTAATTGGTACCTTTTAAAAGTTTGTAATTCAATACTGAATGCTTTAATTCAATAGTCAAAGAGAAAGTCAAAATGAATCTATGCCCCAAAAACTAGTAGATTAATCTCTTGCATTATTCACACACTAATGACTACCTTTGTCTATTGCTAGAATATCCACATTGTATTGGTCACTAGTCTCTCTATCAAGGGTATGGTTGTCCAGTCCTCTTGTTATACGCACCAATGCACGGTTTCCAATTTGCTCAACATAAAATCTATCAGAATGGTCACCGATAGAAAATCTATAAATATGACAAGTATATAATTTTAATGTAAGAATTGCATCTTACAAAGAAGTTGAACTATATTGCTGTGAATGATATTCTAAAACTCCTTTTAATATTAATACGAAGTTTTTTTTATCAGCTTCAGATTACTTACATAACAAATTACCTTCTTCTTATGTCAATATCAACTACTACTATATAACAGATAATTACAGTCTATTCATTGATGGTTTTTTTTTTTTATAACTTTGTACCTGAACTCATTATTTGGAGGACTATCGTTGTCAGTGGCTGTAAATGTATACAACAATGTTTTTTCTGGTATATTTTCATCAAATGTCACTGTTTTTACAGGCTCACTGAATCTGGGGGCTTCATCATTAGCATCAGTGACCTCAATCTCAACATATGCCTCATCTTGATGTAGAGGATTATTATCACGAGCCTTTACAGTTAGATTGAAACGTCTCTGTCGGAAATCTTCATAATCCACAGGCTAAAATCACAGAAAAAAAACACATATAAGAACAACTTTTGATATTCTTCCAATCTTGTCTACTGTAGAAACTCCAACTTATTTCCAAGGTGTCATCAAAACCATTTTAATGTGAACTAAACTGAATCAGCACTTCTTTCCTCTATTCAGTTTTTTGTTACACAGAGTTATTTCCTATTTGGGATAGTATCTGACATAAAGTTAATGTTATGCCCAAAACTCTGGGAAATGATGGTTTAAAAATGATGTTTATACAGTAAATTAATGATGCTATAATTCAATATATTATATCAGGTACCATCCCAAATGGGGAATAAATTCTGTTTAATGAAAAGCCTCAATATATCTTCCAAGAGTTTGATGTACACATAATTAATGTACAAGTTTGGCTTAATTATGTATTTCATAAAGGGTTCTTGTTTACCAGTACATTTCTTAAGGTTGTCTACTTCATCTGTGATATATACATGATCTTACCTTGAAGACATTGATGACACCAGCATTTGAAGGCAATGTCACCACGGAGAAGAAATTCAGGTCACTTTCTAGAGAATATGTCAGTTTTGCATTCTCTCCAATATCATCATCAGTGGCAGATACAGTAATGATTGGCCCTGATGTTTGACTCTCAGATAATGTAGCCCGATAAATCTTCTTCAGAAACTTGGGTCTTTCATCATTTACATCAACCACAGTAATGGTGACAGTGGCTGTACTACTAAGAGGGTTGATTCCTCTGTCAGTAGCTACAATCTCTATGTAGTAATGATCCACTTTCTCCCTGTCCAAGGAATCTGTGTTGGATTTAATCAGTCCTGTAGTGGAGTCAATTACAAACAGGCTAGATGCAGTACTGTCATCAGCTGGCTGGTTATTACCCAGTCTATAATGAACTGTTCCATTCTCACCCAAGTCGTAGTCAATGGCTCTAACATTCATTACATTTTTCCCTACAATTCATGACAAAATATTATAAAATACATTGTCAGATGAGGAATCTAATAAGAAAACATATTGCACTACTTTAAAAGTCAACATCCATAAAAAGTTTCAAATACAGAATTTATTTATATGATCTTTTATGTGTAAAATATCTCCTTGATAAAGGAGTTGATTTAACACAAATTCAAAACCCTTACATAAAAAGGGATACACCATACAACCAAGCATTCATAAAAACTGAAACCTTCCCACAAGGAAAGTGAATGGCTAAAAACTCCTGTATCTTGACAATCTGTGAAAGGCATATCAAACAAATGTATACAAATGTACAGTAAACAATCTGAAAATTTAATTTAGTACTATATGCATTTCATAAGTACTGAAAATGAGAAATACTCCCCATAGTATAATTTACATAAATTGCACTTATACTATACCATAATACATGTAACTATCAACTTTCTCCATCTTTGATTAGGATATATCAATCAATATACATTCTTTCTGATACACTCACCTTTGCCAGAATTTTCAAAGATGTATCCGCGTAGTGCCTTGGTAAACTGTGGAGCTTTGTCATTAATGTCCTTTGGTTTCACTCTCACATAGGCATATCCTGTTAAGGGACGTGAAGTGCCAGGTTCATCTACAACCAGTATGTTAAACTGATATTCAGCATGGCCATATGGAAGATCTCTATCCAAGGATTTATGCAGGAAAACCTTGCCTGTGTTTGCTTCAATTGTAAATGTAGGGTCATCTGAATCTTCATCATCATAGCTGAGACTGTAACGGAAATTACTTTGCCGAGCAGTATCTTTATCTGTTGCACTGACCTATAAGAAGAATACACAATGTGTTTGTGAAGCCCAATGCCAAAGTTTTTGAAAAGTAAGTAAAAGGTTACAGTCAAGACCAAAAGGAAAAACATGTTGGTTTCAACAAAAAGGTTTTGTTGTAAGGAATACACATGTGAAATATCAAAGCCCTAACTCTTACTGTTCACAAGTCATGACCAAAGTTAAAGTTTTTGCCATAGACATACACAGGCCAAAAACTGTATGTCCCAGAATCTCCAGTTCCACAAGCATCAAAGTATATTTTTCAGTAATTAATTCTGTTTAACCTCCCATTGTTAATTTCTTCCATTAGAGAAGAAGGAAACATTAAGATCAGTATAGCCAGAATGTAATTCATTTTCAAACCTGTTTATGCGTTAAAGCTGTTAAAAAGCTGAGGACAACATCAATCGGATTTCACTGATTAAACATCTAAGACATTGTCAGAATAATTTGTGTTTGAAAGTATTTTTAATGTCTGTGCACAAAGCAAGTTTTATTTAAATGTGTATCCATTACTGCATGAGAATCAAAGTTATATGCACTATCAGTCAGTTTTCAATGAAGTTTGAAACAGAAATCAAGTTCATCAATGTTTGAGTCAAATCACCACAACTGCCTTCCAATACCATACATGTATATGTAGCATTAACTTCCTATAATATGTAGTGATTTTTTAACCTCTATACATATAGCTTTAAATGTAAAATGGTAAATAAATTTAGTAGGAATTTATTAAATGTCTATAAGAGAATTGCTTTACTGAGAGTATTACCTGTACAAGGAACCTGCCGCCAGGTGGTGGTTGCTGCTCTTCTACTATGTCAGTAATAACATACTCTTTCTGCGTAAATTCAGGAGCATTATCATTGACATCTTTGACAGTCAGTCTGACCTCTGTCGAGTTTGTATGATAACCATCATTCACTGTCACATTAAGTATATAAACCTGAAAAATGAGGATATTAAGAATTCCCAATCAATTCATCTAATAAATCTGTTGAATCATTACCTGTACTTACAAATAATTTAACCATATTTATTAAATATCTTCAATAAATTTCATGTGTTATAATAAACTATACATAGAATAATCTGTCTTTTACATTAAAACACTTTTAAATGCTTATCAAAGATTACCTTAAACTACACACAAATACTACAAGTAAAAACATCAATTCTTATTTGTCATAATTATTAATGAAAGAAAGGTATCTTACATTTGGTGGAGTCTCAAAATCTAAGTCTCTAGCCACAAAAATATCTCCTGTTTTTCTCTTGATGCTGAAGATATTATTCATGTTTCCACTTATAATGGTATAACTCAGTGTGTCAGCTGAAAACAAATGACCATTTATATACATTTGTACATCATTTATTCCTTGTAAGTACTATTCCAACAGCCTTATAAAATCAAAGTCACTGAGGGAAAGGAAAAATCTCCTAGTATTCCTACACTCTTACAGAGTTTTATCTATGTTATTTCCACTTATTACTGAAAAATTCTGGATCTACTGAAGATATCTGCTATACATCAGATAACATTCATGAATCTTTATAGGCTTTGCACTTTAATGGAGACAGGTTTTTCTGGATGTAATTGGAAATAAGGCCACACTTGGGGTTTTTTTTTCTTTGTTAAGCATCGGCTCTGAATTTAAAACACCTACCTATCAGGAAAAAAAAACCAAACACACTTATGAGTTATTAATGTACAGTAACTGATACAAAATGTTCAGTAAATTGACAAATTTAAATTGATTGATTGATTTTTGTTTTATGTCACACCACAAATATTTCACATATATGGTGACGGCATCTGCCTGATGCGGGGCATACAAATTTGACCTTTGCAACGGACCCACCTGAAACAGTAAGGGATCTTTAACGTGCCGTGCATACCACGACACGGGGCCTCGGTTTTTACTGTCTCATCCAAAAGACATGACACCAGCATAACAAATTTAAAAGATTAGAGAAATCACTACTTGTTTCACTATCTATTAACACAAGTAAAGTTAAGGCTGTATTTAGCTGTGCTTTAACATATGAAAAAGATGGATTGTAAGTAATTATTGTACAAGCAAGTAGGAAAATATGACACAGAATTGAAAGGATTTCAAGTAAGTATAATATGTATTTGTCGTTGGAAGTCAATTAATGTGTAATTGCTTTGTGCAGCCTTGAAATGTGATTCTACTAAGTGGCAGTAGTAAATAAAAACATACCGTAAACCACTTTATTTTTGAAAGGATTTTAGTTTTGCTAATTTCAGGAGAATGACTATATACAAATATAATATTTTCCCTTAATTTGATCACCAAACTACAAAAATGGCTTGCTTCGAAAATGAAATCTGTTGAGTATATTCAAAGTAAGATAACTGAGTAAATAAAGTCACATAAAACCTAGGTGATTTACAGTTATAAAACAGAAACAAGTTAGACCTACAAATGTGATATGGGTATTAATAATAATATAAGTCACAAATAGACACTATTCCAAAACGAACTAAACAATCCAAACTTCCATGCTTTTATGACTTGTATGTTTTAAAAAGATTATAAAATGACTATAAATATCTGGGTCAACATATACATGACTACTGTGCAATGTTCACTTATCAACGCAACTGTAAAGCATTGAAGTTTCACAAGTACCTTTCCTATAATTGATCAAATTTATGTATAATAAACATGGCTAATGTTACTCATATTTGTAATTAACAGAATCCTATGTTGTTTTTACAAATACTGGCACATTACTTACACATAAGAAAGAACTGCTACAGCCAAAAATGGTTTTATATTTTGTTAATGTTCTATTAATGTGGTATATGTTGACAATCTCATACTACAAATTTTCTTAGATTTTTATACATGTTGAAGTCTCTGCTACATGTAAAAAAAAAATAACCTTGAAGATACCTATTGCAAAACATGTCTACATGCTAAAATTTTTCTATGCGTGAATATTTAATCATAGGGGCCATAATACGCATCATAAACAAGCTTACAGTCAATGTTGCATGCAACATTCATCCCCTGCCACAATCTGTACCTTCGAAGTGACTAATACTTTATTAGCAACATGAAATAGTTATGTGAACTTGATAACCTTTGCATGATTTAATAAGAAATAACATTGAATTCTGTAAAGTTTATATCAAGTTCTAGTGAAACTGACAGCAAAAATATAGCATCATTTTATTCATATCTGGCATCAGTATCTATAGTCATCATCTGGAAACTGAAACAGTGATGAATCACTATTTTCAGTGATAAGTCTACAACTGAACTATGCTGATGTCTATTTTTAGTAACAGTGACCCTTAAAGTTGAGCTTTTGACCCCCAAATCTATCCCACCCTAGACCTATACATAAGCTAACACTGTATGAAATTTATAAGAAATCAATTATTCTTAACTCCAGTTATTATCTGGCAATCAAAATGCAGTAATAAATTGTCTATTTCAGTAACAGTGATCCTTAGAATTTACCTTATGACCCCAAAATCAATGTCACCCTACACCTTTACATTAGCTAGTCTTACATGAAGTTTAAAACAAATCAATCATTTTTAACTCAAGTTATTATCTGGCAAATGAAATGCGGTGATAAATGTCTATTTTTAGTATGCTATTTTTAGAATTGACCTTTTGACTCCAAAATCAATCCCACCCTAGACCTTTACATGAGCTAGCCTTATATGAAGTTTGAAAGAATTCAATCATTCCTACCTCAAGTTATCATCTGGGAAATGAAATACAATGATAAATGTTTATTTTTAGCAACAATGCCATTCGAGTTGACCTTTTGACCCCAAAATCAATCCCAGATTAGACCTTTATCTAAACTAACATTGCAAGAAGTTTGAATCAAATTGGTCATTCCTGACTGAAGTTATTGTCTGGAAACCATCCAGACACAGAGACAATGACAAACACTATAGTCCTCTTCAGTTTTACTGGCAGGGGACTAAAAATTGAAAACACTGTTTTGAATTGCACTAAGACTTGATTTCTATATTTACATATATGTTAAAAATAGATTGCTCTAAATGGACATTGCTATACATAGCTCAGCATATGTATATACATACTGCAAAATGCTTGCAGAAAAATGTTATCTTCCAGCATGTCCTTTTGTTTTCTGACCAAAATTCATCCTACACTAACTCAACTCTATTACATTATACCTATATTGGTCAAAATAATATTTGGTTTTTATATATACTCCTGCATATTAGTTTATGCAAGAAAGAATAAGAGTTGTGCAAAAAATTCCAGTGTATTTCAGAAATATTCATCCCTATAGGTCTAGAACTGGTTATGTCATTCAACCAAAAAATCTATCAACACATTTTCTCATTCTCTTTGTTTAAACAGTGATAATACTGACCGTCATCAATGTCCAGAGCCTTGACAGTGACAATAGCTTTACTTGTATCTGGTCCTTGCTCATCAACATCCATCTCGTACAAAATCTTCTCAAAGTAAGGTGTGTTGTCATTTTTATCCCCTATCGTCACCCACACCTGGGCAGTAGCTGAAAACATGTCATACAGTCAAATATCTATGCATAAACTGGGGCTTTTTGCCTGTTTAACATTATCATTGCCAAAATCACCATTCATCATGCTGATCAAATAAATCATTTTCAGCATATGAATATTAAAACAACCATAATATGCTATACATAAATTACAAATACAAAAGTACAAAAGACAACTTATGTTTGAATACATACTTATTGTTAGTTCAATTACATTATCCTCCTCAAACTCAATGCACTATCTTTATTAAAATGCAAGAAATTAAGTCAAATGCAGATTGAGTTTGTATTCACTAAGATGTGACATAGAGCAAAAGGTAACAGAGTTTTATGTTGAACTGCAAGTTTTCATCAGTGTCTATTTATCTAAAGGTTTAATTTATTCATAACTTCTGCAGTAACAGATCTTGATACCAAACCAAACAGTGTTTACTGTTGAATCAACCAGAGATAAAGGTCACACAGAACTGAATTGTATGTCAAATGAAATATACATAAATTATTGATAAACATGTACATAGAAATAGGTGTACAGTTGAGTTGTTTCATGTATAAGTAATAACAAGAGGCTCAAGTGGGACTTTATCGCTCACCTGAGTACCTAGATCATCAGTCATGCAGGAAGGAAAAATTATTTATTTTTGCATTACTGTGACTAAGTCAACAAAAATGTTAAAAAAATATGTCAAATTCTATTTCAAACCAGAATGAAAGGACTTGAAAGTCCTCAAGGTCGGAATTGCATGGTCAAGTACATCAAAGGTAATAAAGTCGTGATCCACCAAGAGATCACACACCAAGCGTGTAATGTTTAGGATCAGTATTGACAAAAACACGGTCTGCGCACAAGTGCTCGTTTTCATATAAACAACGGCTCTGTCTTGTATGTCTCCGTCTCGTACTATATAGTTATCTCATTCTCTCTTATCACTTTTGATCTTGACAGTAGTATTAAATTAGCAATCTGGACAGTCTCCCGCTGTACATGTACATTTGGGGAAAACCACGTCTACACATGTAGATCTATGAATAACTGGCTATTTTTAGTAGCATTACACATCAACAACTACCAAGACGTTTGTTTATCGTTGTGACGAGAAGATTGTAGAGTACTTTGAATTCCACTGCTATAAAAAGACGCGATATTCTCAAGTTTTATTAATTATAATACAACGGATACTAGTATGGACTAGTAGTGTACTTCTTAAATTACGGCACAGCTACACAATAATGTCAATCGTACTTTTTCGGGACTTTCCGT
Organism: Pteria penguin; assembly: GCA_035048485.1. Classification (NCBI taxonomy): domain Eukaryota; kingdom Metazoa; phylum Mollusca; class Bivalvia; order Pterioida; family Pteriidae; genus Pteria; species Pteria penguin. The sequence goes on along the minus strand of CM068582.1, from coordinate 48,432,566 downwards.
CGAGTATTCGGAAAGACTGCATGTCCTCCAGCGCATGAATATAACTCGTTTAAATCGATGGAATAACTGCACATCTATTTTCTCATCTGATTAAACTTATCTTGTATTGACTCGTACAATATGAACTATAGGTACTAAAAGTAAATCTAATCACGCTTTTTCTAAATATCGACGCACTATTTATACACGAGGAGGTATTTTCTGCGTTCCATGCGTTCACCACTGCATATTGTAACGACTAGGGTCTGGAATTGTTATGCAATTCCGACCAATAAAAAACGACATTTTTTGCACATCCATTCAGGCGATTTTGATATTCAGCATTTGCTCTGTCTCTGCAAGATGTGATTCAGGGCAACACATTTGTCATTTTATTTAGTTGGGGCTTTTTGTTGACTGATTTCAAGTCTGGGTCATGAACAACAATTGTTTCAAATATTGTCCAGATCCAACTTAAAATGGCCTAATTTCATATGATGAGTGTTGAGAAACGTCTAAAAACTTATTTAGATGTGTAAAGAAATGAAAAAATATTTTTGACCACAGCGGGATTTGAACCGCTACTCTCCATATTTTAATTACCAAGTGGCATATGTACCATTGTGAGACCCATTTTTAAGACATGGTGGCACCATCTGTAGACCAATTTGGATGAAATGTAAAAATGATAGAGGACCTATTCAGTCTTTTCATTATACAGAGTTACCTCCCATTTGAGACGGTATCTGACGTAAAATAAGTACGACGTCATCAAATTCCTATGAAAACGTCATTTGTAGACTATCATTTCCCTGAGTTTTAGATCAGTTTCCATAGAAGTTGATGACGTCATAATTGTTTTACGTCAGATCCCGTCTCAAATGGGAGCTAACTCTGTATAACGAAAAGACCAAATAGTACTTCATGTATACCATGTTTCATTAAAATCTTTCATGTGGTATATCAGCAGAAGTTAAAAATATGAAGAATTGTCCCTATACACCCTCATTTGGAAGTCTTAAAAAATTCATAGAAAATCCAAAAATTGAGATATTGACAAAATTCTTTCAAAATAACATTCCTTACCATAATTATGATCAAAATAGTCCATAAGAAATCATCATTATCAATTAACTAGGAAATATGACACTTTTTTGATTGAAATCACCAAGTTTAAAGAAATGTCGAAAACATTTCTAAAATTTGATTTTGGAAGGGAACGAGATTTCTTCACTCATCCTCTGGATCATTTCTATGCATTCTGATTGTCTCTGTATACAGCCAGTGTGAAGAAGATTGTCAAAGAAGGGTACTCTTTATAAAAATCCTTCAAACAGTTTTGCAGAAAAAGTTGAAAATGTGAAAATAGCCAACCCCTCCCCCTTTTTGGGGGGGGGGGGGAGTCTTAAAAAATTCATAAAAAAATCCAAAAATTGAGATATTGACAAAATTCTTTCACAATGATATTTCTTACCATAATTATGATCAAATTAGGCCATAAGAAGTCATCATTATCAATTAACTGAAAAACATGACACTTTTCTACATTGAAATTAATAAGTCCAAAAAAAATGTCGAAAAAACATCAAAAATTTGATTTTGGAACGGAATCAAAAATAACAACACTTCTTCACACATCCCTCTAGATCATTCCTATGTATTCGGTGAGTCTCTGTATGCTCCCGGTCTGAAGAAGAAGTTTGTTAAAGGAGGATACCCTCTATGACCTACTTTTGCCTGTGGTGGCGCCACCTGTTGACGGATCTGGACGAAAAACAACAACACTTGTAGGGGACCATTAGTACTTCATGCATACCAAGTTTCACCAAATTCTGTTTGGCGGTTCTGAAGAGGAAGTTAAAAATGTGAAAAGTTTACAACGGACAACAGACGGGTGGACGACGGATTACGATTGATCACAATAGCTCACTTGAGCCTTTGGCTCAGGTGAGCTAAAAATAGTGACTAATGAAACAACAGCAAGAAAACCTCTTTCTTGAGACATTTACTTTCTATTATATATAATATATAATATGTAGTATTTGTGTTTCATGCAAAACTTTTTGTCACAACTGGTGTTTTTGTGAAATAAGAAAGAAATAACACTTCTATATTTATAGTAGTCAGTATAGTATATAATATAGCAGACAAAGAAGTAAAAGAATCAATTTGGCTGTCTGTTTTGAATGATTATGAAGCTCATTGCAGCTTTCTACACTACAAGGAACCATGTGTCATCCCTTTCTTGGATTTCACATTGAAGTAATACACCAAATTTCAGTTCAATATGTCAAAGTATGTGAGAAAAAAGTCCAGAAAATGAATTTTGGTCAAAGGACAATAACTCTTGAAAAAGTGGATCAATCACAACAAAAGGAAAACTTGATTTGTATATCATCACACCAAAGTTATATACCAAGTTCAGTTCAATAAGTCAAAGCACGCAAGAAAAAAGTCAAGAAAACCAATCTGACGGACAGACAGATGAACATGGTGATTTCAGTATACCTTCCTCCCCTTACTTCGTAGTGGGGGGTGTAAAAATCAAACAATTTCAAAACAGTGTTTTAGTATTTGTAATCTTACCTATTTTGTAAGTATTTAGGGAGGGAAATAGATAAAAACAATTTCCTTAATAATGCTTGAAATATCGATTATAATCAGTTAAAATCACATCAGATGAACAACCGATTATAACCAATGACTGATTATGAAAATTCAATGAATTACTCATTACTATACAGAATTGGGAACAATAAACATATCAATCTCTAGTATGTTGGTCCAAGATCCTGTGCCTCAGTAATAAGTAATATTATTGCATAAGCAGCAGGTTTTTCAGTAGGAAACATTGTACCCATAACAAATTTTTGACTGTCAGAAACTTAATATTGTATTATATTGTTTTAATGATTATTAAGATTCGTATTTCAATAATTACCACTATTAGGTGAGCCAGGAGGTTCATGGAATGGTACATCAGATTTACGACCATCTTTAGCCATCACATTGATATAGTATACTTTCTGAGTTTCTCGATCAAATGTGTAATTTGTTGTTATCAATCCAGTAACTGCATTAATCTTGAACTTCAAGTAAGCTTCATATTTGTCAGGTACTAAACTGTAAGTTACCTACACAATCATGAATATCATAATAAAATAAATGTAAGAATCAACATGAAAAAGGCCAAAAGCAATATATGTACTGTTTCTGTTCAATTTACCAACTACATACAGAATATATGATACAGACCTTATGAGTTAATTCAAGGAGTAGTTCTTGCTAACATTTACCACATTGCTGTTTTTTCTACCGTTATTTAATTATTTGATGATATTTTACCACATTGCTTGGAGGTTCATGATCTGGATCTACAGCCTTCACTGTAATTACTCGTTGCCCAGGCAACTCATTTTCTGGAACACTGCATCTGTAAGTATTACTAAGTGTAGGATCAAGTCCTTCAAACTTGGGCTGTTTGTTGTTCATATCTGTGACCTGAACTGTAATCCGAATTTCATCAGATAATGGAGTCAATCCTTGATTCTGAAAATGGAAAACATAAGATCACAGTTACAGTATAAATCATAATTATCATAATTATTACGGTATTCACTCGTGTATAATACCCACTTTTTTTTCATAAAATCTGACTTCAATTTTCCAGGTGCGTATTATACACGAGAACTAAAACAAGAATCTTTTTTTCCAGATGTAAACATTCATATCTCCGCATCGATATTGGTGTAAATGTCCGTTGACGGTATTGACCATTAAACTTTGGGAACCCATACTTGACCACTAAAATGGATTTTAGACACTTGATAAAGAGATTATTATTTCAATTTTACCTCCTTGTGTTGAACACTTATATGCGCTGAAATGAAGATGTTTTTACAAATGAGACTAGCATATTTTAAAATTACAAGTGCCGATGCAATCGAATTATCTTATCGTCGAACAAGGTGAAATGGCTTCACGGTCAAATATTACCGTACACCTCGCTGGGATAAATGATTGTTCGCGTTTCTTCTACCTTTACTGCTGTGTTAATAAATTTATTTTGTACAAACATTGACACTTTGAGAGAACGAGTGTAAAATATATAGCAAATGACGGCTTTGCTTCATTATCGGTATTTTATCAAGAATACTAATTACAGTGGTTAACTGTTACAATTTTATTAACCATTCTTTAGTTTTCTTTCTATCAACACAGTATTTGGATCACAAACAAATTTTATTACGGCTGTTGGGTTTATCCCATTCATTGAATATCCTAAGGTCCAGGCGCGTAACCTTTTGTGTTTTCCGTAAAGTAAAATCTGTAATACAGATATTCTTCTAGGTAAATTCAGGGACGTATATATCTAGGATCTATTTAGATATATACGTCCCTGGTAAATTCAAGGTTCTTGATTATGTGCTTATGCGGCAATTTTACCTGCATATTATACACGAGATGTAGACTTTTTCTTTAATTATTTTCCAAATGTTGGGGGTGCGTATTATACACGGATGCGTACTATACACGAGTAAATACGGTATCAAAAAGAGTAATAATGCATGTATCACTTTCAGAAGTACATTCTCTGAACTTTTCTAAAATATTGTACTTTATCCTCCACTGCTGTCTCCAGATATTCTAACACAAAAATATGATTTCAAATGACACAACACAACACTTACTGTTACTCTAAGCCTGAGTGTATACAAATTCTTCACATTGAAATCTAGAGGACTCTGTACTTTAAGTTTCACTGTTTTATCTGAAGCCTCCACTTTGAAGTTCTCTACTATTGGACTTGGTCTTCCATTGTTGTCTATTAGAGCAAATGATACTCCATCTAGTGGGGGAGGTACATGGGACGATGCTCTGAGACGTGCAATAACATAACCCACTAGGGCTGTCTCCTGTACATAGAACACCTTTCCATCATAGTCCTCATCCCAGGTAGGAGGATCCTGGTCACCAGTGGTAAGGCTTATTGTGATTGTGGCATTAGAATTTAGGGAGGGACTGCCTTTATCTTTTGCCATTACTTTAAGAAGAATCTCTCTCTGTGTCAACTGTAAATACAGAACATTTTGCATGAGTACCGTACTTACTATATAGACTATTTAAGTATTTTTAATTCTGTACTATTTTGATATTATTCCTTGCAATATTCAGATTCTGATATTCTTTTTCAGTAAAAATTTATCATGCAAGTCAGAGGTTGTGGAGTCTATAGCTCTATCAGTGACATCTGATATTATGTACAATGCCTCAATAGCTACTAAATTGGATTGCTTAACAACAATGTGTTAAATGTATCCTTCGAGTATCACAGATAGTTGATCATTCCTGCTAAGATTCATGAAATTACTTCAATTCTTTATGAAATAGATTACTTCATAAATAATGGTATATATACTGGTATATATACATATACATAAGTGTGTAAATTTATATAATTGATCATACAGCAATATAGGACACTGAGCAACATAAGTTTATATTAGTCTAGTAAGTAAAGCTGGCAATATCATGTTGTTCTAGGGCAATGTTGTTATTCTTTCCCTTACTGGTATGGTGGAGAGACTTTTTTCCAGATAGAGCCCTCCAGTTTCCTTATCAATCCTGAAGAACTCGCCAGGATTGTCCACCAGATAATACTCCACTTCAGCATTCATGCCCATGTCTTCATCTATAGCCAGCACTCCCATCACTCTCTTCTTCACTGTAAGACTTCTAACAACAGTCTGGGTGTAGAAATCTGTATCAAACTTTGGTGGGTTATCATTCATATCCCCTATGGTGACCAGAAATGTACAAAGGGTATTAAGTCGCTGTGATTCCCCATGATCCTCTGCTTTTATAGTGACTGGGTAGCCTCTCTGACCACTTTCAGACTCACGGTTAAAGGCAAAGTTAGTAACCACTTGACCACTGTCTGGATTCACATCAAAGTACTGGATCTGGTCAGCAGGTTTGACAACTGTGTAAGTTATCTGACCATTAGGGCCTCTGTCTGGATCCAGAGCCTTCACCTACAAAATAATTTAGTTTCTTAACCAACCATACAAGTTTGATTTGTAGACAATGCAACATGTTAACTAGTGAAAAAAAATGTTCACAATCATGATTTCAAAAATTCAGATTAGATTTTTTTGGTAGTCATAAGTTTCACTCAAATATTTTTAGTCACATTAATTCATATATGTATAAACTACTTGTGACAGTGCATACCACTTTCGGGGTTCTATCAGTAAGGGTGCAGTGATCTGTGACATATTGTAATGGTTGTGCATGTCTACATGCATCTAAGTTTGATGATATTATATTAGATACACATGTACTAACATGATTGAGAATTTTACCCTATATTTCCCATAGTGTTCCACTGGCCCCATGTCTTGCAGTTAGAAAATTACATTGAAATAAGTCAAAGGTCACAGCCAAGGTTACATGATAAAAAATTTTGGTACCAATGGAAAGGTATTGCCATTATGGACACACATGCCAAATATGAAGGCCCTACGTCTTACGGTTAAAAAGCTCTGACCAAGGTTAAAGTTTTTGTGACAAATGAGATTTAATGTCCCCATGCTTTTATGAAAAGTGGGGGATAATAAAATAAAAAGTTTCCTGTTTATAAACAGAAAGCTACATTAAAAGAGAAGTGTTTGGGCAACTTCCTTTTCCTTTTATAAAAATACCTATTTATATACACATCTTCCTTACCTTTACAACATTAGTTCCCAGGGGTTGATTTTCTTTGATAGATGAATCATAATTACAATTTGGGAAATAAGGATTGTTGTTATTGATGTCTTTAATTTCAATGACGATATAGGAATCACTGCTGAGTCTGGGATAGTATCCACAACATCCTCCATCATCGTAGGCGGTAATATTCAGAGTATAAGATGGCACACTACGAGGTATTGTATTAGTCAGAGATATTATACCAGAGTTTGGTTCTATGTGGAACAAACCACCTGGTGAGGTTAAACTCTTTGCTGAAAAATGACACATAATGAATATAAACAATTTCTCTATAATATAGTACTTACAAAAATGAAATATGAAAATAAAACAACTTTTTCCAATTTCATAGACTCCATCTTAACAGAAAACAATCTTTCTCAAATGCATAGTTTGCATTTTATTGTTAAATGTTGTTTTCAGATATTTGTCTCCAGTATCTTATTGCATTCATGCACATTGTTACAACTATTTATTGACACCTGAGGACTGCAAGTGACTTGAATATAAGAATTATATCATTGACACAAGCTCCATTTTTGAAAACATACAAAATCATCAGATAAACTAACCTGGTTTACTACAACTTAGGATCTAATTAGCATGTGGAAAATTAATTAGTCACTTGGCCATTTCAGAGTTGTCAATAGAATAATTTAGCATATTTCTCTTCCAAATAGTTTACTTCTGTTAAGGAAATTTTTTTTTAAAGTCAATCATGCAGAAATACATCAGCAATAAATTATTAACAATGAGATTAAAAGAAAAAGTATCTCACGTGTAAAGTAAAATTCTACGTTATCTCCATCTGGATCTACAGCCTGGATTGTTGTTACATAACTTCCGGCCTTTTGATCCTCACGGATGCTGGCATACACGTCTTCAGTGGCACCACCAAACTTAGGTGGCTCATCATTGATATTGGTCACATAGATGACAACACTGGCTTGACCAGAGAGGACTTTGTTACCTTTGTCTACAGCTGTGATATTGAACTTGTATTGTCTATCTGGACGGAAATCGTAGTCTAACCTCCTTTAATATGACAGTTAAAAAGTGTTAGCATTGCTTTTCTATAATGCATCACATTCTAATACAGTCAAACCTCGTTATCTCGAAGTCGGAGGGACCGTGGAAAATACTTCGAGATATCCGTAGTTCGAGATATCCAAATTTCGAGTTTAGGATCACAAATCTTGCAGTTGTTAATGTACGCCGATTCAGTTGACATTTGTGATTATTATAGTAGATGTATGAGATATACATGTATTTATCAATAAATACGCATGAAGATGTGCATATTGTATTGTTCCTAAATAATTAATCTAAATCTCATCATACCTTTCATATTTTATGAATATATAGAGAATATAATCCAAAACTGGAAACGTCATGTTTCCTTTTCAGTAACATCGTAATTTAAATCCAATACTGGATATAAACGTCTTATACTATACCTAAAACCGAGGACGGGCTAACACGTAAGACAAGATAAAGACACACGTCATAATTTGATTTAATTACTATTACTTTGCATAAAAATACATAGACATATACACGGATTGCAAATAGTAATAATGAACAGTGTAAAGAAATTTCTTTAAACGCAGGTATGAAAAAGCACGAATTACAGTTAATGTTAATTATCTCATTTTGTGTCGAGTTTAATAAACTATCATCATTTATTAATATTTGGTATAAATAGATGGGTACGCACGGACGCGATCGATTATGTAATTACTGCGGCTTTGTATACCGACACGGTCAACTGATCACACCACGCGAGCGACCTGTTATTTAGGGTAAATGCCGCGGGGAATATTGTCAATAAGAAGCCAACTTCGAGATAAACCGGGTAAATAAGAACTTCGGGACTTGAAAATGTATTCGAGATAAGCATGGTATTCGACATATCAGTGTTCGACACATCCGGGGTGAATTTAATCATAATATGAAGGATTTTTTTCGGGACCGACGTTCGACTTCGAGATATCCCGGGTATTCGAGATATCAGTGTTCGAGATATCGAAGTTTGACTGTATATTGCATAAAGCAACATATATGAAAGACACACATATTTCTATCTATTTCAGTGAAATACCATTTCCTTTTTTCTGATTAGCAATTCATTGTGCATCTACCTTTGGATGTCTCACAACCAGTCTATTACACATAAATTGAGAAAATTATATACAGTGTTACCAAATATTAAAATGAACATAATTATTATCATTAGACTTTCATTCAATTTCTTTCTTTTTTTTTATGGACATGACACCAATTTTGGCTTTAGTCTCAGAGTGATCTTTATTTTTTGATTTTGGAGTATTGGCTAATGATTGGGTCATAAGCGGCCAACAGAGAACAAACAGATAAATCGACAGCTAGCCAAACTACAGGTAATTGAAGCTCTGTAAATCCACAGCAGACATCTATTATGCCCCTATAGGGGTAAACACCAAACATTTTTCTTTGGTGTTTACCCCTATAGGGGCATAGCTTCAAATACCTGTGAGCCAAATGAGCAAAATGATTCCTATTTCCCATCCTCTTCAAAACCAATCTCCACTCCCACAAACCCTGTCTTTCTGTCAAAATTATAAATGTTTTCCCGGTTTAAACTCACTTAGCAACTTTCACGAATCCAATGTATTTATTGGTGCTTTGTTCCAACTGTGTATCCACATAGAAATGGTTGTCATTGACAGAGTAGGTCAGCTGAGCATTAGCTCCAGAGTCCTTGTCTGTAGCAGCAACTGTTTCATAAAACAAAGAATTCAGACAATAATAAATATTTAGTATTACTATATCAAGGTGTTCTATAATTAATCCACATATCTTTCAATTAAAGACTTGAACTTGTTAAAGAATATTAATATTAAAACATCAAATCAATGAACAGCAGTACCATAAACACATGATATGCCTGTCTGTACAAAAGAACAAATCTATGACCTTTGGCAAAAATTTGACGAATAAAGTCCCATAATTCCATATTGAAACAAAATTCAACCACTTAGTATTGAGGCAGTGAGGTGAAGTAAATCACAGCAAGCAGTCCTAAGAAACAGTGTGATATGTAAAAAAATCATTTACCAAAATTTTAATAAAAAAGTCCGAGCTCCAGAGCAAAATATCAAAAGTTAACCAAAACATACAAACATTGTGAGGATATCACAGAAACAAATGTCTGAAGTTTTAAGTAATTCACATCAAGGCATTCTTAAGATATGGTGACACATATGGACGACAGACAGACAGACTGACATTTGTATTCTAAAATATGTCCGTTATAGAAAGTTTAATAATCAAGGTCGGAATTGCATGGTCAAGTACATCAAAGGTAATAAAGTCGTGATCCACCAAGAGATCACACACCAAGCGTGTAATGTTTAGGATCAGTATTGACAAAACATGGTCTGCGCACAGGTGCTCGTTTTCATATAAACAACGGCTCCGCCCTGTTCACCCCCGTACGTCTCCGTCTCGTACTATATAGTTATCTCATTCTCTCTTATCACTTTTGATCTTGACAGTAGTGTGAAATTAGCAATATGGACAGTCTCCCGCTGTACATGTACATTTGGGGAAAACCACGTCTACACATGTAGATTTATAAATAACTGGCTATTTTCAGTAGCATTACACATCAACAACTACCAAGACGTTTGTTTATCGTTGTGACGAGAAGGTTGTAGAGTACTTTGAATTCCACTGCTATATAAAGAAGCGATATTCTCAAGTTTTATTAATTATAATACAACGGATACTAGTACGAACTAGTAGTGTACTTCTTAAATTACGGCACAGCTACACAATAATGTCAATCGTGCTTTTTCGGGACTTTCCGTTCAGTATTCGGAAAGACTGCATGTCCTCCAGCGCATGAATATATTAAACTAAATTAAACTAAATCGATGGAATAACGGCACATCTATTTTCTCAACTGATCAAACTTATCTTGTATTGACTCCTACAATATGAACTATAAGCACTAAAAGTAAATCTAATCACGCTTTTTCTAAATATCGACACACTATTTATACACAAGGAGGTATTTTCTGCGTTCCACGCGTTCACCATAGCATACTGTAACGACTAGGGTCTGGAATTGCTAAGCAATTCCGACCAAAAACTGTTTTGAAAACTTAGGATTGCATTTAAGCACATGAAAGCTGTTACATGTACAATGTATTTCCTATGATGAAGTAGTAGTAGAATAAATTTGTCAGAAGTCCTGTGCCTGCATAAAAGTACATGTACTGGTTAAAACAACAGCATGTCTAATTGATGAGACCTCTGGAACAATACCTCTACTACACAGTTACCTCACACAGAGTTTTACCAATGGTTATCTGATGTGGTGAAAATCTTTATTGCATATGTATACACATGAATCTTGACATGACACTAAAGTTTTCTTACTCCTTCCTTACTCATGTGAATACTCTTATTAAAGTGCTATTAGAATGCTGGGGCATTTTGCATTTTCCTAAAATCCTAATTGAATTATTATAAAATTCATAAAAATTACTGCTCACTCTGCTTCAGTTTTTCTCTGAAAAATATCTAATAATATCTATTTGCCCATTTTTACGGTAAACCCTAGTTAAATAAAGGCTTCATGTACAACTTGTTATACAACTTTTAACATCATTTTACTGTGACGTCACAATGCAAACATTAATGTCAAAGTTAAAACCCTAGGAAAAGTAGTATTGGTACAACTTCGGACATCACATATTACAGAGATTAACAACAGTTTACTGAAAAAATCCACCGAGCTGTTTATGGATTACTGTATATATCTTGTGATTGGAGTCATGCAGCAGTGCAATTAATGTTTTCAGTGACTTGTTTATGTAGATACGCACACTGTATAGAAATACTGTGAACATTCTTATAGCACTTTAAATACATTTCACAAATCATGCTATGCTTTACCTTTGAATAATGTGGAGTTGATGGAAATCCCTTCACTAGTCACATTGGTGTAGGTAGATAACTCAAAAATAGGATTATTGTCATTCAGATCTTCCAGAAATACATTCACCTACAAAAAAAGTAGACAAGAATCATTGACTTGGAGTTTTGTTATAGATTTTACTTGTACCACACAGAATGTAATCCCTAATAAGTTAGATATACTAGTATATAAGGTAGCACAGCCCTGTGCGGTTTGAAATCGGAATTTTCAGATTTACGCTGCAAGTTAGAAACCATATATACCATGAAAATTTTGGTTTGTTATAAGTGAGGGTAACATGAATGTTGATTATAACATTGGTTTACCATAATCAATATGTAGTAAAAGAATACAGAAAACACTTTCTAAACTAGTGCATGTTTGTAAAACATATGCCCCCGCTGTGGACTTATGTCATGGCAGCAACACAGCTTTCCTAACTAATGTTTTAATTATAAGTTTATAAGCCACAACTCCCACAAATATTACCAGTAGTGACCTTGCCTTTTGACATATTGACCCTCAAATCTATAGTCTATAGGCAACCTTCCCTTTTGATAAGATTTTACATTACTTCTGTTTTTAAACTAAAAGAAGTAATGACCAGTAAAATATGGGAAATATAATCAATGAAAATATATGAAAATCATCTGGAAACCAATAATTACAGCCTAGTTTCATCTCCTATGACCTTCAATTTTGACCTCTTGACCAAAAAATGAATAGGGTTCCTCCTCTCTTGACAAGTAAGCATATATTCAAATTTGGTTTGAACATGATGAAAGCTTTTTGAGTTATCATCCGGAACCAATAATTACAGTCTATTTTTCATCAGCTGTGATGTTGATCTTTTTGACCCCAAAATCAATAGGGTTCTTTCTCTATTGATATGTAAGCATATATCCAAATTCGGTTCGAAAGGACAGGAGGACGGACAAACAAAGCAAACATTTAATGCCCCCTGCCATACATAAAATACAAATAAAACAAAAAACACATCAAAAGTACTTTTTCTGATTTAAGTGAAAAAAAGAAACTTGAATCTTACATCCCTTTCAATCACTCAGATACCATTAGTTATTAAACCCATACATCCTTTCTGAAAATTCTGAAAGAAGCATACTTTTGTCTATGGTGGTGCCACCAATGGACAAATCTGAATAAAAAAAAAACACCATATTTGCAGAAGTGCACCAATTATTAGAATATACTAAATTTGACCAGAGTCTGTCATGTGATTTAGAAGGAAAAGTCCAAAGTGTAAAAGTTTATGGACAGATGTTGGAAAGATGACAGATGCCAGGGTAGACAATGGCTCAGCTGAAGCCTATGGCTCTTGTGAGCTAAAACACCATAGTAACCATCCTTAATATCAACTGTAAAACCAACTACCTTGGTTGAGCTTGTGTAACCAGTGGACTTTTCTTTGCCTATGACATTAAGGTAATATGTGTGTGGTGAAGTTTCATAGTCCAGACTCTGTAGAGCTTCAATTTCTCCTTCTGCATTAATGCTAAAAATGGAACTGGATTGATTTGTGGAGTCCAACACCTGGAATGCGATTGAACCAATAGTCTGTGTTAGGCCCTTAGGAGACTTAGACTGAAATGGCTTTGCTTCAATTTTCAGGGTGTTCCCCTCCTTTGTCTGAAGTCTGAAAAAAAGAAGCTTTTATTCGCAGCAAATTTTCAAAATGTAGTATTGTTGAGCATACATGTATGTCACCTTGAATTTTGTTTTCATTTGTATGTTTATATGTTGATATGAGTATCTACTAGGCATGTATATGCACATGTATATGTATAGGCATACATGTATATGTACATTTCCAATATATTTTAATACATGTATATGTTTTTCTCTTCTCTATTTTGCTCTCATATGTAATCATTTAACGATAATATGTAGCATCTATATGCTTTGTTTCATTTGTGTATATACATGTATGACTATTGATCTCTGCAAAGTGGAAATAAAGATTGAAAAATAGGGCAATGCTAACGGGTGCATGATATGCCCGCATCATGTTTTAATATGGTCTTACAAGACACATCCTTTCATATGACACCATCAAAAGTTTTGTTCCCCCTTTAATTAAGGAGAAGAACCTCAGACAAGCTTTTCTGACCCCGCCCATTTTTCCCCCATCCCAGGGGCCTGACCCCAACTTTGAAACCCACATGCACAACTACACGCCACACCCTTTCATATGACACCATCAAATGTTTGTTCCCCCCATAGTTAAGGAGGAGAAGCCCGAACAAGCTTTTCCGACTTGCCCATTTTCCCCCACCCCAGGGGTCTGACCCCAACTTTGAAACCCACATGCACAACTACAAGCCACATCCTTTCATACGACACCATCAAAAGTTTGTTCCCCCTATAGTTAAGGAGGAGAAGCCCGGACAAGCTTTTCCGACCCGCCCATTTTCCCCCATCCCAGGGGTCTGACCCCAACTTTGAAACATACTTGCACAACTTCAAGCCACATCCTTTCATACGACACCATCAAAAGCTTTGTTCACCCTTTTGTTAAGGAGGAGAAGACCAGACAAGCTTTTCCGACCCCATCCATTTTCCCCAATCCCAGGGGCCTGACCCCACCTCTGAAACCCACATGCACAACTACAAGCCACATCATTTCATATGACACCATCAAATGTTTGTTCCCCCTTTAATTAAGGAGAACCCCGGACAAGCTTTTCCGACTTGCCCATTTTCCCCCACCCCAGGGGTCTGACCCCAACTTTGAAACCCACATGCACAACTACAAGCCACATCCTTTCATATGACACAATCAAATGTTTGTTCCCCCTATAGCTAAGGAGGAGAAGCCCGGACAAGCTTTTCCGACTTGCCCATATTCCCCCAACCCAGGGGCCTGACCCCAGCTTTGAAACATACATGCACAACTTCAAGCCACATCCTTTCATACGACACCATCAAAAGTTTGTTCCCCCTATAGTTAAGGAGGAGAAGCCCGGACAAGCTTTTCCGACCCGCCCATTTTCCCCTATCCCAGGGGTCTGACCCCAACTTTGAAACCCAGATGCACTACTACAAGCCACACCCTTTCATATGACACCATCAAAAGTTTTGCTACCCCTTTAGTTCAGGAGGAGAAGACCAGACAAGCTTTTCCGACCCCATCCATTTCCCCCCACCCCAGGGGCCTGACCCTAGCTTTTAAACCCACATGCACAACTACAACCCACATCCTTTCATATGCCACCATCAAAAGTTTTGTTCCCCCTTTAGCTAAGGAGGAAAAGCCCGGACAAGGATGACGGACGGACGGAGAGATGACAGCGGTATAGCATAGTATGCCAACATTTTTAAATGCGGGCGTATAAAAATTTGAATGATGGCTGAAATCTCCCTATCAGATTATATAAAATGACTTCAAACAAGTGATATTAAAGAACAGTTTTATAATTGTATTACGTATGATAATGTCATGATGCAGCTTCTCAATTACGACATGTATCATGATATTTAAACAACAACGATTATACATTTTTTCATTGAAGCAATCAGGTTTATTATTTACAGCCAACCATAATTTTTGAGAGAAACAAGAGTATTATTTAAACTGATGGATACTTCCCGAACGGCAGTAATACTTATAATGCAGGATAATGACTAAATTCATTTACAAAAAATCAGTAAAACTGATGGATGCTCCAAGAAGCACAGCAATATTGAAGGAAATGAATGACTAAATACATAGTAAATCATTGTATTAATTGATGACAATTTCAAATCTCAATGACATTGCATTATATGGATATCCAACTGAGTCAATTGTAGAAGGACAAGTGATCACAGTATTTTAAACTAAAATGAGTACGCTTGACCTTGATTAGGTATGAAATAAAACTCTTTATTGGGACCTTGACCTTTCAGAAATGACCTTCAGTGACCTTTGTCCAAAAGCCCTAAATAATATTTTGGTGAAGTATGATCAAATTCTAATGAAAGGTGTAGGAGATATAAGTACTTCATGGTATTTTAAGCCATTGTTAATAAATGACCTTAACCTTTCAGAAATAACCTTGAGTGACCTTTGTCCAAAAGCCCTTAACCTACATAACATTTTGTTGAAGTATTATCAAATTCTGATGAAAGTTGTAGGAGATATAAGTACTTCATGGTATTTTAAGTCATAATTAATAAGTGACCTTGACCTTTCAGAAATTACCTTTGTCCCAAAGCCCTTCACCCAAATTATATTTTGAGACGTATTATCAAATTCTGATGAGAAGTATAAGAGATATGAGGACGGATGGACGGACAGACACTAGGACATGATGTTTTCGGGGAGCATAAAAACTAAGAAATAATGCAAAAATCACCCTGTATCTTGGTGTACTCAGGCAACTACACAAACCTGGTCTAATATGAACTACATTTATATTCAAATGCGGTTTACTACTAGTGCTAAGTAATTCAAAAATTCCTTAGTAAGTGATAATCATAAATAAATTACCTTTTTATCATCAAATTTTGAAAACAGGCTATTATAATAATCAAGTAAATGTATTTGTGACTACATAATACTAGATGCAATTCAAATGAAAAATAGATTTGTGCAAAATCATATCAACATTCCTGTTGCCATAAACAATTAAGAATAAAATGATAGCCGTAGCATATATAATACACCTATCACAGTTTTCCACACGTGATACTCGAGGGAAACATCATTATAGTAAACGCTACGTTTTCGCCATAGCTAAAATATTTCCCAAACGACGACCAGACAATCACTAGATAACAGAGTCAAGGCAGACCATACATCAACCAGGAATGCAAGACTGGTCATAAAGACCATTACAATGTTTATCTGGGAAACAGTCAACGCAAACTAATTCAGACTCGATTCTTTCGTCCGCTTTGAAATGAACGGGATAAAATCTACCCAACGTCGGACATATCGTGCTTATATTACAAGATCTGCGTAGTCGAATTTCCTTAGAAGTTTCGCTAAGCAATTTTGATCATAAATACATTATGCGGACAAAGGAATCATTTACAGTATTAACCTATAATCTTTGTAAAAACATCTAGAGTTAATAGGTTTTGTGTATTTATCGTGTATGTTTATCTGCCAGCTAGTAATTCGTTTCTAATTGTTTTACGACGCTCACTAAGGGTGGTCAATTAAATGTGTTCTTGAATACTTCTTATGCATGTCTAACTCAATTAGATTAGACTTTTGATAGTGGAGGGACGGAATGACTCACCTCTTACTGAATGTAGAATTCAGTGTTAAATACTAGTTTTCATACCGGTATTCGTAAATAATGATAAATTTGATTACTACACAAAATCAATAAATTTTATAATTGTTAATTTATGGATTTCACTGTATGTGCATTGCATCTATTAACTCACAAGTTGTAGATTATTTATGAATATATCGGCGTATCCAAGGCAGACTGTCTTGTACTCGAAGCAGAATTGTCTTGTATATGCCCGAAACAGACTCGAACTCACTATAGTAACTTGTAGTTCTATCCCAAGCTTACTGATCTTTTATTGCCACCCAAAGATTATTGGGCTTATATGGTGGCGGCAAATGTTAAGTGCACTGCTTAATAATCCTGTCCAAGGCAGCTGACTGACTCAAAGCACGAAGGGATTTTTCGTGAAAACACGGGGCCTCGATTTATATTGTCTCAGCCAAAAGACTGATAGGGAGGCAGAAGATGATAACTCAGATTTAAAAAAAATCCAAGCCGGAATCGAACCCGGATCCTAAGATATGAAATCCAATGCTATAATACTGGAACAGTCTTCCTCACTCTTACTCATTCATATCTAACCGTTTCAGGGTCAAGTGGGGACAAGCGATTAATGACTGACACTTATAAAAATAAGCAAATTAGACGGTGATCGGACACACCTGGCGCGATTTATTCGGCAACTTTCCCCACCTCCATGGGAAATAACTCTTAACAGAAACATTAAGGCTTCTCTTCTTACGAAATTCTTGTGTAATGAATGTTGCATAGTCGTTACATCAAAGTTTCTTATCAGTTTATAGCCGCATCAATCCCTACCAAAAAGGAGGAACCGAGCTGATCTACTCTCGTTACAATGACGTCTCGCTATCTCGTTCTCGTACATCGCGCCGTTAACGCAAATATCATATACACACACACCAGATCTTTTTAATGACTGCTTCATGTAGCACAAACTTCACGAACAATGATAAAGATGTGTCTTCAATTTAGTGTAACATGCATTAATCAAATACAGGAAAAGTGCGTGTCCTTAAATACAAGTTCTAAATACATTTACCTCTAGTAGAACGTTTATTAATGCGCATAGGTAATTAATAAACACGTTGAATGTGATGATGTTCATCACATCTTTCAGCAATATAAAAACAGGACCCACTGGACGTAAAATTGTTTAACCTACAGCTGGACTTCCCATTGTGGACAGGTTCGAATCTGCAGACTGAGGAATCCGATTCGATAACCAAACGGTTATGCAAAGTTGTAACTCATTATAGTTTATTTATTCAAATTACGTGCGCGAGAATGAAAAAAAAAACCTTCTTTGGCAACAACATTGTTCAATGTATGGGATAGCACATTTGCAAGAACATCAGACAGAACAATAACGGCGCATCATCTTGAAGTATTCCACCGAGATCTAGTAATGATACACTGCGCGTTATATAACGCTTTTACATTGAGACTATCCATTATTAAACACAACATTTTGGCTTTCAGTCTCTATGGTTTTTAGATTCACATGGGGTCTAGACATCTCTTATATTACATAACGACATCTTCAAAATCAATAACATTCTCTCATTAAACCCTACCAAATTGGACTCTATATAAATATTCAATGTCGTGAATATTGACAAAGAAAAAGTTCTATTGAATTCGGAAATCACATTCACTATGCACGTCGTTCAATAGAATAAGCACCAATACTTACAGCAAGGTATTCTTTCATAACTAAATACCTTATGAAGAAATCTCTACAAATCAACTGAATATTTCATAGAAGCGCACGCCACCACGCAACTACCACTTGTTTCAAGTGTGAAAGTTTTTGCAACAAATTACATCATGGCAAATGTACACAATAACTAGGAATCGGATGCTTCTGCAACATCTGTTTAAATTGCCTTGAACAGTCCTTGCTAATGTGATCATATCGCCATCAAACAGAACAGAAATAAGGCTTTCAGCTATTCACAATTTTCAAAGGACAAATGGTATCCCTTGATAGTTCTACAGTGTCTAGAAATTACATTATTCACGAGTTAGAGATGACGTAAACGACCAAGCAATGCAGTTTAGGATAACCACGTGTTATTTCAAAATGTTGCATCCTTGATTCTGTTTTTGGCATCAATTACGTTCATTCATTATCTTCTGATGTCTGTAATCCGAGTAAACAATGCGATATCAGCATCTTTTCTCTAGGATGTAAGCAAAAGTATTGAATACCATATAATGAAAATTCTGTAACGAGAGGTCAGAGATCTGATTTGTTAGGAGACACCATATGAGTCTTGATGTATCTCACACTTTATGTTATAAGTTATACAGATAAACTTACCCAGAAGTGCATATCCGTTGGTAAATTTCATTAATCTGAGCTACGAAAACAACAAACATTAATTACCCAGAAACTGAGTTTCCGGAGTTCGGATTCCTATGATTATGATCAACTTAACTCTAAAGGTACATTCTGGGTAGATATTAACAGACTGACGGACTGTTGAGAGAGTGCAATGTATATATACATAAAACAGCTATATGATAACTTTTAGTAATTAACGTTAAGATATGACATTAGAATGGCATCATGAATACACCTCAAAGGGAAACTGAGCTGGCTTTATGATTATTTCGGCTAGTTGTGAATCAACTTTCTATATCCTAACTGTTTAGTATGACCGTCCCATTCAACTACCAATGGATAAACACCTTACGATTTAAAGTAGTATCACTAAATGTGAAAGTTTTTAAGTAGCTTTACATGCATAAAATTCAGGTAATTGAAGCAAGTTATTTATCCTGCTTACAACAGCCATTTGATAAAGAGATCGATGAAAAAAGCATGTGCACTATTTGGCTCGCAGTTTCATCAAGATCCAGACAATTCTACATAATGTGTCTCTACCAACTTGAGCATGCTATTGAACGTTCATTGTTCATGAGATTTCTGTTAATTTCATCTTCCCAAATTACTGCATAATAGACAATAAATCAATGCTAAGATAAAGTGTCTGTTACATATCCTACTATTAGTAAACAAACATTACTGAAGTGTTAAAATAATGATTAATAGTAGAAGTGAAAATAGAATGAATTTGTGTGTCTCCTCACTTATTTTGTAAGGTATTTAAACTACTGGGGCAGATGATCTGTACATAATGATTTTGTATTATCATTGTCAGAGACGTGTCTCTATCATTGTGAATCTAAACTTTTAAATTGATACATTAGCATTCTGATTCAACCCAGATTCAATAGCAAGTTTCACTTCAATTACCACGGATAATAATCAATAACAAGTGACCGATTCATTGTACCGAAATGAAGCTAATTTAGGGATATCTAGGCTCTGGATTATACAATGACCAGTGTACGAAAAACAACACACAAACGTACTTGAATCCTGCTTGGTTGTTTTCTGGTATAAAAGCTGTGTATGGATTTTCGTAAAACTGTGGTGGTCTGTATCCTACCAAGACTTTCACGATCTTAAAATCTGACTTCTGAACACCATTAGCCGCCAGATCCTGAGCCGAAACCACGAGCTCAAACTCTGTTCCCAACTCAAACTGACCATTACCGCTGACTGTGGTAACTATACGACCAACATGCATGCCATCGGAAACGACGTTCTCTATGGTAAATTTGCCCTCTCCAGCTGAAAGAAGATAGTCAAAGAGATGATACACTAGACATTTACAATATCATCCCTTTATTCTATTCAATTCCAAGAGATTGTGGTATAGAAATTATTTGTCTCTATTGCTTAGATTTATCATATATATTGTGTTACTATCAGACAGTCATCAGAATCCTATAGTGAACAATCAGCTCCATGTTACATACTTGTCCTACAGAGACGCAATAAAGCAGACAAGAGTTAAATGGAGACAGATGAAAGGAAAAACATAATGGACAACATACATGTACATCAGATAAAAAGGTTGTGGATGAAATGCTCCATTGAAAGTTTTCAAAACACAACGACATGCGACAATTCTTTTGTACTGGGACATTCAACAATTCCCTCACAACATTAATATCCATTTCTTTTGACGTTGTAACACATGGTTCTCTAAGAGTTTGAAAATATAGTAAATCTGAAGACTGCTACTGGTAAAGTAGCTGTTTTATAGTACTTTAGGATATATTATATAACAATAGTATGACACACACCATTTCGTTCAGGGTGAAAGTGCTGAATTCCTACAGACTGATATGACAAACATTTTCCTTAAATCTAGAGCAGCTGAGCCTCAGCTAGGTAGAGTGGTAGTAGAAACTGCATTTATTATATATATATGTGTTTCCTGTTCGTGTGTTACCTGATTCCAGATTATAGTGTATGTTAGAGTTCGTGTCCGGATCGTAAGCTACCAATTCGTACACAAACTCTCCCACACCAGGATTCGTGGATACCGTCGCCAGGTAGGGTCGGGGCTTGTTGATGATAATGGGTTTCTCATCATTTATATCCTTAACATGCAGGTGGATCGTCAGCAATTTGGGTGGATCTGTGAAAGAGAAGCATGAATCTATGATGCATGTGCATGATGCATGTGTATGCGTATCACATGGGTTCTCTTTAGAATTAGAACCATTGTGATCCTACTATTATTGCATTATTGTTTCTCATCAAACGTTGGCACGTACATGCATACCTTATAACATGACATCAAAACAAAAGTCATCTAGGCCTTAAGGTCCGGCCCATTAAAAATATCTACCCGTAGTCATCGATTTTTGTAGAAATCGATAATATATGTTATTATGTACATTTATTTATATTTTAACACTCAGATTTAACGGTTAAGTATGACTTAAAATGCGTCTAAACGCATCTTGCTTTTCACTCAAGATTAATATGTATGTATTATATCAATAAGTATAATCTGCAATGGAAATTACGGTGCAGTATGCACACAGAAAAGTACATGTTAAACATAGTTTTGCAGAAGATAAAACAAATGTTAAAGTAATCAGGTTTCCTGCCGGGTCGGCTCGTGTCGGGGAATCAATAACTGCAGTGAAATGGAGGATTCCAGAAGAGGTAGCAACACTTTTCAATCGATAGCCCAGTATTCCAAAAAGAGAATTCCAGGAAATATATCAACACTTTTTCACCAATATATTAAACATTTTAATAATTGCACCCCCCCCCCAAAAAAACAAAATAAAACAAAGCAAAAACAAATAATAATAATAATAATAATAATAATAATAATAATAATAATAATAATAATAATAATAATAATAATAAACAATAATGATAATAATAATAAAAATAACAATAATAAAAAAATTAAAAAGCGAAAAAGAAAAACAACCATGAAGAAGGCAACATTCACGAAAGCAGAACCAACAAATAGGCGGACAGGCAAAAATCAATAGGGATCTTCCTCTCCTTATACTTAGATTGTATGCGAGACCTGTATGAACCCGAAAACTGTGACTTCTAATGTGTCTACAAGGTATTTGTCACAAACACACGCAATCATACGCACACACATGCATGCACCCGCATACGAACGGTATCGTTACTATATCCCCCTTGCACCGCTGTTGCGAGGGGATAATGAACATATGTAAACGGCATTAGTACTCCGAAATGGGGAATTCGAATGGGGAAGTATTGACATATTTAACATTACATTGGATACTTCCTAACATGTATGAATACATGCTGGTATCAAAATTTCCTAATCGATGTCCCAGTGCTATGAACTCGGCATAAAGGTCATGTATATGTGTACATATAACCAGTACTATCCTAGCCCCGCAAGATTTTAAGAATGCAGAAATCGGCGTAAAACGAGAAATGCAAAGCCAATATCAATAGAAGGGCGTTTTTGCTTTATCGACATCGCCATCCCTGTTCTCCCATAATTCATGGGGAGGTATCAACATTTCAATCGATATTTCAGTACTACTCCAGAAGTAGCGTGTCATCTCAGGTTCATGTCATTCCCTTAATCACTTTCATCGTCTTAATTTTCAGCTGGCTCTTTATACGGAGACATCATTGATTTTGACGGCGCCGTGTCGGCACATGATATCTGCCGGATGATATGCCCAAGTCACAAAATAACATGGTCTTTATTGGCAAAATGGACTTAATGACGGAAACTTCTCGTATACCGGTCAATTCCTCCTTCTAATCAGTAATCGCCAATCTACATAGTTCTATTTAGCGAGTTACATGTATCGTTTCTTATATATAAGATTACTTAACATTTCCGAAAGCAAAAATAATTGTAAATAAGAATGCATCGTATGTTTCCTGCATGAGTTCATCAAGATACAAAACATAAAAAGCACAACAAGGTAGTAAGCTTTGAAAAAGATGTGGAGGAAAACAAAAAAAAAATTTCCTGTAACTTGCATCAAAGAGGAATATAATATATGCGAGATGTGATTGTGAAACACCGAGTCCATGCATAGTAAACATCAACATTTCACTAAAATGCGTAAAACAAGTGATGGAATAAACATTATTTACTCTGAAAAAGTCTGTGTATATATGTAATAAAGGAGATTATTCACAGAGCTCTTTTCATTGATATTGCACAACGAATAATCAAATACATTGAATTGCATTACAAATTTTGTTTAAGACATAATTTACTTTAAAATGAGTCACATATTTCAGGATCAACAACTCAATGAACGAATTCTCGACAGATGGTTCAGTCTGGGCTATGATCACACTCCTAATGACATTAGGGTTACATCATAGTTATATTAATGGTTTGTCCTGCACCCTAACGACAACAGTATGAAGTCTGTCAAATAACAGACTCAATATTTATTTTATGGAACGAAAACTGCTCGAACGTAAATAAACTTTCACATGATAAATTACAGTCCTAATCGTATATATGGGATATGTCCTCAATATCTAAAGAAATTTAAACTGATGATCGAAAATTCGGAATCTGACAAATGAAATACATGTCAAAATGCCGGTATGCCCATTGATAAGATCACTGACACTGACTTAAAAACATGTTATACATATGACTCCAACTAACAGTCACTAAATTTTCAGAATACATGTACGTCAGGAATACCGGAAAGAAATTTATGTACATTTTTTAGATTCTTAAATTCAAAACGTATTAAATGTATCGTACTACGAAACATATTCGTACTGTCGTTTACTCAGGCACATTCATATGTAAATACACATGAGTACGTTTACTCAGGCACATTTATATGTAAATGCACATGAGTACACGATACTCATGTGCATTTACATATGAATGTGCCTGAGTAAACGACAGTACTATATTCCAACGATCTAAATTATTTTGTGATCAATACCGAGTGAAATATAAATACGGTACTTTGTTCGATGTCATTTTTACATGATGGTCAATGGTCGAGTTGAACTTTTATTTTACGTATAATGGGTTCTAGACCTCAGGTTGTCACACCCGAGGTCCTTTTCGTGTTGCTGATATCATAACGGGGCCTACTTTGAAAAAAAGAACACTATTACTCACTAGGAAAATAATCAACCAAAACCATTAATAACTTGAGGAAATAAATCTATGTAGAATGGAAAATTTATTAAAACTCGAAAATACGATTCTTCTTCATATTTTGCAGGAGGATATAATTGTTATTCCTTCTAAATTAATTTTCAAATTGCAAATATTTAATAATTCCAAAGAGTTATATTCATGAAAGTGAATGGGATGATGCTCACTTTCCTTGCTTTTTTTTCTCTTTCTCTCGTGATGTATGTGTATGAATGCAGGGGGCTGCGTAAGCCACAGCGCTCGTAGTGAAGAACTGCAGGTGTAATGCAGCTGACATATCGCCTCTGAAGTGGACACTTCAAGCCATTAAACAGAATCATAAAAAGCTCTTACAACACGGCTATATTGTGATCAACAAGGAAAACAGCAGTTCATGTGGAGATCGCTTGCCGATATCATGTACAGTATGTATTGTATACCTGTCAGCGTAGACAAACACGTATACGGTACAAAAGTGGTGACTCGAGAATGGCAGTCTATGCACCACATACCAGTAAAGCTGACTTAAATCACACTAAACCTCACTTCTGCATTTCACATCGTCATGAGAGTGATCACGAACTGCGACGAAGGATGACCTTCGGTAGAAAAATTTAAAAACGTTTGACAACATGTTTTACTTCGGTATCATAATGCTGACTTCACTTACATGTACATGATAATGTTATCGCAGTTAAAATTTAACTAATATAATTATCAAAGCACATGCTACGATGAAAATCTACTCACAGCCATTTCCATTCTTCTTCTTTTTTGTCCTAACCTCCTTTGACTAAGCACAGGTACTGCGTTACATGAAGAGTGCTTTTTAATAAACTACCCCCCCCCCCATCCCTTACATCGTCTCGTTCCCCTTTCTAGGGGAAATGGGAACGAGACGATATAGGGGCGGGGGATAGCTTTTAAAAAAGGCACATTTCATCTAACACAGTGCCTGTGGACTGAGAGGCACCTAGTTAAAAACTGGTTTTAAAAATTCATTTTGGGGGTGGGGGTGAAAGTGACTTAATAAACACCAAGAAAACAACTCTCCATTTTCTCTACCTTAATCAGATTAAAGGAAACGGATTTTAACACCGATCATGGAAAATAAAATAAATAATAATTACGAATGTCGAGAGAGGGTCGAGATGTACCGGGTTCATGTCCGACTTGCCGTTCGTCACTGTTCTGTTTCGAATATGTATACATATACATTAACACGTAGAAGTTCACTCACTGGTTCGATTGGGTGCGTTTCACAGGTCAAATTTCTATTCAATACATGATGTCAGAAGACAAATTCCATAACTGCAGAAAAAGAAATAAATCTATCGTGCCGTATATAAAACAAATCCTTGAGAAGAGTTTCGAAATATAAGGCACTCACTGACACCCAAGAATTAAAATACATGTACATGTGGTAGTGTCTGGAGTAAACTGAATTAGTTTGATGATATTAAGCTTTACTAAATATACACATCATGTACACTAAAGCTTGCAGTTACACATGCAAGTAAAGCTCAGCCTACACTAGCAAACTTCACCAAACTTTTATTTGTAAAATCTGGGGTCTTATAATATTCACAAAGAAACTTAAGTCCAAGTCTAAGAATTGACACCTAAAATACCACGTGTCATTATTCTAAGAATTTGTCGAAAGTTTGAATAGCTTGTCAGATTGACAGATATACTGTTTATAGAAACTTTTCATTAATTCTTAGAATTAAAACACATGTTACCATATAGGTCTCAATTCTAAGATTTAGTTTCTTTGTGAATAAGGCCCCACTGAGTTTGCCAAAGTATGGAGAAGTTTGTGGTGCCTGTCCATACTATGAATCTTGAACAGACTTCGTAAAACTTCATAAAATTGGAGGAAAAAGTTCATTTTCCACACAGGTCTCCTTCTTCTTCCAATATGAAATGTATTCAAAAGCTGAGCGTTATACTTCGTATGGCAGTCAAGGTGGCAATATGATACAGTTAAAATTTTAAAATCCTTGATCCTCATCATAAGCTGAAGTGGTATGTTGCCCATTGCAGTCCGGTAGTCCTCCAAGGAACATGCTGATGTCATTGCTGATGGAAGTATGTTCCAGTCCCTGATGGTACGCGGGAAGAAGAAGAAGCGGTACACATCCTTTTTCGTTGTTAGGATGCGAAAAGTATGTTGTCCCCCTGTCCTGGTGTCTGTCTGGATTAGGTATTGTTCTGCTGGAATGGCCACTAGATTGTGCTGGATCTTGAATACAAGCAACAGAAGGCAGATCTTTATTCTTCTGAATTGTAGCGGTCCCCATCCTAGGGAGTTGACCATGTTGGTAACGTTGCCTGCTTTCCTATCCTAGTTCTTTGTAACAAATCGTGCCGCTCTTCGCTGGGCTTTCTCTATATGGTTGATCTGTCTGCTAGTGTGAGGGTCCCATATGGAGGCAACATACTCCAGCGTAGGACGTACAATGGCTTCGTAGGTTCTGACCCATGCTGAGGTTCAGTAACCTCTGAGATTTCGCTTTAGGAAGCCTAGAGTCCTATTGGCTTTCGCTTTGATGGCATCAATGTGCTTGTTCCACTTCAAGCTGCTGCTGATTGTAATTCCCAGGTACTTGCTTGAGTCCTCTACTTCTAACTTATGGTTGTGTAGTCTGTAGTCTGCGCTGATTGTTTTCCGCTTTGATGAGACCTGTGTGATCACGCACTTCTCCGGATGGAAGGACATCTGCCACTCTTCTTCCCATTTCTCTAGTGCTGTAAGGTCTCGCTATAGACTGTTGCTGTCCTCAGTGTTGTTGAACGGGCGGTACAGTAGACAATCATCTGCGAACAACCTGGTTCTGACTTGGTGACTTCTGAGAGGTCATTGATGAATGTGAGGAAGAGCAGCGGGCCAAGTACTGTTCCCTGTGGTACTTCTGATAGGACATCTGCACTAGATGAGGCATGGCCATCTAGAAGGACTCGTTGTTGTCTGTTGTTCAGGAAATGCTTAATCCATAGCAGAGTGTTGTCTCGTACACCATAGCACTGCAGCTTATGTAGCAATCTCTGATGTGGAGTCTTGTGAAATGCTTTCGAGAAGTCTAGCAGAATAACGTTAACTTGGCCACCCTGGTCTAAAGTGCGGACATTTCTGTCTATGGTGATGGCTAGCTGAGTTTCACAGGAACGCTTGGATCTGAAGCCGTGTTGACTGTTGGTGAGGATAGAGTGCTGGTCGAAGTGGTCCATTACCTGGCTGTGAATGATGTGTTCCAGTACTTTACAGGAGGCGGAGGTCAGGGAGACTGGTCTGTAGTTGGAAGCTTGATATTTATCTCCTTTCTTGTATATTGGAACAAACAGAAGCTGTTCGCCAGTCGTCTGGCCTGAATTCAATGATCTGGAAAATTTTGGTCAAAGCTGGAGCAATTTGGTCTGCATACTCATGTAGAAGCCTGGCTTGGATTCCATTTGGTCCTGTTGCTTTGTGGGAGTCAATGTTCCTGAGTAACTTGTGGACTCCTGCTTGGCTGACTTGGATTGAAGGCATCGCTGGATAAGGACTTGCACCTTTGTTTGGCATCGATGTGCTGTCCTCCCTGGTTTATAGACGGAATGAAATTGCTGGTTGAGTATTTCCGCTTTAGATTCAGTATCACTGTAGAGGAGTCCATCTGTCTTCCTCAGTGGTGCTACTCCTTGTGAGTCCTGACGTTTGCTCTTCAGGTATGGCCAGAATCTCTTGCTGTTGTTCTGCATCTCTCCACATACTGTTTGGTCTATCATCATGAGCTGTCCTCATTTCCCTCTGTGCTGCTGTCTTGAGTTGTCGATATAGGGCCTGGTCCTTGGGGTTCATTGTGTGCCGTGCTTTCTTGAAAGCTTTCTGGCTTTGACGTAGTAGGCGTCTGACCTTTGTTGTCATCCATGGATTTGAATATTAGCTCCTTCTGATCTTGGTGGAAATGGCATCTTCTACTATAGTTGATATGGATCCTCTGAAGTCAATCCATATGTCGTTTGCTGTTGTGTATTCTTTTGCCAAGATGTTGTTCACTGCTGTTGTTATATGCTGACTGACCACCTTCTATTTGCTTTGTTCCACAGTAGTATTTTTCGACGGCATGACTGCTGATAGTATGTATGAAGAGAGAGAGAGATCTATCATCACGATATCATGGTCACTTTTACCAATCGTTGGCAGGGCTCTGCATCTGTCGACCAAGGATGGATGTGATGTGAAGAGCAGGTTAAGGATATTGCTACCTCTGCTAGGGAAGGCCATTACTTGCCCTACTGCTAAATCATCTCGTAAATTGAGATATGCATCATTCACCTGTCTCGGAACATTTGGGCTTTTGATGGTACCAGACTCCAAGTTGATGTCAGGTAGGTTGAAATCTTCTCCTAGTAGCAAGTAGGCTGATTTGTGGTAAGATCTGACTGCTGTAATGTCTGTAACTAGCGCCTGAGTATACTCCTCATCTGTTCTGTTTGGTGGTCTGTAGGCTGCCGATATCAAGGCTGACTTTCCATGTCTAAGCTTCACTTTGACGCTGATGAATTCACGGGTTTCTCCAATCAGGGCTGTAAAGCTCACCATGGAACGTCTGGTAGCTATCAGTACTCCACCATGGAGGTCTCTCCTGAACACTTCATATTCCACAGGGATGACCTCTGATGAGTTCACGTCGGGTCCTAGCCATGTCTCCGTGCCAAGGATGATATCTGGTTGGGTTGAGTCGATTAGCGATTGCAAATCTAGTGCCTTGTTCCTTATACTCTGGAAGTTAATGACAATCACTCTCAGTTTCTCATCCAGCTTCTTTCGTTCCTATTGCCGCTGTTTCTTGTTGGATGGCGTTGCTGGAAGGTCTCCGAAGGCTGAGTCCGATATGGCACTGTTGTCTGTGGTGTCATCTTGACGTTTCATAAGGCTCGACAGTTGATCAAACAAATTTGAAACGGATAAGGTTGTGTTATACAGGATTGTCGAGTGGTTTAGAATCTCACAGTTGGTACATATCCATGATACGGAAGTATCTGAAAGTCTGTCATACATAGATGTAGAGATTCCCATGCACGATGTGTGGTACCACTGGTCACAGCTGTCACATGCAAATGCCTTCTGGTTCCATCTACAGGCTTTGCTGCATGTTCCACACGGAAATCTTAGGTCTAATGTCAAGGCCACTTTGTCAAACATTTTAGTACCAATTTAAATTTTGACATGTACGATTATACGTCTATGTGTCAGTCTTGCCATAAGGAACACACAGGAGACATATCAAAGCGGTCTTTGATAAAATAAGGCAGCTCAAAGTACCGCATGCATAACTATCTTATCGAAATCTGAATGCTCATAAAATTAAAACAAATACATGTATTTCCAAGAAAAACAAAACAAAAATACACACGAATTACCGGTATAGTGTACTGACCCGAAATTTATATACATAATATTTCAAAAATGTATTCTGGAGACAGTGATATCCGAGGTATTGTGTCAAGGTATTTGTGTGTCATGTTTTAATTTTTGAATTTACTTGCGGGTGGTAGATCTAAATATAAACTTTAAAACATGACAGGCACATAAAAGAATTTAAGATCCCTCACACTCGGTCTGTGGCACAGACATTACCGGATAATTTCTTAATTTCGATGCACTGCATACAAGTACATGGCAGATATCATTACTGTGTACAGGCTCTTCCAAACTCATTCATATTGGGTGTGGGGGCTACAGAAAATAAACACTATACATGTACAGTACAGTCCAGGTGTTTTGTAATTTTCCCATCCGCCACAGCGGGCCACATCCAGGTGTAAATTCAAGAATTACACAATGCACTAGAGATATTTTACAAATGTGTGAATGAGCACAAGTAAAGTTCCACATGGGTTCTCACTGTGATTTCGGGTGTTTTTCCCACTGTGTTTTGTGCAATTCCTCTACACCTGAACTGTACATAGACGATTTGGTAAGTGCAATAACCTTTAGGTTTCAAATGTACGTAAATATATAAAAGACTCTTCTCTTCCATGTAAGTTTTGTAATTAGATTGCTATATTTCAACAGTTTCAGCCTTGAGCATCACATAGGACTAGGAAACATTTCATTAGTTGTCAAAATGTGCAACAACAGATTAATACTTGTAATATACATGTATCATTTTCACTGGGTGGACATTGCTGACAGTGGATTGTCACCAACTCAGTTTTCAGTGCTTCACTCCAATATTAACCAAAACTATATATACATACAATGTACATGTACTTCAAAATTTGCTGTGATAAAACATTAAATGTTTGTAAATAATTTCAATACTATTAAAGAGTACAAGTATTTAACTCATGATGATGCTTAACTCTGGTCACATTAAGAAGGGGTTTTGGATAGATCTTCCAAGCTTTTACTAGTTTAGATCAATCTGATAATTAGTTTGTGATACAAATACATGTACCAATACTTTGGACTTTCACTTCCATTTTGTGGCAGTGCTTACCAGGCTTGAGGTACATGTATGCAACAAACCAACACCAGTATACATGTATGTCTTCAGTAATTATATGATCACTGCTCAGTAGACAGTAAGAATAAAACAGTCAAAAGTATGTATACCTTAGTAAGTGGAAATGGATTTATTTATTAATGAGGATGAGGCAAGGTGACAAGACAGACGGATGGACAGATGGTGGACAACAGGTGATCAGAAAAGCACATTTGAGCTTTCAGCTTTGATGAGCTAAAAAAAACATTTACACATGTATGTACATACCGGGTACAAGTTTTACAACATTGCCAAATGAGTAATCTAGATCAAAGCCAACGCCTCCAACCACAAAGTGGCATACCAAATATGCACAGACCTTGTATACATGTATATACTATAAATTACATGTACATCTGAGTTGGCATAACTCACAATTGGTACAAGTAACTTTGGAGTTTGATTCGGTGCTGAGAAATCCAGAATTTAAGTCCAATGGGTGACTCTTTAGTACATGTGTATTCTGTCTTTCAGCAGTCTTCGAAAGATAGCACAAGCCCAATGTTCAAGGCTTCTAAAATCGAGCAGGTAAAATTTTAGGAACGTACGCCCAGTTGGGCTTGTAAAATTTTGGAAGGTGAACAGGGCATAATAATAGGTCGATTCCTTTCCTGAAGTATAAAGAGGGGCAGATCCTCCTCTCAAGACACTGAAATGGCCGTCGCATAAAGAAAAGGAGGGGGCGAAGCATCATTATGAAATATCGTGACAGAGATAATTCCAGCCACATTAGTGTGGAAAAAGGGGGGGGTTCCATGGCTGGAATTCGACACCCAGTCAGGAAAAATGTTTTGTAAGAGACATAGACTACTTGTCTCTGGTTTTGTAAATTGTGCAGGGGGCAATAATGTGGAGAATTGTAGGTTTGTCATGGGCAGTGACCACTTTAGGTTGACCTCTGTGAGGGACCACAGTGGGTCAAAATGGCACTAATCCTATGTACCAAAATACTCTCGTACTCCAAGTGATGTTGTAGGAGACAATAATTCTGCTTCTTGTCTTTCTGGTCTTAGTGAGGCAAGAAAGTGTCTCACCATCTTAAAAAAGCTGACTATGACAAAATAGTCATTAAATTCTGAACTGCCCATGCCTTAGCAAAGCATCACAGAAGTTTTGTGTAAAATTAAAAGTATAAAAAAAATGTTTGGGCTTGTGAAATTTTGGGCTTCTGAATTTTGTCTTTTGGCTTGTAGTGAAAAAAAAAACTTCTCTCGAACACTGTTTCAGTAAAAAAAAAATTAGACAGTAAAACTGAGGTCCTGAATCAGAAGATCAGGATGCTTACTAGACCAAGAGGGATTCATGAATTCCATTTCTGGCATTAGAGTTTTGGGACTCATCTTTATTACAAATGTTAAAGAAAATACAAATTTTGGGGAGTCCTATTATGGTGAGTCCGGGAATCATCTAGGAAAGGTAATGAGAACACTAGAAGGCACATGTATCACATCACAAAGATCCCTCACTGCCTCAGGTAGATCCCTTATTTCTGAACTTTTGTGCTCTGCATCAGCCAGATGCCAAAATTAAAACTTGAATATAAATTTTCTTGATATCTTACCTGATACATCGCTTGTTGTTACTCTAAATACAATGGTTATATTGTGATGACTTTGGACTTCATAATCCAGATTTTTCAGTCCTTTAAGGTACAAATTCCCTCTGGTATCCACTTGGAACAGGTCCACAGAAGAAGAAACAATTGAATATATTTCTGTAGCACTACTAGGAGGAGGCTGGGTTGCTATATTCAGTATGGCAGTCCCTGTAGTTTGATTTTCAAAAATTTCGAAAGTTTTTTCTACTGTGACTGTTGAGGATGCTTGGCGCTTCAACAAATGATGATAACTGTGACTGTATGGCAAAAATTTTAAAGTCTGTGGTCCAGTGAATATATGGACCTCTGCAGAATCTTGTTTTCCACTCATATCTACTGCATATGCAAAAAATGAATATAATTTGTTGGAATGTAAGTAACTTTTTACAAAAATATCACCGGTCTTTCCATCTATCTCAAAGCTGTTATCTCCTCTCAGTGAGTAAGTTACATGATCAAGATCCTGATCTACTGCTTTAACTTTTAAAACTTGTATCCCTGGTGTAATATGGTCTGCAACACTCTTTTCATAGACCCTTTGTGAAAACCTTGGAATGCAGTCATTTTCATCCATAATATGAACAGTCATTGAACACATAGTTCTATCTCCAGAATGTGTTGTTGCTGCTACATACAGAATATACTCTGCCTTGTATTCTCGATCCAGTGATTTTTTGGCAACTATTTCAAGTTCTTTATTTTTATTTATTTTGAACAAATGGTTATGTTCTTTGGAAACTATTTTATAAATAACATCATTCTCACTATGTTTGATTTGAAAATCATGATCTAAAACAACTGCTGAATCAGGTGATAAGTTTTCCTTGAAAGTTTCTATATAATGTTGCCTTGGAAAAGCAAGTAGATCTTCCCTCTTTTCAATTCTTAATGTTATACATCCAATCTTTGGAAATCTTGCATTCTTGGCTGGAACAACCTTGTAGCTGTTTCCAATATATGGATGAAGTACATGTTTTGTAACAAGACTTCCACTTTCTGTCAAATAAAATAATTTCTTTGCTTCTTCCACACTAAAATCCAAAGGAGTAAAGAATTCTTTAAGAGATGCCAAATCTGTGATGGTGCTGTTGACAGGTAAGGAATAGGGAATATGTATTACTCTATCTATATTTTTCACACTGTGCACAATTCCAATGACAACAAACAGCACCAGAAATTGTGCAGCAATAAGCGCCATCTTCGGTTTTACTCACATCAGCGCAGGTTTCCTCTGACCGACATCGATTCCATTATAATGACATATCCTAATGCAGTATTTACTTCACACCTAAAATAACAAAAATATGCTGTAACCAAAGTAAACTTTATATGTGTACGCAAAATGATCGAGGATCATAACAGACACAGCCGGCAGCCACAGAAACCTGTACTGGACTGAACAGTACGAGTATTGCATTTAATTTTGTGTTGTCTTACCTACCTTGTCTTACAGTATCTATTTCTGCTAATATAGAAAGTTCAGACAACAAAACATCAAGGCTGATATATACCTTATGTCATCTAAACGAAAGATTCTTGTGAACACATGACATGGAAAATCAACAAATTTAAAAATGGTAATTTTAAATGGTCCATGTACGTCCGACGGAATCAGGACGTTTCGGCACCAAGATGTTTCGGCACCTATACACAGGTCGTTTCGGCACCAGGTATAGGATGTTTCGGCACCAGGTGTAGGATGTTTCGGCACCTATTTTCGGCACCCATTATGATTTATATTTGTAACATTCAGATATAATTATTATATAATATAACATATTATGTTTATGCAAGTTATAAGAATGTTTAATATGATTAATAAATTGATCTGTAATACTATTAGAAACAAACTATTGTTATTATCATTAAATATTTACAACACACACTACTATTTTTGTTTTCTATTGAAATGGTAAGATCAAAGGATAATTACTTAATTAGACCATGCATATTGTTCTAGTCATCACAAGGTTTCAGTTATGGTTTCAGGTAAAAGGTATGCAAATTGTCCAAGCTGATATATGCACGATCATTGGGATAAAAGCAAGTCTTTACAAATACAATATAAACATCATTAATTATGTGTATTGTAATTAAAATGGTAAAATATATATAAAAAAGAGAATATAGCATGATAAATCATTCATCATGTCGAACTTATGTGTGTCTTGCAAGTCTTCTGTGCGTCCTCGCCAGCATGCTATTCAATGTGACGACTGTTTGAGATGGACCCATCGGTTATGCGGTACCGGTAAGTACAAATTAATATGTATAAATTGTAACAAAAGAAAAAGATAAATTAAATAAAAAAGCGCTTTGGACACCCCTTGCTCGACTTAGGTGTAGTTAATTCCGATTTGTATTCATGTTTGGCTAATGATACTCAATATCTAATGTATATGAAGTTAATGTTAATGTGAGCCACCTTGACAAAACCAGGCTTGTTGAGTTTCACGTTTTCACAATTTATAACGATAAAATCATAATGCAGTGGTTAAACGTGGATTTCAGCAATTTTTCAGTCATATCCCAACATGGAAACATGAGGTGACCAAACTTTCATAGTTATAATGGAAACCATAGGAATCGAACCCGACTCGCCTATACAAACTCTACACCAAGTACATTGAATGTTACATATCTACCGTAGTTCAAGGTCATGGTTGCAATGTCCGCATGTATAAATATGTAAAGATACATAAAATACATCAGCTCTACCCCTTATGGTTCTAGAGATATATAGCCAATGTGAAAGGTTTCGTTTTTTACATTGTAAATTATTGAAACCTAACGACTGCAGACAACTCCTGTGAAGTTTACTGTAGATGTATAATATATGTACTGGCACAAATACAACCGAACACACAACGTAATTAAGTTCAACACCTATAGTGAATTTATTATGGGTGCCGAAACGTCCTGGTGCCGAAACATCCTGGTGCCGAAACATCTTAGCAGGTGCCGAAACGTCCTGGTGCCGAAACATCCTGGTGCCGAAACGTCTATGATTCACGTCCGACTGCGGAAAATCGGAATTTAAAAACAATTTATGTTAGGCCACTAGATAGTTCATACTAGCCTTACAGTAGTGCAATATAGACTAAAATCTTATAATTGTATAGAAAGGTTGCTTTCAGACCTACCTTAAAGTTTCTACGCCCTACTTCTACTTTCAGTACAGATCCCTCTTTCGGCATCTCTTTCTCTCTCTCTCAAAAGCTGTCAAATACACAATGTGCTGTTCCTTTTGCCTCCCTTTATACAAATAAAATATACATGAAGAATCTTCAAAATATCGAGAAAATGTTAAAAAAAATCATAGTAAATATGGAAAACTATATAAAGGAAACAGATGTTATCTGCACAAACATGAACAGCATAAATTAATGCAGAATGTCAAAATTTACGTTCAACACAATCATAACATTTGGGGTAAAAAAGAACAGCTTTTTCACAAAATATATGGAGTGCCATGTGTATCTACTTTTGATATTATTTAAATATACGGAAGCCTAAAGGCATCGTTTCTTTGTTGTTTTATGATGCAGAATGTAAAAAATTACATCCAACACAATCATAACATTGGGAGTAAAATAGAACAGCTTTTTCACATAATATATGGAGTACCATGTGTATCTGCTTCTGATCATTTGCACTTCGTAAGCCTAAAGGCAACGTTTCTTTGTGGTTTATACTTGCCACGAGGTATATTATCCGACTGCTCTTTAAGAAGATATCTCGGGTTCTTTCTTTTCTTTCCGTTTGGGCACCCGGCAACCCTCTATTGGGTCAGTTGGCTGTTTTGTGTTATTAGCATCGGGGAACTCATTGACCAACTGTCCGTTACAGAGTGTTATAGCCAGGCCGTTCCCCTTAGGAGTTCCTCATAGCCCCTTCACTTTATTTAAGGAGCGGAGTGCAACTCCTATTTGTTTCCTACCCTCCTCTTGTGTATGTAGTGAGCATGTGTGCTGGAGGGTTGTTTTATTTTTGTACTGCTTGGATGGTCCGTGTTTCCAAAGGCTTTTATTACAGGTGCCACCACACCGGAACAAATCTGCCGCAGCCAACAGAGTTATTCACCCTGGTCATTTATACTGCCCCAAGGCTGGAGAGCGAGTAGCGGTAGCATACCAATTAAGAATGTGAAATTGAAATTGAAAAATTTTGTAGGCACTGCCGGGGATCGAACCGGGGGCTCTCCGATTTCAAGTCCAGAACCTTAACCACTACTCCAACTCTACTCTAAAGGGGAAAATCGAGAACGGTTGTCAATCTATCTGTCCATTGGCGATTATCGTAATCGATCCTTTCACGTTAACTGCGGGACTAACGTTTTGGGGGAAGAAGAGTTACGTTTCCCGTAAAATATTTTGAGGTCATAAGTAGATGTTGATTGTTTCTTACGTCATTTTCGGGAACAATGATCATTTCTTCCCCCAAGAAACTAGTCTCGTAGTGGTCTATACAGATTTGTGCAGGTACCTGACGTAAAAATAATGATTCATCGTGAATTGTAAAATCAGTAGTTCCATAGAAAGCACGAATGCACAGATATGACGCCTGACCCATTGTTCTAAGATGTATGACATCACATTATTTTTACGTCAGGTACCTGCATCGACTAAGAACGCCTAGTACTTATAATTTGTTTCTTTGCTATAGTTTAACGACACCCAAGGTTATTGTACATATCCATGTATGGTGGCGGTACCTCAGCCTTGTTTCATAATTTTGTCCTATATGTTATGGTCCCACAGGAAGCGGTGAAGGGTTGTATAAATTAGTGATGAAACGATTATCGCCGACGATCGATTAGCGGTCGTTTTGGGGCCAGCGATGTTACTAATCGATGTCAGAATTAAAAATCGATTATCGCCGACATCCGCATTTTTTTTTTTTTTTTTTTTTTGGTTCGTTTCCGTATTTTCGGTAATTTTAGAATCTGCGTGTTAGCAATATGGCGGACGCTGACGAGAATAATAATAATCATGACGGAACTATCTATCCTTACCCTGGTAAACAAAATCAAAAGTATGGGAGATCTTTGGGTTTTATAAGATAAAGGAAGGTCCAGCTACCAAACAAAATTTGGATATGACCCACGCCATTTGTATATCATACATGTATATAAAAATTTTGAAGTGCCCAGATGCTCAGTTTTGTGCACCACATGTATATTCTGACTATTGTCTCATCCGTCTCATCAGTGATGCTCAAAGAGGAATATAAGGAGAAAAAAGCATTTCAATGGTTAAGCACACAAGAAGCATACTCACATTTAATGATAAAGTAGATATTTTTAATTAATTCTTGATACAAAATGAACAAAGCAATATTCCGATTATAATCGATTATTAATCGATTATGCCCCTCCGATTATTTCCGATAATCGATTATGAAATTAATCCGATATAATACACATGTATATAATAAATACGTACCAATGTTTACCGTGATAAGGATCCTAGGTTTATACCCGTTACCTCATCCAAATCACAGGGACAAAGCTCGCTTGAACCCGGACTAGATTTTCGTATGTATATAGAATATATATACGAACTTTGTCCCTGTGATTCAAATGACAGATAAGGAGGCAGAAGATGATAAACATTCAAGAAAAACCAGAACTGACAGCGGGAATCAAACATGGGCCATCGATCAGATATTCAATTCAGGGGCTGGTTTACAGAAGAAATTTTACCAAGTAAATATTTGACGAGGACACATTAAACGTGAATATTTGCAGAATTGTCTGAATTTCGGCTCGGTGTTTGTTTGTTAAGTTTTTGGTGAGGGGAATTTGAGTGATTTTTTTTTATTGTATCTACTTGTTTGTTTGGTTGTTTGTTTGTTTTTGTTGTTGTTGTTGTTTTTTATTATTATTATTTTTCTTCTTATTGCAAGTATTCACGATTCATCGCAAATGTTTTAGTAAAGCTAACACCAGGGCGATACCACTGAACACCAGAACACGAACAGAAAACACCAGGGCGATACCACTGAACCCCCAGAACACGTACAGACTGCACCATGGCGATAACACTGAACACCAGAACACATACAGTAAACACCAGGGCGATGACACTGAACACCAGAACACAAACACAGACGGCATCAGGGGGACACCACTGAACCCCAGAACACGTACAGATATCATAAAATACTTCAAAACATCGCACATGAACCGAATGCTAACTAACACCGTATAGAAAGTGTAACAAAAGCACAACTTTAGAACAGGAGGTACAATACGTTGATGAGAGGTCATGGGATCGAGTCCCATCGGCGGTCCTTCTGTTTTCTCTCTATCGGATGAGGAGCAGCTTAAAAATGAGATTCCGCGACACCACAGCCATTGGCACCAATTATGACCTGCACTGCTTCCGATAGGTTTGATGCAAATAGGTATTTTGCTGTGCAACGCATCAGTCAGATGACATCTCCATATAAAATAATCTTGGAGTGGCATAAACAATGGAGAAAATTCTAATCAAACGAAAACAAAAACAAACGAACGAACAAACTTACAATTTACTAGCTGCAAATGGAATATCAGTATGACCGTTCTGTATGATACAAAAGAAACTGGTACTATATGTCACTTCCCGACAAGAACAGTC
The DNA here is from genome assembly GCA_035048485.1 of Pteria penguin. Lineage (NCBI taxonomy): Eukaryota > Metazoa > Mollusca > Bivalvia > Pterioida > Pteriidae > Pteria > Pteria penguin. The sequence continues at coordinate 48,393,340 of CM068582.1, read as the reverse complement.
TCGATATGTAGGTAAACAACGAAGAAGTACCGAAGGCTTAATGACAACTAGAAGTATATAGAATAAAAGTACAATATCGTTTACGATGTTATATTCAGACAAATGCGAACCCCAAATTAAGTGAGGTGAGGCCAGGTGCCCGGCAAGAGTAAGCGTCACCTGCGTGTATGTAGACTTGCTCAAGTCTCTTTATTAAGAGAAACTTTATAATGTGAAAACATTCTATGTTTTAGAAAATGCAGTATGACTACGAGCAGAATTTCATATAAGGGACATTATGAACAAATATAAACTATATTTGTTCGTAACGTCTCTTATGTGAAATCCTGCCTGTAGTCGTACTGCATTCTCTAAAACATAGAATGTTTTCACAATATCTGGAGTATTGCAGGGAGCAAATAATAGCGAATAATTATTAATGAAAACATAATTTGAGCAAGTCTAGCTTGTATGAAACACCCGTCGCAAAAGTCCTGCAACAACAACTCTTCAAGTTAAGGAAGTAAATATATTTGTTTGTGTGTGTGTAAAGTTGAACCGAGGTGCTAATTGTTCATTGCTTTTGGGGAACAGAGACTGTATGATTAAAATGTATGAGTACAAAAAATGTCGGCCAGAAGTTTCATGCAATATCCATCAGAATGCCAACAATCTACTGGTACACTTTCCACAAAATGTCACAAAAATGTTATCTGTAAGAAATTCTGTCATTTGGATGATACCCTTTTCTGTATACTTGTTGCTGGAATCAGACGCCTCCTTTACAAAACATGTATCCTTGTGGCCTAAAATGAAATACTTAAAGCCGGGAGTTTCATTTTCGTTTTTATAATCTGTTCATCAGTTTTCGATGAGGAGCGGTAGAATGAAGAGTTGAACAGGGTCAAACGACACAAAATAGTTCAGCACTAACTGAAAACCACAGTCCTCTCACAATGTTTGATTAGCTCAGAAGAGTAAGCGTCTACTGTTTTGTTAGCTGCAAAAGTCAAGCGTGTCGACAACATGCAGACAATACCAAAATATCTCTGCTCCGCATACAAAGAATATGAACTGAATTGTGTTACAGAGGTGTCACAACACCACAACCTCAGAATAAAGGACGTAATAAGTTAAGTTAAACTTTGTGGAGAGATCTTTTTTTTCGTGTTTAACAATGCGAAATGAATAATGTGACGCTAATGTAAAATGGAATAGCAGATTTCAAGAATGGGTTTCTAAAACGGTCATATGATACAAAGCTCCCCCTCCACACAACTGGTAATTCAGATACTTGGACAACAAACAACAAATAAAATTAGAATACCGGGTATATGGAGTAAAAACTAAATACATCAATGATTAGCTCAGAAGTGTTGGTTAATAAGGGAAAAAAACCACGAGACTTTGGAAGGGTGAGGTGTTCGACCTCAATATTAGTGAAATTAGAGGCTCGTAAATGAACAGTATTGGCCAGCATGCCCGGATCCAGGGATGGGAATAGGGGGTCAAGACGAGGGTTTGATATCGTTGAAAATGAAACGATACGATACCAAAAGCGTACGTCAGATAATTCAATTCAGTTTATTCAAATGCCATACAGCATATAGAAATAACATATTTACAAGTATATAAGCCGGTGTGGCCGAGTGGATAAGGTGCTTGGCTCATGAACGAGAGGTCCCGGGTTCGACTCCTGCCATGGGCGCGCCGGCGTTCTGTCTTTTGGATGAGATAGTAAAAACCGAGGTCCCGTGTCACGGTAGGCGTGGCACGTAAAAGATCCCTCACTGCTTCGGGTGGGTCCGTTGCTAAGGTCTAAATTTCTATGCAATGCACCATATACGAGAAATAATCGTGGAGTGACGTAAAACACCATTCAATCAATCAATCAATTAATATTTACAAGTATATACATATACATAACATACAAACAATGAAGTGCAAACGTTACCATAAATATTTACATAGTAAAAACACAGAAGGAATGATTTTCATGATGGCACACTAGAGGAGAGTGAAATTATACATATATTAATAAACTGTATAGTTTGCATAGTGATTTGTTTTGATGACAAATACAAGTACTTCCCAAGATTTATTAGCTGTTTAACATTATTCATACTGAGTAATTTAACTAATTTAAAAACACAAGCATTCTAAAATAATAAGGCTTAATATCCTTAATTCGCAAAGTTCTATAATAGTGACATATTAATATAAAGTGAAATTCATCTTCAATTTCATTTTGGTCACAATGAGTACATATTCTATTAGCCATACGTCTATGGAAATCGCACGTCATCTGCGTTTTTCTTTTTTTGGTTTTTATTTAAGGAATGAGTGCAGTTTTATCGTTGGATGAAGGTATACCACGAAAAAAGGACAGAAAACTGCATCATTGCGCTAAGCGCATAATGCATAAGTTTTCGTCTTTTTCTTTTTCTTTCTTTTTTGGTTTTTGGTCTTTTGTTTTTTGGGGTTTTTTGGTTTTTTGTTTTGCGGTGTAGTGAATATTGACGTCACAGTTAAGAAAATAAGGGAAATTATGTCGTCAGAGAAAAAATGTCGTGGATGGGATATACCAGAAATTCTTAAACCAATCAAAGTGCGTGTTTGATGTAAAATTAAATGATTTGTCTATTTTTGCAGCTGTAGCCAGGTCGCACGTTTCTGGACAGGTTAAAGATGAGTGCAATTAAGTGCGACGAAACTACGTCTGCCGTGCGAGCTGCAAGAACAGCGTGCGATTTTCTAATTACTTACTAACCGCCTCCTCAATCGTGCGACGACCGTGTAGGAATCGTGCGCATATCTTAGGATTGTCCTCAGATCATGCAGCTTACTTTTCCTTTATTATGTCGTGCGAACTCAATTCTGTTCCAGACGGCGATGTAAAGACATCTGAATGTCATAGTGCGCTAGAAGAAGAAGACTTTGATGTTATGGTTCTATGCATGTCTCCTATATGAAGGATATCAGATTGGTGGATGACGAAGGCGCTGGTGTCTCAGACCGTGGATTCAAAGGCGACGGCTATATGACAAGTATGAGACTCAAGGGGACTATATGTCATATATTCATACATTCTGGAGTATAATTTCTAACCGCAAGGATGTTTTGAGTCTGTCTCAGTTTTCCTTTGCCAGGCATTTCAACAAATCTTTGTGTGATCTATCAATGATGCAACCACTTTTGACGGCAGATGCGCTATTTTCAATTCCACCCTTTATTCGACGTAGCTCTGTCATAGGAGCACCTTGAGTTTGATTAAATTCGTGAATAGCCAAGTAAGGGCAATTTGCCATCAACCCACATCTTTCACACAAAGGGAAGTAATGTACGTACAGATTGCACTACTATGCTCGAGAGGCTTCCGTGTCGCGATATAACCGAAAAAGGGACGTAAAACCCCAAATAAACTAGCTAACCAACCAATGTAAATGTTATGAACAAACGCGTGATACCAACCAATAACCGAAATGGAATCTAATGCTCAGTCTGAAGGGTGCACCCTTGACACGGAATCTAATGCTCTGTCTGAAGGGTGCACCCTTGACACGGAATCTAATGCTCAGTCTGAAGGGTGCACCCTTGACACGCAATCTAATGCTCAGTCTGAAGGGTGCACCTTGACGCGCAATGTAATGTTCAGTCTGAAGGGTGCACCCTTGACTCGAAATTTAATGCTCAGTCTGAAGGGTGCACCTTGACGCGCAATCTAATGCTCAGTCTGAAGGGTGCACCCTTGACACGGAATCTAATGCTCTGTCTGAAGGGTGCACTCTTGACACGGAATCTAATGCTCTGTCTGAAGGGTGCACCTTGACACGAAATCTAATGCTCAATCTGAAGAGTGCACCTTGACACGGAATATAATGCTCAATCTGAATTGTGCACCTTGACACGCAATCTAATGCTCATTCTGAAGGGTGCACCCTTGACACGGAATCTAATGCTCAGTCTGAAGGGTGCACCCTTGACACGGAATCTAATGCTCTATCTGAAGGGTGCACCCTTGTCACGGAATCTAATGCTCAGTCTGAAGGGTGCACCTTGGCACGGAATCTAATGCTCAGTCTGAAGGGTGCACCATGACACGGTATATAATGCTCTGTCTGAAGGGTGCACATTGACACATAATCTAATGCTTTGTCTGAGGGGTGCACCCTTGACACGGAATCTAATGCTCAGTCTGAAGGGCGCACCCTTGACACGGAATCAAGTTATTTACTCCTGTGTACATGACTAAACGAGGCTACTTAAATTGGATTTTCCAGACACAAGTAGTAACATTCCTTTATCACCTGCATATGGTGTGTATGTGTCTTAAATGATCTGGGTCCGGCGCCATAAACTGAGAATATACTTAAATCAAAAATTTCATTTTAATTTATTCCATTATCAAACATTCAAATAAAGTTTAATGCAGAATGGTTTAATTCTATTTATCAGTAGAATAAAACTAAATAAAATCCAAATCCCAATTATTAATTCATTAATGAACGGAAGAATATGAATTTTTGACTTAAGTATATTCTCAGTTTATGGCGCCGGACCCTGGGTCTGGCGCCATAAACTGAGGAAATACTTAAGTCAATTATTTCATTTTAATGTATTCCCTTGTAGAACATTCAAATAAATTGTCATGCAGAATGGTTTAGTTCAATTTATCGATAGAATAAAACTCACTAAAATCCAGATCCCAGTCAGTAATTCATTGTTGAACAGAAGAATGTGAAATTATGCCTTAAATATTTTCTCAGTTTATGGCGCCGGACCTTGGTATGCTCGAGCTTATTCCGAATATCGTTCCTTTATTTATCAAGGCAAATTACTAGAGAGAGTTCCTATCACAAAGATATTAGATGTAACGCTTTAAGTCATCATTCCGCAGTTTGTGCGGCCGTTTTAAAGAGCTTACTTGCTCAATTTATAGATCGTTGTCTGACATGTTGAGTTCCTTATTTCAGAGTAGTTAGGCCGTCTACATTACCAGTTTACAATACTGTATTATTTACTGATCATGACATGTACCGCTTGTGACTATGGCTTTGCCGTTTCCTATTTCAGTGACTGCCAACAATACAAATTCGCATATACTTATGGCATCATATCAGGTGAGACTGGTCGGCAGGGGATGCTAACTCCTCCATGACACTCACCACTGTTTTAACACTGTTGTAATATTGTTTGGACTTCGGGTTGTGGACATCGGATCGGTATCTCATATTTTACTTTCAGCAATATTTCATTTATATGGTGACTTAGAACAAGGAGGCAACCAACCCCTTAAACATAGTGGCTCAATGTGGGAGCAGCCTATGTGAATTAATTAAATAATTTGTTATGTACTCATATAAACTTCCTCGCACAAATTGCGGCGCCGACGATCCGGGTTCGATTCCCGGGTTGCGCCACTATGTTTAAGAGATTGGTAACCTACTGCTTCCATGTCGCGATATAACTGAAATATTGTTGAAAGCGACGTAAAACACCAATCAACCAACTTAACTCCTCGCACAAAAATGATCGTAAACGCATGGCTGATTGAGAGTTATCCCTCTTTAGCCATACCTGACGATAGATAAATAGTTTCTAGAGCATATCGTAGGGCGTAGGATAAAGTAAGCATATGGGAAACTTACCGACTAAGTTTTGAAGGCTGTGCAGGAACCTAATTAAGTGAGAGGGGGTAATTCCTGTGTCTTTTACGTACAGTAGCATAGTCGATTCCAAGAAAAGTGGAGGAACACAGCTTGCAGCTTTTGTTAAAAAGCAGAAAACTTGCAACCCCCCCCCAAAACCCCAAAAAACCCACAGGAAGTTAGGTGTGTGGTGTAGGGTGTGGTGGTGGACGTCCTACATCCATGACATATTAATGTTATCATACACCTATGAACGTCGCAAAATATCCCTGTATATAGCCTCTGATATTTTAAATCCTGATTTGGGGACAAAGAAACTACGAATATAAGCTATAAAATACAAAAGTACTTGAAAAAATTTTCATCTCTGTTTTACGGTGGAAACAGACATTAATTGGATAACGCTGAGGTTTGCTGGGGTTTTTTTATTTTCGAATATATTTATTGCACATTTTACAGACATTTTTTACCCCTTAGACCGTAAGGCACCGTCTAATTGATATTCTGGTGTGTGTGTGTGTGTGTGTGTGTGGGGGGGGGGGGGGGGGGGGGGGGGGGGGGGGGCTGGAATTTTGAAAAAAAAAATCTTGCCTTGATTTTGACTGGAAAAATAATCTTGCCCAGTCACACAGTGAAAAAAAAATCTGTCTCCTGTGTGCTAGCGTAATCTAAAATCATAGTTTTTGAAGAAATTAGGTGTTAAAACTCCATTTTTCCTGGCGAGCTGTGTTCGCCAAAATTATAAATAACACAACAGTTCAGGTTATTATGATCTTTTGTTCTACATCAGTTCAATCATAGACTAATCTACTATATTTGTTACTTGAATTTAATGGCAAGATTTATCAGCAGATAAATGAGATTTCTATGGGTTAACTGTGCATCTCTTATAGCAGATTTATGTGGGGATTTCATGTATTCTATTCAAAAATCCAAACGATTCGACCTTATTGAGATGTTGGATGATACTTCTAGTTACATGTATATGTATCTTATATTATTCTGTCTTATCTTTGTTATTGACAACCCTGAGTTTGAAAGATATATAGCTAACATATACCAGTGGCGGATCCAGGATTTCCGAAAAAGGGGGGATGGCTATTAGCCAAACTTCTCGGCCATTTTTGGTGCAAAATCTGAATTTTTACTAGTAAATATGTGACCAAAAGGGGGGCCCGCCCCCTCTAATTCCGCCACTGTATACCCACCTGAACTTCAGTTAAACAAAGACAATATCTGTGATATAGAAACACTTTACTTGGACCTATACATTACTAAGACAATTAATAATAAAATTCATACTAATATTTATCTTAAACATGACGATTTTAGATTTCTTGTTGTTAATTTCCCTTAGTTGGATATTTACAGATATTCCTAGACTACCGGTAGACTCCCATCATATGGTGTTTATAAAATTCAGTTGCTCCGATTTGCCAGCGCCTGCATTAACGTTTTGGACTTTCATACAAAAAGTTTACAAATAACGCGGTAACCTTCACCTCAGGGTTACAAGAATCATAAACTTAGAATAGCCTTCGGAAATTAGTTTAGGTCCTATTCAAAACTTTTATCAAAATTCGTAAATATTACTATGTATTCAATGAAATTCTCCATACCATATTCTACGGTGATTTTCTGTACAGACTTAAGAGGGTCTAAGGTTCCAATAAGTTTATCTCGTCGGGTTCCAAAATAGTGAAAGGCCTTCGTGATCTACAATAATATGACCCGGAGATCATCAAAAATATTTTCATATTGACCCTTTCTACACTCTTATATAGAGAGTTTTACTTGAACCTGTACGCTGACTAACAGGCGGTTGAGAACTATATGGTGGGCCTTATTGAAACCTTTTTCATAGAAGAAATGGTCCTGAACCTCATTCCCTGTTACTATTAAATAGAAGTCTTACAAACTGATCTCAACTTGATAAAAGTTGTTGATCCTTGCTTTCTATATGGAGGATTGTTCATAGATTTTCAGATGTGTTTTCTTTGATATTACTGCTTTTGTGGAAAGTTGGGAGGGGGACCCGTAAACCGGTTAACCACTCCAATTGATTGACTACTGTCATATCAAGTGACCGTCCAAAGTCGGTATCGCAACTGCACCTTGATCGAAAGTTTTTGTAATGTTCTTGTGACAAGTAAATTGTGTCTGTTTTTTTCAAATTATTACATTATCAACAATGCATTTCCATGGTGATTTCTGTCATTCCTCAGAGTTAAATGCGTTTATCTTTTTCTTTGAATACTGTAATGTTTGTACTGGATATATGCCAAAAACGGTTCATGAGGGGTGGACAGGGGGTAATAGTAACCCCAGGTAAATTTTGCAGTGTATTCATATCTTTATGTGCTTAATGTATTTGGATAACGCTCAGTGATACAATCTAATTAAAATTCGATCTTTGTTTTGCTCCCGTACTGCGTGTCGCTTTATGTGACACGCAGTACGGGAGCAAAATAAAGATCGAATTTTAATTAGATTGCTCAGTGATACAAATTCAAAACAGGTTTCCTTTTGCTGATATCTCTATCCTAACAAAAGTTATGGCAGTTTGAAGATGCCAAATCTCGACATTTTCATAGAAATTTTTCTTTATATAATTCATGATTGATTTCGTGACAAAGACGGAACCGATATTTTTCAGATTTTAGAATTTTTGTCATTTCTCTGTCAGTTTTTTTACCCAAGGTACATGTAGCCCTCTTTTCTTCACACCCCTTTCCCCTTTTCTCCTTCCTCATCCTCCTGCTTCTAGTCCCGCCCTCATTTCACTATATGGCATAATTATGATGGACTAAAAGCATATAACATAGCTGAGATAGATTTGAGCAGAAATTTGTAAAAAATAACGGTGTTTATTATCAAATTTGCATTATTATACAGCAATATTTTATTGGTGAAAAATTTTTTGCTCTGGCTCTTCTAAAAAAATCCCTTGTCCAAAAGTTGAGGTAAAGAAATAATCTGGCGGGGTTGAAAAACACAGGCCCCCAGATTATCAAATGGACTGTGCCTAATTGACATGTCCAGATTTACGGAAGAAAAGGATTGTCCTGATTTACGGAAGAAAAGGATTGACATCCTGCATTTTCCCTTCTTTTTAACACTACGTTTAAACATAACGATATTACTGAATGAACACTTAAGTTGATTGATTGATTTTTGTGTAACGTCACACCACGAATATTTCACGTATATGGTGACGGCGAATGAACACTTAAGAGATAGGGAAAGAAGTATTGAAGTTTTACAATCAAGTAACAAAGTTATAGGGAGTATGTCAATCACTCCCGGTGTCACACACCGGATGGTTCTTACATGTATTTGCTTTGTATGTTTGTTTACGTTCCTTGACGAATCAGTGAAACATCTAATAACGTTCGTTGCTTCTATGTAATCTGCTGGACAAAATATACATGTAAGGTAGTTCCGAGGATCGGTGTAATCCCAGATGTAGCAATTGAATTTAGAAAATATTAACCATTAAATTAATAGATAAAGGAATTAATCCATACCATAGTATTTAAAAAAATCAAACAATTTTGGAATGAAACTGAGAAAAATCTACATATTTTCTGGTTTTGTGGATGGTCTAATCAATAGTATACATATATTTACTACCCTTCTCGACAAATCCCAATCTTATAACTCAGTATTTTGTATGAACCAAGTGGTTTTCACTCTCATTCTGACAAATTTATGAACTTCAACACCTATTTATTTTATGCCATAAGATGTTTCTCCTTGATTGAACGGAAAGAACAAAATGTCTTAAATTCTTTTTACGGGACTATTGATACAAACTTCTAAGCGAAGAGACCGATATTAATGTCATTGCTTCTAATTTGACAGATATTTGATTTTTTCGGTTTTCCCGTCATAATGTAGTTAGATAAGCTAATCGTTTGTTTATAGTGTAAAGTGCCCGATTCTAGTCACTCAGAGTGACATGTTGATGGATCACCAAACACTACAAGGGTTGCTTCCCTTGCGATGATTGTGAGTGGTTACTGCGAAAAAGAAGCGATCATCATTAGATTTTATGACATTTTCAATTCTTTGACATTAGATTGTAACGAAGATACGTCTGGAAGGATTAAATGTCGAATTTTTTTTTTATAAACAAAGACATTCTCGACACAAAATCAAGAACTATATTCAGAACATATACCTACAAATGTCAACCTCGTCTAAAGATAAAAATGAAATAGAATCAGTAATAAATAACGATTTGAAAATCTTAAAGAAATGTCAAACAAGTGGCTAGTTACTTTTAATCCATCAAAAACGGAAGTTCTGTATTTTAGTGCAAACATTTGTAACGATCATCGTAGATTTTGATGGTAAAAAGGTACACGACACTCTTGAACATAAACATTTGGGCCTAACATTTATGTCAAATGGAAAATGGTCTTCCCATATTAACAACATATGCAATTCTGCTTATATGAAAATCAATGCACTTTGTAAACTTAAATACACTTGAAGTAGATCTACACTATCTAAAATCTATAACTCTTTTATTCTTCCAACATTAGAATATGCATGCGAGGTATGGTACGGTTGTTCTTCTCTTGACGAAAACAAATTAGAGAAAGTTCAACTAGAGGCGGCCAGACTTGTAACTGGTTTACCCCTGTTCGCCAGTCGTGAATCTCTTTATAATGAAATCGGGTGGGAAACCTTAGCAGAAAGAAGGAAACGAAGAAAACTTAGGGATGACCTCGACTTCGAGTCAAGGCATAATTATACCTTAAATCAAATTAAACTTGCTCTTAAAAATAGAAATGGGGTAATTAAAATTCCTTCTTACTTTCATACAGGCGATAGAAAAAGTAACATCTATATAACAAGATTAAGAAATAAATGTAGCTGACTTATTCAGAGTTAATATAATTTAGTATCTGATCAAACTTGCAGTTGCGGTCACCCATGTGAAGATTCTTTCCATTTTCTGCTGAGGTGCCCTAATTATAACAATCAAAGATTTAAACTATATACTGCCTAATGTCAATTCCAGCCTTTAACTCTTGATAAACTATTGTTTGGTGATATATCATTAAGCAGTGAAGAAAATGAAAAGATTATACTTTCTGTTCAAAGGTTTTTGCAAATCTTCCAAGAGATTCTGAATCAATAAATTAAGGTCACTATGTATATCATCATTACTATGTCTCTTCTATTCTTCTTCTTCTCTTCTTCTTCATCTACTTCTTTTTCTTCTTAGCGGTATATATATATATATATATGCCATATAAATACATATATATCAGTGGCGGATCCAGGATTTCCGAAAAGGGGGGACCGCATGGGTATTAACCAAACTTCTCAGTAATTTTTTGGTGCAATAAATATGTGACCAAAAGGGGGCCATCTAAATCCGCCACTGTATATTTTCAATTAAATGCTATTATATGTTCTTGCATGTACCGCCATTTGTGGCTTTATAATTGTGTTGTAATTTTAGGGAGAGGGTACAAATAATGTTGTAATAACTTATGCCCAACCCCATTTCATCTAATGAAATAAAATATGTTTAAACTAAAACTATATTTTCACTTGGTGCCATCATAAGAGTTCCGTCAAACGAGACAGTACTATTATAACACTCTGTTTTGATAGTAGGGTAGTTTCAGTAGCAGTTATTACACATGTATAACAGTTTTCAAGACCGTGATATAGGGATCACTTTCTATCTTAGAAAAATTTCCTTTGTCTGGCATCCTTTCGTTTGTCAGGCAGAAGAAATATTAATTTGATGAAAAATAGGGCACCGCCAAACCGGTAAATGATACGCCCATATCTTTCCTATCCTAGGTGTCATACAAAGTAGAACTAAATATCTAATTTAACTGTGGTAAATTTAGATTGCATTTGATACTGGTTGAATTGTTCAGTTTTCTTCTTCAATTATTTGTAGGTTAATTGATCATCTGTGCGCATCCATCATTTCCCATGTCGACAATCTCCCCCTCCCCTATCCCCTTACATTGATACACCAACAACAGTTGAGGTACGTTTTGAGGAGATGTGAAAATTCTCGTTCAAAACACACATCTTCATAATGTGATCTTTTTATGTACCAAGTTTCATCAAAATCCACCAAAGGGTTAAGGAGGACTTACAAAGACTAACTTTTTTGCATAGAAAAATCTAAGAAATATCTGAGTCAAAGGACCATAGCTCTTGCAATTTTTTATGGACAGCATTTGCCTTTCAATATGCACATCTTCATAAGGTCTAATAACGGGTCATAACTCCTGTATATGTTTTTGGACAGCATTCATCTTCCAATATGCACATCTACATATAGTGTTCTTTCTTTGTACCAAGTTTCATCAAATTTTCCCAAGTGTTTAGGAGGAATTGTGAAGACAAGATAGTGCGGACAGACGGGCAGACAGACGGACGACAGCGGTATAGCATAATGCGCCCACATTATATGCAGGCGTATAAAATTGATAGCAGGCGACACGTGTCTTATATCGTACCCTCTAGTATAATAATGTAGGCACATAAATGATAAGGGTTTCACATGTGAATTCCGAGTATAATGCCTGTGGGCTCTAAATGTACTTGCTTAAAATGATGGTGTTCTTTGAAGTCATTTACATTTCTATAGCGCCAGGTAGTGGCTCCCTACTTTTGTTGCATCTTTGTTATAATAGAACCGTATAAAGTATAAATCTTAAGTATATTATTTCATTTAGGTAAAATTTTATTTGTATTCAAATGCAGAAAAAAAGAGAATATAATAACTTGATAAAAATGCAATATTTTAGACGTTTACAATTGAGTACAACACGCAATATATAATGTATTTTACAATACAATGTATACTGATACGTTAAAGATCACTCTATGCAATACATGTACGCAAATTACTACACGCATGTAATTATGAAGTTACTATATTAAAAGTAAATCTTAAATATATTTTAATGTTTATGAAGAAGTACATGTATTATCTAATACACATTTTGTTGACTACTCATAAGATAGAGGAAAAAATATAGTATACATGTACATTACCACATTATAGTTAAAATCTCAACCTTTGACATTATTCTGTTTATGTCCATTTTACCTGAACTACTCATGCAGCATGATGTAAAAAGTTAAAGGATTTTTTTTTCATAATTTTTGTTATATTAGAATAATAAATGATACTGATATTTGGATACAAAGATTAAGAAAAATCTAATGCAAAAAAAAATCTAATATCTATAATGGTTAATATGTTGGTCTCTAATCACAACACAGTCCATATGCCACTGAATTACCCAATGTTATAAACCTAACAAACATTTTTGTGACACACTATAATCCTTCCATTCTCGTCTCTTATTATTATCTGAAGGGGAGGTGGAGTTAAAGTTTACGCCATTGTTATAATTATAAAATATTGGATTTCTTTGCTTTAAAACTTCTCTTATTTTGTTACACTGAATATCATTTAAAATTTGCTTAAGATTATACGTTTGCCACACTGTATATTTGATTTACATTTGGATTTCCGATACACTATTATAGTAATCATTAAGGTCCCTTACTTACAAACCGCCTAAAGCGTTTCGTAGCTAAATATTTTGCTTCATAAATCTATGCTGAAAACCATCTCATGTTCTTTACAAAATCAATTTTCTCACTGACAACAGCATTCAAGTCTGCTATATTCTCATACAAGACAATAAATTTATACTTTTATGACGGTGGTTCAGGACGTTTTGGTTCTACAAACACACTTGTTGAATCTATTGTTAAATTCAATGCCTCAGCTTCCTCTTCGATTATTTTGATTTTAGACTTTTTTGGAGGGAAGTTATCGGTGTCGTAGTCGCTGGACAAGAGGAAACCACGTGCTTTAACGAGCGATGCATTCACAGCGAAGACATTATCGTACAGCAATCCAGCCAGTATTCCACCAAGCAATGGCCCCAACCAATATACCTGTAATACATGTTGGAAATACCTTTAGTAACTAAAACTCTACAATAACATATATCATGATTACTTACACACATAGCTTTCTTTCTGGAAAGGAATATTAATTCTGGAATAGAAAGTATATCCTTAAATGGGAAGAAGTCTGAAAGTAGAAAATCACAAGAAAGAGGAGAGTTATTACGATGTAATAGAACATTTTCAGTTTGTATGAAATGATAGAAAATTATAAAATACTATGACATGACAGAACATTATTAGTTCTTATACGGCCGAACATCGTTAGTTTTCCTTATTATACGATAGAACATCACTGGTTCTTATCATATATATATATATTCTTATTATATGGCAGAACATTATTTGTTCTTACTATACGACAGAACATTATTAGTTCTTACTATACGACAGAACATTATTTATTCTTACTATACGACAGAACATTATTAGTTCTTACTATACGACAGAACTTTATTAGTTCTTACTATACGACAGAACATTATTAGTTCTTACTATACGACAGAACATTATTAGTTCTTACTATACGACAGAACATTATCAGTCCTTGATATACGGCATAACATTATCAGTTCTTATTACACGACAGACCATCACTGGTTCTTACTATATATATGGCAGAACATTATTAGTTCTTATTACACGGCAGAACATTATCAGTTCTTGTTATACGAAAGAACATTATCAGTTCTTATACGACAGAACATTATTAGTTCTTACTATATAGCAGGACATTATCCGTTCTTATTATACGGCAGAGTATTGGTTCTCATTATATGAAAGAAAATCATCATCAGTTCAGTTCACTTTATTTTCGAATGTGAACACAGCATATAGAATATATAAAACATAAAGTATTTATCATAGAGGTCAATAGATTGTTGATTTTATCGAAAGCTGAAAGGGACTGAAAGAGGTTAATTCGACCATGAAACATTAAGGTACCGAGAGACATTAGGGTGTTACATGTATAATGCACCCTATTAAGATTTCAATAGATATAACGTTGGACTTCAAAGTTAATATCATTATCTTTTTTAAGTATTCTATAAAAGAGAACCTTTCAGTGAAGGATTTTCTGAATATAATGTTATTCCACTGACATAAGGGTAGTAAAAGTTTGTATTGAAACCTATGGGAAGAACCTAAATTTTGCATATATTTTTTCAAAAAGAACAAATCTTCATTAGAAGCTCTGTAACATCTTTATTCATCAAGATTCATGTATTTCAAATTTTTCATTTTTTAACAAAGAGAGATAACTCCTTTGTGGACATTCATATTAAACAACCCCAAATTTAACAATCACTAACATCAATGCCGTCTAAGACAACATAGATGTCTCCTTGACGTAGAACCATAATACAACGTTTTATGTTTATGTTGATGTCTTATTTCGTTAATTTAAGCTCATAATACATGTAATACCTTAAGATATGACTTTAAGAATTAAGGGATCAATTGATCCAAATTTAACCACGTCTATTGCCTAGGTTCATTGTGACGTCACAGTATAATTCATGTTTGACAGGCCATTTATTTATGACATCATACTAAAAAAGTGCACCAAATGGTGCGATGTCAGGCATTTGACGATCCCTCAATTGACTACCGCTCACGTGAAAGCGTCCTCAAACAACAGTAGTTTATTTTGGTAATTTTTGAGTCAATCATATCATCTATTAGTTTGCATTGCACGGCCAATTTTGTGGAAATCAGCAGATTAAACACACTTCTTATTTGTAGCATAATATCTTTCCATCCTGGTTCAGTATCAATTTTGGAATCCCTTACATATATATAATGAGGGAAAATGTTGTCTTGCATCACTGGTTGCTAAAATTATCCCCCGTATAAATGCATCAAAATGGGAAATTTAGATTGCCGATAATGTGAAAATATGTGCAGATCTCATTTTCTTGATTTATTTTCATTCTACAATACCATATGTACTTAATAAACAAAAGAAATATGTATGTATCCAGGTAAGATTTCGCGCAAAGTAAGATTTTATTACCCTACCACCTATTCTGTCCCCAAATCATTGTAAATGTAGAGATGAGTTATATGTGTGGTTCATAATGTTACATTGCACTTTTTCTACAATATCAGATGTTTCTTTGAACATAAATATTTTTATATAACCGCGTTGAATTTTAAAATTAACAAAATAAAAGAAGGTTTAACATGTAAAAGATTCATAGTTTTACATTATTTTGTTACTACTATAATATATCTTTTTACGAAGACAAATTAACACAGTTTTATTTTCCCGTTCCCTCCTTCTGACGGAACATATATGACGTCATCCAAGGATCGCAAACCCTTAAATACTTAATTCCTAAAATAGCTGACAATTTGTTAAATTCTCCTAACTCTATTTTCGATTTTGTAGCATAAAGGATGGCATGTGTTTGAATTAAAAGAAAACAAAACTTCATTAGAATAAACCAATTTAATCGAAATATTATTACATTTGATAAAGTGGCACTTGTAGCTGTCGTTTTCCGAATAAAAAAAAATCAAATGTTGTGATTTTTAACTCCGTGTCCGGCGCAATAGAATGAGTTGGTTGGTTGATTTGGCGTTTTACGTCGCTTTCAACAATTTTTCAGTTATATCGCGACATGGAAGCAGGAGGTAACCAACCTCATAAACATAGTGGCGCAATCCGGGAATCGAACCCGGGTCGTCGGCGCCTAAAGCCAAGCCCTTAACCACTACACCACGCATGCCCAATAAACCATAGAATGAAAAAATACTTGAGTCATAATTTCATATCCTTCTGTTCAACAATGAATTAATAACTGGGATTTGGATTTTATTGAATTTTATTTTATCGAAAAATAGAAATAAACTATTCTGCATGACAATTAATTTGAACGTTTGATAATGGATAAATTAAAATGAAATAATTGACTTTTTTCTCAGTTTATGACGCCGGACCCTAGACTCTCTCTTGAGAGTCTTATTGGTGGTGTTCATGGAAAATGAAGCCAGCGTGTCACGCGCAAATTCCAAAAAGCGGTTTGGAGATAATTTATTCATATTTCAATTTATTTATTCATTTCTTATTTTTGATATTCATCGACTAGCTCGAAATGTTAGGTAATGATGTCTGTATTGATTTTAGTCATTGTGTAGGAAATGTAATACCTTCCATCATTACAAGTAATATCTATTTCATGATAATTATTATATCTGGCTTGGTGTTTTTTGTTTTGTTTGAATTATGAGATTGTTACAAAATAGTTTAAATTAACAGTACATAATCATTTTCATTCGTGAAAAAAGCGGAGTCTAACATCGCCCCTAACTTCAATATCTGGATCCCCCTTGACTAAACCATTTCTCCATAATAGAACTAGAATAACTGAATCAAATTACATTTTACTCCTTGCGTCACCTGATCAAAAGGCAAAAACTTGTTAACGTTCAAAATAATGAATAAATGAATGCGAATTGAAATATAAAATTGGAATTCATATATAAATGGAAACTTTAAAACAAATTTTGTTGCTTGAATTAAATAGAAATTTACACATTTCCGAATAATCCAAATGGATATCATTAAGTGTGGCGTAAAATTGTAAAATATTTTGAAATCATGTTTATTCCTAGAGAACATCACATGTTATGTCATCAGAAATATAAATGTGATTTCCACATTATATCCGCTCATTCCTGATTAGTTTATCACATACGAAATGCTTGTCATGTACGCCTGCCTTCATGGTTTGATCAAACATATTTTGGAAGTTTGATCTCGACAGTTTTATATGATTTATGTTGAAATAAATTTGGACATATACAAGTTATAGACTCAAGCGTGTTATATACAGTCTTACTTCGACATTTCTCGCGTATTTCAGTTTTGACATGAACATGTAGAAACGGTCATTCACCTAAAGCATATATGCTAAAGTTAAAGAAGCATGGTCCGATTGAAGTCGGGAAAAGTATATAAAAAGTGTAAATGGATTTCTTAAACGGAAATAATTTGTTAGTATATTATGTAAGATGTGTAAAATTGATTGATTGATTTTTGTTTTACGTCACACCACAAATATTTCACGTATATGGTAAAGGCATTTGCCTGATGCGGGACATACAAATTTTGACCTTTGCAACGGACCCACCCGAAGCAATGAGGGATCTTTGACGTGCTATGCATACCACGACACAGGGCTCGGTTTTTACTGTCTCATCTGAAAGACATGACACCGGCATGACCAGATCGGGACTCGAACCCCGGCCTCCCGATTAGGAGTCCGACGCGATACCACTAGGCCACACCGGCTTAAGATGTGTAAAAAGTATCGTTACCAAAGTCGATGTCGTTACCTAAATATGCCCGTTTTAAATTTACAACATAACTACGCCAACGCTTTGAATATTGAGGACGGTCAGAGGAAATCACGTGACTATGAAATTCGAGCTTTACCCGATTCTAACATTTGTTTCACTTTTTTTGTCCTCAGAGTCTGTGTATTATTTTTTTCTACTGCATTTTTGCTTTTTCCTCCGCATTCCTCCATGCGAACCATTGCTGTTATTTTCTGCAGTGAAAGTCCGCGCACGCGCATGATTATGGGCGGAGCTTCGCCTTATTTGGAGAATTGAAACCAACCGAATTTAATTTTACTCAATTACCTTCATTCTACGAAAACATTGAGGAATTTTAGTTTTAAATTTTGCAATAAACACAAAGTTTATAATTTATGCAATACAGGGAAATAAGATATTGTCGTACTTTATCCTTTTCATGCTATAATTTTCCAGTCTCGGACCAGGTCCTTTAATCTGACTTTGACTTTCTCTCCAAATGCTTACATCGACCTATCATTAACATGTTACACTGTATATATTGACGTCGAGTTTATTGATACCTTCACACACTTCTACTTAATTTCAATATACTGGCACCTTTGTCGTGTTTTAATTTTGAATTAACTTCCGGTGTTTAATACACAGATTAAAACAATGTTATGATTGAAGCTTTTGTATTAACCTCAACCCCAAAGTAAAAATGATGCCTATGGATTTTGAGGTATCGTTTGAAAATACGCAAGTAATATTTATCAGAACTTATATACGTGTATTAATTTGGAGCACAGTGTGAATATTTCGATAACTTATGTTTCTCAGTAAAGTATACCAATAAAACTACATAAACTTCATACCCAATGGTCATTCCATATTGCCATGACAACAGCTGGTCCAAAACTGCGGGCAGTATTCATACTGGCACCTGTGAATCGCACCTGTTGAAAATTAATATATGAATATTTTAAAGAGCGCTATAAGTGGTCACCTTGCAATCTGGTGGTCATTTTGTTCTTCATTTACGCAATGAATGTTTTATTTTGTTGTGTTTTTGGCTTGTGCCCATTTTCTATTCAGTGCCTGAATGACATCATTTAATCACTTCGCTTACATTCTATGACTAAGCGGCAAACTAACTGAGGATAGTATGTTCTAGTATACAAAACCCTCTCCTTGTTTTAGCTCATATGAGCCGAAGACTCGAGTGAGTTATAGTCATAAAGATCCGCCCGTCGTAGGTCTTTTACGTTTTAGCATTTCAACTTCTTCTAGAGAACTGCTGAAGGGATTAATTCATGTGGCTTTTATTATTCTGGGGTGGGTTGCAGATCCGTCAAGGGGTGGATCCAAGGAAGAGGACATATGCCCAAGAGGGTACATTCTTTGACACACTTCATTTTCAGACCAGTTGCAAAAATCAACAAAGCAAATGTATAAGAGATACCTATAAAGGGGGTTTCAGGGAACGAAGAATAAAATGTTTGACGCTTTTTATGTCTTTTCGGACTTTGTCTTTTTTGCAATAATTTATTATATGTAAATATATATACGGATATCTAACATTGAAAAGCAAAATGTATGAAAATGTTTAAAAACGATGTAACATTTTAGTTCAATTTTGAGATAAAAATTATGAAACAGATACTCTCATTAGATCCTGGTACATTCTTAGTATCTCATGTGCTCGGGATGAGCGATATATATATATATATATATATATATATATATAAAGCACAAAGACACTACAGCTAACAAGGCACCCTATATTTCACTTATATTCGTTCCCCGTCTGGGACTCGAACCCACGACCTATGGTACCGAATCACCTAGCTGTCATGCATCCGACCCTCTAACCGACTGAGCTACCCGAGCTCCACAAAAATGGAGCTTTAATAGCCAATCATTAGCTAATAGCATGCATGACAACACGGCCGCGGAAAGTGAAGGAATTTACCCGACGTAAACGCAGGCGGATCCTCTGAGAGGATACATCACTGAAACAGAAATAAACATATAAAGCACAAATAGAATCAGTGAAACACCTGGGAGCACTCTGGACCTTGGATCTCCGAAGAAATACCTGTAGAAAATAAAGACAAATTAGACAAACATATAAAGCACAAAGACACTACAGCTAACAAGGCACCCTATATTTCACTTATATTCGTTCCCCGTCTGGGAAAAAATGTGGAGCTCGGGTAGCTCAGTCGGTTAGAGGGTCGGATGCATGACAGCTAGGTGATTCGGTACCGTAGGTCGTGGGTTCGAGTCCCAGACGGGGATATTAATATTTCATTACATTATAATGTTGATGTTGCAAATGTATGATAAATATATGTTTTTGACTATGTATCCATATGTATGTAATATGTATGTTATATGTGTGTGTGAGTATGTATAATATATGAAAATAAATAATAATAATAATAATAATAATAAAATATATATATATATATTTATATATTAAAGTAATCATGTGAAGCACTAAGTTATATACTTGGTGTTTTCCCGAAATTCTTGCTCTCTAAAACATTTTTCCCTTCTTCTTAATGAATGATACTCTTTATGAGAAAAAAATTAGCCAACTTTCGATTTAAGCAGATTTAGAATCTTTTATTATCAGAAATAAGTGAAGTATATACAACTCTAGAGAACCCCGTAATAACACATCTTTATCATTTGAGAAAATAGTACTTAAGTGACTACAAAATCACTTATCTCCTTTGTCCTGTATAAAATACAATGGTGGTTACCAAGTTTGACCAAGAGTGTGTCAATTTCTGTAAAGAAAGCATGAATCCAAATAACCGCTAGCGACTGATCCAAACTCTGTGAAGCGGTCAGTTCTGACGTCTATCAAAAGTAGCGTTCTGCGTAGAAAAAAAAAACCTCACGGAAATACTCTTCCATATCATAGACCTTGATCAATCGCCAATAATTTTTGTTTCATTTATTTTTAAACATCTCTGATATATTTGACATTTTCGATGTCACACATTTTCCACACACACACACACACACACACACACACACACACACACACACACACACACACACACACACACACACACCACCACCACACATATACCCCCCCCCCCCCACACACACACACACACTTACACATATACCCCCCACACACAAACACACACACACCTACATACACACACTTACACACGATTAAATACACATGGAATAATCGTGGAGTGACGTAAAACACTATTCAATGAATCTTTTTGGCACTATATTCACGGCAATTGGGAATACATCGTCTGTGTAAACCTGTTTACCACACCGATTTATCGTCGTATGTTGGCACCATCATTCCCATTGTGACGTCCTCTTATTCTGTCTATATTCCCATGAAGGATTTTGTCATGTGATTGGGCCATCTCTTCCAATTTAACCACCTTTGTCATTCATTTGAAACGTAAAAACAAATATGCATTACAATTTAAGGACAATGATATTCGAAACGTTCAAGTATTCATAATAGTATGTATATAGGTCCTATATATACAATATGAATCTTGTGTTCTGAGCAAATACGAATAACTATGTATAAAGCTGTTGACGGTTTCGATAGATAACAACCAGGGGCCTACTTGGATTTTGATAAGATTATGCAACACCATTGAAGATGAATGACAAACAGCTTAATGTAAATCTTTATAATCATAAACATCAGCGGCTGATACAAGAATTCAAAATGTTATTTATAGGTAGAAATTTGGTGTAAAAAGAAAATGTCAAATTGCCATTTATCCCACCAAGTTTCAAATGGAATGCTTACTCCTTTTGCGCCTAACCCCACCTGTTTCTCCCGAAGTTCGCGTTTGCCTTTACATGAATCGTGAAATTGTTTGTTCCTCGGTGCTTATTAATATTACGATATTTTTTAACATTTACTTTCCAGGAGCGAACCCATGTCTTAGAGTTAGGGGCGAAGTCAGGCATGGGGTCAAAGGGGGTACGCTTATTTCCCCAACTGGTCCAGGGCAGAACCCTGGTGAGGGAATCACAGGGTAAAGCACCCGACATCTCCTGCAATTTGACGTTTATATGGTCTAAAATAACACAACCTTACCGTCCTTAGTCAGAACCGCAGCTGCCGTGTAATCGAAACTTTTAGTAGATTTTGTCATACTGCTGAGTCGTATTTCTTTTTCCTATACATCTGACAGCGCCGCCTCGCAAAATCCGCCTTCATCCCTTGACTTTTCTCACTTACATTAATTACATTGGACAGTACAGAAACATCTGGAGACGGAGAATTTTGAAAAAGAGATTGACACCTGCCATATATACTTTTCAGTCAGGAAAGGGGAGGGGTTGAGGTTATCGCCATGAACGTAGTCAAAATGACCAGGAGACCTCGAGAAGATGTGCGATTATCGGATTCATGTCTGTAACATAGACTATTACAGATGGACTTCTCATGTTTTATAGGGGGAGGTGGTGGGCGAACGTCATCCCCATCTGAATCCGCCACTGTCTTTTATAGAGAATTTGTAAAAATTTTGATTACATCGTTTAAGTGACGAAACTTAGTTTAAGACTGTTACTCCGATGTGACACCCTAGTGCATGAGTATGTTATGATTACATGAGATACACGATCATAGTAACCTACATTTAATAGAATAGAACACACTTTTGATATTAAATACATTGAGCTCTTATAGTTAAACGAAACCTTCACGATTCGTGAAAACAATATTGTTACCATAGATTGATATACTTAAACATTTTATAATGGAATCTGATGTGTTAAAAAGTTATTATGCATTATAAATTGCATGTTGTGGATTAGCGTTGTGCACACTAGGAATAAGTTGATGTAAATCTTTATAATCATAAACATCAGTGGCTGATACAAGAATTCAAAATGTTATTTATAGGTAGAAATTTGGTGTAAAAAGAAAATGTTAAATTGTCATTTATCCCACTACGTTTCAAATGGAATGCTTACTCTTTTTGCGCCTAACCCCACCTGTTTCTTCCGAAGTTCGCGTTTGCCTTTACATGAATCGTGAAATTGTTTGTTCCTCGGTGCTTATTAATATTACGATATTTTTAACATTTACTTTCCAGGAGCGAATCCATGTCTTAGAGTTAGGGGCGAAGTCAGGCATTTGGTCAAAAGGGGGGGGGGGGTGGGGTTGCGCTTATTTCCCCAACTGGTTCAAGCACACTAGGAATAAGGTGAATGAATTTACCCATGGTTAAATAAGTATTTTCCTAAATAGTACAGCCGGACTGGCCTAGTGGTATCGCGTCGGACTCCTGATCGGGAGGCCGGGGTTCGAGTCCCGCTCTGGTCATGCCGGTGTTATGTCTTTTGTTATGCCCCGTGTCGTGGTATGAGCATGGCACATTAAAGATCCCTCACTGCTTCGGGTGGGTCCGTTGCGAAAGTCAAATTTGTATGCCCCGCATCAGGCAGATGCCGTCACCATATACGTGAAATATTCGTGGTGTGACGTTAAACAAAAATCAATCAATCAATAAAAACCTAAATAGTACTCACTGCAAATAGATGACACATGGTCACGGAGAGACCAATGCTCAGTGGAAACGACCCGTTGAGATCTTTTCTCTTCTTGTCACACGTTGCAAAAACTGTCAATACTAACACAAAAGTTATGAAAAGTTCGACAGCAAAAGCTTTCCCTCCATCCATATCACTATGAATTAAAGTTGCACCAAGTGAGCCCCATCGTACAGAAGGGGTCATTCCTTTCAAAATTCCCGCGCCTATTATGGATCCCACACATTGGGCAACAATGTACATGACAGCCCGAGCGAGACTTATTCTCCTAGTGATAAAAAGAGCCACAGTGACAGCTGGATTTATGTGACCACCGCTAACATGGCCAATTATCCAGATTATTGTTGCTACGCTTAGTCCAAAACATAGTGCAATCTGGACGACATCCACTGACCCTCCCCATCCAATGCAAGAACCGCATCCAATAAGAACTAGTAGCATAGTTCCAACGAATTCGGCAGCAACGGCCTTCCAAAATCGAAGTGACCGCAGGTCATCAATACTGGTCACCATTCTGTATTTGGTCTTCCAGTGGTCATCCACCGGTGCCGGTTTAGTTTCAGGCTTAGGTTCAGTCATAGGCAAATTACAGTTATAATAATTTAGGAGATAAGTCGAATTGTTTGTCCTTTATTTGATAACGCTATTCTCCTCGTCGCATTCCAATCGCGGGCTGTAGTGATCATAACGTATCCCTGTTTAATGTAAATAGGGTGATATCAGAACGGGCACTTGCTTGAGGCGACCCTGTGTTTTATCTGATAGTGGAATAACTTCATACAGCACGGACTTACAGTAAAGTAAAGCCTAATTTTGAAATGTTATATCTCATTGAATTCCCACTGGTGATCATCTACCTCAAATAAGGATATTTTCACTGAATTTACTGAACAAATGTTGTTATTTTCACCCAGAGACTCTTAATTGAAAATTCCCATTGGAATAATAACTACAGCTATTCCAATTCAATTACATTTGGTCCATCCAACGGGAGTACCACGTTATTGATTGGTGGAACACTTAAAAGAAGACCGGTGCTTGCATGACAAAAGGGTCCTACTCTCATATATCATGTTTTGTCATCCCAAATCATCGCACGTACTATGTTAAATGTAATTGTAATTATGTAAAAAGTGATCAATAATATTTATGAATATTTGTTTGAGCACTGGTCATTCTAGTGCTCTGATCACATGATGGCAAGACACTACAGCACAACATTAAAACTGCATAATGTGACTGTCATCGTAGTTTCAGATACTCACGTTCGCTTCGCACCAAACAAAGGCACTGATTCAATTATGTTTTCGTATAAACGTCGTTTTACGCTTATGCATGTACATACTTTCAGCTATTAGTGATATTTAAACACGTTAAATCTTTGACAACGAAACGAGGTATATCGTTTGGTGAATATGAACAAACTATTGATTGACTGATTGATTATTGTTTTACGTAACTCCACGATTATTTCACGTATATGGTGACGGCATCTGCCTGATGCATTGCATACAAATTTAGACCTTTTACTGTCTCGTCCGAAAGACAGAGCACCGGTGTACCCAGGGCGGCAGTCGAGTCCGGGACCTCTCGACCACGAGCCGAGCACCTTATCCACTAGGCCACCCCGGGTTGTACATACTAATGGATATGGCGTTATATTAATAAATATGAATTCTCAGAATTCTTAATGATTTTAATAATTTCTATAATTAACACAAACTTGTTATATTTGGGGTAATACATACCAGCTGTAAATTTTGAATATTCAACTAACGTTTTCAAAAAGGTATTAATGCGAAAAGATTGTAAATATATCCAACAGGCGCAAAGCTGATCTTGTTCGGAAGTACAAGCTCGTAGGGGCGAGGGGGTCTGGGGTTAATATAATTTTAGCAAATCAGAAGCCTCTTAAACGCATTGAAAATGCCTCTAATTATAATGTTTATTGAATATCTGACTGTATTTTTTAATTTAAAAGCAAACTTATTAATAGTAAAGATCTCGAAGAAGAAAAAGTAGCCTTTAGGAACATTTATTGTACACTGTAAGAGAAGAGTTATGCACAAGCCCGGCTTACAGGCTTTACATGGCAGCTACACCCATGTCCTAAAATATTCGCAACTGTTCGTCACGTGATACGTGAACGTGTATAGTTCGAACGAGCTTAAATCGCATAACTGTTTTTTCAAGTTTTGATTTAACAGGGGTCTCCGGTTATACGAGATATGATTTTCATTTAAGATCTTTTAAACAAGAACCCAGATTATCAAACAATCAGAGGACAGAGAATCCAAACTGCTTTACTCCCAAATTCTCACTTTGTGTGGTAATATGTGCTCATCAGACAAGTTAAAGTACCGAATTAATGTCCAAATTGAGGAAATATATCTATCGGAAACATATTTTACTTTTAAAATCTTTTGATATAAACAAAGGATTCCAGCTCATTCAGCAGTAAGTTTAAATAAACATGTTTATACCTTGATGTTATATATAAACGAAAATATATTCAATTACTTATTAGATAAATCAGAATTCAACTAACAGAAATGCTTAGAGACAAAGTTAATAACAAATCATTAAAAACTACCCAAGTATCGGAATAAACGAGAAATATGAAAGCAGAATAAGGTATAATTAGCAATAAGAGACCCATTGAAAGATTAATACAGAATGAGGAGTAATCAGCAATGACGTGGTCTCTGGAAATATGAATACAAAATAAGAGATAATTGGCAATCAGTGATCTCTGGACTTATGAATACAAAATGAGGAATAATTAGCAATCACTAATCCATGGAAATATAAATACAAAATGAGGAATAATTAGCAATCAACGGTCCCTGAAAATATAAATAAAGAATGAGGAATAATTAGCAATCAACGATCCATAAATATATAAATAAAGAATGAGGAATAATTAGCAATCAACGATCCATAAATATATAAATAAAGAATGAGGAATAATTAGCAATCAACGATCCATGAATATATAAATAAAGAATGAGGAATAATTAGCAATCCATGATCCTGGAATTATGAAGAGAGACTATGAAGAGAGACTGAGGAATGATCAGAAATTACTGACCCCTAAAAATATTAATACAGAATAGGACTTAATCAGCAATCAATGATCATGGGAAAAGTTGATATATAAAATTTCTGGCTGGCTGGTGATCACAACCGGCATTTGTGTTTTTTTACATTTTGCTCTGGAGCATATTTCATTGTGTACTTTGTACGTGCGGTATGGTGGTCTGAGTTTTTATTTTTTAATAACTTACCAGAGGCAAAGGCTTAATAAACTGTTGCTATGCCCGCCTATGGGCAATCACTGGGCATTATTCCAGTATACTTGGTTATCACTCTTTACAAAATTAAAAGAATTTACAAACGAAATACTTCCCAAATAGAATGTTTGACGATAGTTGAACGCAATAGTTAAAGGATATCAAACGGTTATTCTAATTTTATTTCGCAGGTGAAATAGATTAAATCGGTATCAATGTTACATTCATATATATGATCTATATTGTGAAATCTCTCGGGATGTTCAACGATGCTATGTGCAGTGAAGTCTCTATCAATATGTAAAGTATAATCAAACTGCTTGCTACATTTTGAAATTCTTTTAACAAGAATAGGTTGTTTGTTTTGCAAGTTTATATCACGTCATATAACTTTTGTGCTGTGGTTTACTTTTGTACATTTACATTGAAATGCACATGAGTATACAATTATATAATATAGTCGTGTATTCATGTGTTCAATATCAATATACATGAGTAGACGACAGTTCTATAGGCTATATGTAGAAATAGATAACGTATTATCATATACATTCATGCATCTACATTAAACCGATATGTCATATAACATATCATTTCCAATGTATCTATTCACTGCTCCAATACGAAAAGACAATAAAAGCGTAACGAGGCACTTGAATTATTCATCGATAGATAAAAGTATACTTCTACACGTGAACAACTTCTTACAGATAAAATGTACTGTAGTTGCCAAAAATATAACATAAAATTCTATAAATTGAAATATCCTGAATGACAGTCATTAAATGTA
The DNA here is from genome assembly GCA_035048485.1 of Pteria penguin. Classification (NCBI taxonomy): domain Eukaryota; kingdom Metazoa; phylum Mollusca; class Bivalvia; order Pterioida; family Pteriidae; genus Pteria; species Pteria penguin. Next base: position 48,365,783 of record CM068582.1, on the reverse strand, counting down.
GCGATCTGGACTGATTTATAGTAGTTTGATGTATGTTTAAATGCTGCTTTACTCCTGCCAAAGACGCAGAAAAGTTGGACAATTGAAAGAGAAAGATTGATAGCTAAATGTTCTATATCAGGCTAAGTATTTAGATGAGTAAAATTATTCATTTTTTAAAATAAATATTACGAATAGTCATATGTATATTTACAAAGTTAGGATGAATGGTAATTGAAAATGGTGTTAAATGTGCATTAAAATCAAGAAAATCTGAAGTCCTACAAAAAAGCCTTCTTTAAGTCTCTCTGACATTATACACTGAGTACTGTAAAAGACAGCAATACCATAGTTATTTCTGAGGAATTTCATTCATAAGAGAAATAAATAGGATTACATTTTGTCTGGCCATTACCACTGAAAGTAATCTACATTTTACAAAGGAATGCCAAACGAAATAAAATTATTTCAATTAAAACACATTCTATCAACAATGCGATGCGATAACACAACTAAAGCGTACTATGATATGAACAGATATGTAGGATATGAAGGGCGGACGTTTTAATGGCATCTTTTTGTATATTCGTACGCTAAACACACGTATTATGATATGAATGGGATTAACGTATTCATAACTGTTACCTCCAACGTTGTCGCAAATCGTCCAAAGAAGGGAGGTGCAAGGTATATGATAAAACAACGCATGTCTTTGAAGAAGAAAAAAGGAAATGTGAACAAAGTCTTAACTGAATTCAGTAATGTTGTCTTACGTCTTACATTTAGTCGGCATTAGCTCAGTCGAAGTTATATAACAGTTACCTAAGCTGGACATGATGTAATGTATGGAATACGGATAAGGCCATATTCACACTATCGCACTGTAAAGTTGGATAACTGAAACGCGATGATGCGATGGCGATGGTGCGATAGTGCAATGGCGGTAACGCGATAGTGTGATTGCTATGAAGCGATGATGCGATATTGTGATGACGATGACGCGATAATGCGATGGCAATGACGTGATGGTGCAATGGCGATGAAGCGATGGTGCGATGACGCAATGGTGCGATGGCGATGATGTCATGATGCGATGGTGCAATGGTGCGATAATACGATTGCGATGACGCAATAGTGCGATTTCGATGACGCGATAGAGCATCGCTTCATCGTCATTGCACTATCGTTCATCGTCATCGCACTATCGCGTCATCGCCATTGCATTATCGCACCATCGCCTTTTCATAGTTTATTGGTTTTGCTATGCTCATGTACATTTATCTATGTCCGTTTGAGAAAATGGGTGATATTATTGAAGCCACTTGCAATTATGTTTATTGATACACCATGTATGCAGTTATCTAGTTTTCCATGGTGAAGGACTCTTTGAGAGAGGCTAGACTGTCATATGAATCCCAGTTAAAGTAAAATAATTAGTGAGGGGCATTGAATAAATTTATATTATCAATCTAAATTTTATTAGGCAATTACAAACATAATAAGAACGGGACTGTACATAACAGAACGTAGTTAAGCGTAGCAATGTGACAATGTGGCTGTACCATGATAACCAGGACAATATCTACTGAAGTATAGATTGTACAGCATGTGTGATCCTTGTGATTTTCAATTTTAAAGATACATGATATATAATCGGGACCGAATGACTTTGACCAACTGCTATATCGTGCTATATCAGGTTCGAACTTCGGACCTAACGATAGTTCCTTACGCTTTAAGCCTAGAACGAGCACAACGGTCTTATCCCTTTTGTCACACAAGGGCGGATAAGACTACGAATGTATTCATGCAAGTTGTGAATTTTTCATTATTTATGTACAATTTAGCTAAAATTTCTAAAACTTTCTAAGTGACAAGGGCTATTAAACCCCAGTTAACCAACCAACTTGCCATTTATAAGGGGGGGGGGGGGCATAAAATTGTCTCGTACTTGCTTATATCCACTCCCAGCGTCTGACCACTGAATCTGATTTCATCCTTTTAAATTAATGAAAGTGTATTTCTTTAAAGCACACTATGATACATTTTCAATGTATATATATGTACTTATGTAAAAAATATATTGTCGGTGATATGAGTACGTTTGAATGAATGTTTTGTTATATACATCTACAACTGTACTACTACATGGACGAATGCTAAAATATTCATCCAGGAATGGCGGAGATGACATAGAATATTCAAAACTGGCATTAAAAATAAAATAATGAAAAAAGCGCAGGTGTTAAGGTAAAGCACAGGAATTTCTATGGAAGGTATCGGTATTAGAGTCTACTTCCGTAATGTTGTCATTAAGGGAAATTTCGGGATAAATCTTCTTTTTTTATTTTATAATTAAAGACAAATTTTTATTTTTTTTAAAATTTTTTTCTTTGACACTAATTTGCTTTTGTACATTTCCGCCATTTCCACACATTTGATCATTAACAAAATATAATTTAAGTTGATAAGATAAATGTATTCAGTGCCCCTCACAAATTATTTTACTTTAACTGGGATGCATATGGCGATCTCTAGCCTCCCTCAAGGAGTCCTTGATAACTAGATAATTGCATATATGTTGCATTCAAGTGGCTTCATCAAGGTCAGCCATTTTCTAAAAAACGGACATAGATAAATGTACATGAGCATAGCAGACCTGATAAACTATAAAAAGGCGATGAGTCGATGGCTATGACGCCATAATGCGATGACGATAAAGCTATAATGCGATGAAAATGAAGCGATGCTCCATCGCTTCATCGTCATCGCACTATCGCGTCATCGCCATCGCATTATCGCATCATGGTGTCATCACCATCGCGTCATCCTACTATCGCTTTATCGCTATCGCATCGTCATTGCACTATCGCATCATCGCCAACACATTGTCGCCATCGCACTATCGCGTCTTTGCACTATCGTACCATCGCCATTGCATCATCACGTTTCAGTTATCTAACTTTACAATGCGATGGTGTGAACATGGCCCTATCCGGATTCTATAGTAATGAGACTTCAGAGTGCGGTGAAAGGTGAAATGTAGGTATGGTGTCACAAAAGTAAAGATGACAAACCTTGCACCGAAAAAATTTTTTAATATTGTTGCAGATTCAACACCTGTACCCATATTACGCCGTTACGGTACTAAAATGGATGTAAATGAGCACCGATTGCGAGTAAACAGAACTTCGCCCATTGCAACTGACAACTTTTGCGGGTTTTCCCTAGTCCAGAATTATTGACAGTTCTTAATTATTTCAAATGAAAGAAAGTCGTCTGACTGTTTCAGATATGTATATGCAAAAAATGTTATAATGATATAAAATTTACATTAAATGAAAGAAATTAAATGGTTAATGAAATATACTCACAGCTATAGATAAAAGAGAATATATGCGTATATCAATTTATAATTAAACTAACATGTATACGCTATCTATATTATGAATGCCTAATACCAACACCCATACAGGAGAAATAAAGATCTACAGTTTATTTATAATCTTATTGTGTTGCCAAGGAATGTGCGGATATACTTTATTTTAAAAGGTCAGGTAAGCTCTGAAATAAATGTGTAAGAATTTCTATCATCAGCCATCTATCTGTTGGTCATTACATTGTACCAATCAGAATAGAGTTTCCCTACGTAATACATTTATTATGGATAGCGGCATATATTACCACTCTGCTTGGAGCAGAAGACATCCGCATGCTGGGAGATTTTGACAATCTAAGTTCTTAATTGCCAGAGCTACAGACTATAGCACTCTAAAATAATGAAGCTGACGGCGTTTTATACGACACTGAATATTAATCACGCTAGTTTGCTCATTATGACGTCATACTGAATGAGTACGCGTGAAAACGCGGGAAAGTAGACTATGACAAATACAATGCTTACTGGGATATTACAAATATATTTGTTTGTTTGTTTGATTATTGTTTTACGTCACTCCACGATTATTTCACGTAAATGGTGACGGCATCTGCCTGATGCATTGCATACAAATTTAGACCTTTGCAACGGACCCACCCGAAGCAGTGAGGGATCTTTTACGTGCCACGCCTACCGTGACACGGGACCTCGGTTTTTACTGTCTCATCCGAAAGACAGAACACCGGTGTGCCCCGGGCGGGAGTCGAACCCGCGACCTCTCGATCATGAGCCGAGCACCTTATCCACTAGGCCACACCGGCTTTATTACAAATATAAGAAGATTAAAGGCATGTAGTATAAATAGTTATATCCAGATAGTTGCGTTAGAAAGGCAAATTTGGCCAATAGTGGACAGGGATCCAACTTCAATTTCAAACAACGTTTCTTTCATTTTGTCTATTGTGCTCAAGTATCGACGATCTGCGCATCTGTACTGAATATTGTTCCGTGTACTGAATCTCACATGCAAGTCTTTATTACCATTTGTATGCATTATCTGAAAAAAATGCATTAGGATTCCTTTTTTGTAAAGGCATACGTAATTCTAAACATTTTAAATGGTAAATTTACTACTACACAGATGGACGATATTCTATAAAATGACATGGTTATAAGAGAATATCTGTGATAAATCAATTTAATGTGTCCGGGAGTCATTTTATGCTTCCACGCCATCACGTTAAACAATTCCATTGTGTATATTAAAGTCTTTTATTCCAAACCCATAAAAATAATTTAAAAGAACAACCATAAATGCCCTTTTTTCATATTGATCTAGTAATATTCCGACTCTCACGCGTAAAACAAGAGGAAAGGTTTCTCTTCAAGGGCAAATCCCTTTAATATAAAATATCTCATCATTGAGAGTATTTGTTTGCAAGTAATTCTTCTATTTACTTCATTTGCAATATCCGAATTTATGGTTACACATGAAAGATATTCGTGAATTTTCGTGTCCAAAAATGTCAAACAATGTGTAATGTTTGTTACAAGTAATTAAGAGAATGAATTAAGAGATGAAAATATGAAGGAAACATAAAAGTTAATTGTTTATACTTCTGGTTCATTTCTCATATGAATATTTGATCTAGATATCTCAGTACCCAAGAATATAGTTGTGACACGAGTTTCAATTTATAAGAAACAAAATATTTGTGTAAGAGTATTTCAGTATGGTTAGAAATGTTTGAAGCACCATGACTAATAACGAAGACAAAAGTGAATCTCATTGAGAAATTCTTAATTGTACTTACATATACAACTTAGCAAGTATCAGTGGCTGACAGTGCGTGAGACATGTATAGTTTTTACATATAAACCCCAAAACGACTGTGAAAATGATCAGTATCGACATCGACATTTCGCCAAATCTGAACTAGGATTGGCAAACATAAACGATATTGAATTTCATAAGCAATGATAAAATAGAGAAAACAAATCGGTACAAAATGGCTATTGTGGCAATAACATATCATGAGGTATAGTGATATACGGTATAATCATAATGAAAAAAGGTATTCCCATGTAAGATGTCGATGAAACTGAACTCTGCTTTGACATTTAGTGTAAAAAATTAATTTCTAAAAACGGTAGTACGGAAGATGGATATAGGAATGTAATTTTGCGATTAATAATGGAGACTTGATTAATTTGTAGATCTTTAACGACTAAAACAAGGAATATGGAGTGCTTTTATTCTGAGTGTCCTTTGATAACAGTATTTTCATAGATTATGTTAAGCCGGTGTGGCCTAGTGGATAAGGTGCTCGGCTCGTGATCGAAAGGTCCTGGGTTCGACTCCCGCCCTGGGCACACCGGTGTTCTGTCTTTTCGGATGAGACAGTGAAAACTGTGGTCCCGTGTCACGGTAGGCGTGGCACGTAAAAGATCCCTCACTGCTTCGGGTGGGTCCGTTGCAAAGGTCTAAATTTGTATGAAATGCATCAGACAGAGGCCGTCATCATATACATGAAATAATCATCGTGGAGTGACGTAAAACAATAATCAATCAATCAATCAATCATAGAACATGTTAATGAAATTCTATAATCCCGCAACACGTTATCTTAACCACATACATGATTCAGTTCACAGGCCGTCAGATCGTCTGGGGTCCACTCAATTCCCATATACACTAAAAGGTATATAACTTATTTTGACAACGGTCGAAAAAACGCTCAGAAAATAAAAACTACAAAACACGGAATGGTCACCATTTTTTCAATCAGTTCAGAACTAAATTATCTACCTGACTGCCAAGTGTCATTGTCCCAGACCCCGTCCTGGCTGAGATACAGCCTCCGAAACCTAAAATTTGACTCGATTATTTTTAGTCGAAAAAGTGGTCCTCTTGGGAACGACTATTTTTGTTGGAAAACACGGCGGTAATCGAATATCGTGGTTGCCCTCGGGCGTTTAAAGTCATGGTCAACTAAATACCAACATTATAATTTCAAATACGCACCTCACTTTGCTGTAAGATGTTTGACATGTAATATGGATCAGTTTTAACTCACACTATAGACGGGATTCATCGGTGATTACCATCTTGACCTCTTCAACACAGCGTTTGAAAGATGCGTTCTGATGTTCTGCACTCGATTGTACCGACTTACGACGGTCAATTAAAGTAAGAAACATCACTCAGTTGTTCTGGTTAACACGTTTACGGGGGCACACTTTCCCTCTCACCGCAAAAACAGCACAATCAAATGACACACATTTAAAAATTTATAAATAATCCTCCATATAAAGAGCAAGGATCAACACGAGGCCATAATGATTTCCACACGAAACGTTTTATGAAAGTGCATGTATATATTAGTATTAAAATTACGTTACGCGACATCTTCATGAGTAAAACGTGCTCTATCCGTCTGTAAAAGAGCTCAGATCCTTGATCTGTAAGAGTCCCATTAAAAGTCAGTTGAGACAAGGCTCAGGACCTCTGAAAAGGTTTGGACAAGGCCCGTAATAGAGTCCCCACCACCTTATCAGTTAGCGTACAACGCTCAAGTAAAATCTGTATAAAGCTGTAGAAGGGTCCAATACATGACTTATGGTCTTTGCGATGATCTCGGGGCCAAAATAACGATGTCGAAGGCGTTTAATTATTTAAGAACCCGTTGATATGAAATTATAGGAATCTTGACTCTTTTTAGTTTGTACACTAGATCACCGTAGAAACTAGGATGATAAATTCCACTGGATAAGTATTCTGGAAAAATCACATTTCCCAATTTAGATAAAATGTCTGGATAAGATCTATAAAATTTACCGAAGTTTTTTCGAAGTTTATGATATCTTCTACTCTTAACTGGAAGTGATATGAACATTTTTTTGCATGAAACTCCAAAACGTTAGTGCAGGCTCTAGCAAACCGAACCGAATGTTCGGTTATAAAATCAGGAAGATTTACAATAGGAAATCCAAAGCAGTCACGTTAAATATATATATTTCTGTCAATAATTTTAATATTTTAGTCCAAGAAAGGTGATTCCTTATCAGAAATGTTGGCTTTGTTTAATTGAAGTTCAGGTGGATAAATGTCAGTAACACATTTTTTAAATTCAGGGTTATCGGTTACTAAAAGCCAACCATGATTTGTTTTCTCGATAAAATATGGTGTCTTTAAAAAGAAGGCTTTCAGGATTTTTCATTATATATCAAAAAGTAAAATACAACTTAACATTCGCTTTTATATTCCCATTATCTTTTCACTAATTATCGACTCGACACGACTTTGAAGCACGACTGGTCTAATTAGTGGAAGAGGCTATGTAAAGATGATTTCTTTTTTTTATACCACTTTAAAAATAGGACAGAAAAGTTTTGTGGATTGAAACTGCGTGTAAAGTAGGTTCACGTTTTGTGACTGTCCTTAAAACAAAGTGTGTCTCACTTGATTATGATGCAAATAAAAATAAAGCTAATATCTATCAATATGAAGGTTGCAATTAATTACCTTTGTGCTGATGGTCTGGGGGCGAATCTAAATGATTTAGAAATTGATGTGATTTCTGCATCAACAAAATTTGGATTGCAGACAGGTTACAAAATTACAGGAAACAACTTTTCATTGTAATGCAAAATTCTATTCTATTTATAGATCAGTGATTCTTGTGTTATTCATTGATTAACACATAAATATTTTTCGTTGCATATAACGAAGTTCAAAAGAAATCACATAGAATTCCATACAGTAAAATATAGCAACTAAATGAAATGGAAGCACAACTGAAATAACACTCCGGGTAGAGTAGCCTGACCCTTCTTCGGTATCATTTCACTGGCCTGAATAAATTTTTTTTTTGCCAAATTTCAGAGTCGGATTTTTATTTAATTAATTAATTATTTTTTTTGCCGGCCCTACGGCCCGGATTATTTTTTTCCCCCAAAATTCGAGCCGGACTTTTTTTGCAAAGTCTTCCTCCCCCCCCCCCCCAATAAAAATCAAATGGTTGCTCCCTTAACCCACTCTTTCTACCGTACGCACACCAGTCAACACTTTGTGTTTTAATATTTGTTCGTTCAACGAACACTAGGATAAGATTTTCGGACTTCATGTTTCATTATCGACTTAAGAATGTCAGGTGAACAATTGTTATACCCCCGGCGTCGTTTTTGTTCTTGTCATTCATATAAAAATCATTAACCTGGATCACAACTTTAGAACCATTAAAATCAGGGCTTTAATATTACACATGTGTATTCTTTGTGCGAAAACCTTTCATTGGGTACAAATTTTTTTACCTTGACGTTTGACCTACTGTTAAAAAACTTTGGTCATAACTATGAACAGTAAGAAATAGGGCTTAAATGGTCATAACTGTGAACAGTAAGAGATAGGGTGTAAGTGTTTCATGTGCTCAGTCTTTGTGACAAGACTTTTCACTATGTTTCAATTTTTTTAGGTTCTGACATTGACCTTGAAGATTGAATTACTTAGCAAAAACTTAAACCTGAATCATAACTTTAAAACCATTAGAGTCATGGCTTTAGTATCTCACACGTGTATAACTTGTACCAAGACCTTTCACTGGGTACCAAACGTTTTGACCTTGTGACATTGACCTTAACGTTTGACTTACTTTTAAAAAACTTTAACCTTGATAATAATTTATGAAAAGTAAAAATGAAAAGTAAAAGACAGTGTTTACGAAATAAAAGTTTTAGGTTTTGACCATGACGTTGGAGATTGACCTTTTAACCTACTCACAAAAACTGTTGTTATTTAAGTTTGGTTGCCATCGGCAAATTCTATTGTCTTCTGACAACTCTTGTTGACATTTTTATAGTAAAACAACCAGGTCACCTGTAACTGGAATAAAATTGTTATGTAGTGCCATTATTAATCCTGTTTATCACTTTTAAAAATTTTTGTTTCCATATGTAGGCTAAATGAAATTATCAGAAAAATGAATCCTACATGTTTGGTTGTTTGTTGAGGTATCAACCTAAAATTTTGACGTAAAAGTTTTGTAAGATTGCGCTTCCGTCCAAACTCTAGGTTGGCAGTACAATCAACAAAAATATTGGATTTATTGCTTAAATAAATAAATAAATAAGTTTATTCCAGGCTCCAGGCTTTGAAAAGATTGAGTTCGAGTACTACCATGTTAAAAGAGTTTATTTTAGTCCCTGACTTATCTTCATTCCATTCGTAAACCTCTACTAAATACGAACTGTCTGAATGCCTCGGATTTTGATAAAACACATGCAGTAAAAATAAGGATAATGACAGCGTAGTTTCCTAAGTCCAATGCCTCTACACAGTAAAGTAAATGTCATCAGAAGTGGATTATTTTTGAAGTTTCGATAATAAATTGAAACTCTAAAAATGTTACTATAAAACATTTAACTACGTGCAAATATTGACGTTTCATTTAAAAGAATTTCAGTCTTTACAAATCGAAGGGTAAACCTGTGAAAGTTGTGTTAGATTAGATATCACTGTTTTCCCTCAGGCTTGTTCACTTGCAAGCTTTTCTTTTAAATCAGTTTTAAAGACTTTAGTTGAATATTTTATGCAATATTCGAATGTTTTACCCTGGTTAGTTCATTTAATTTCCAATATGCAATGTGTCATTCGATAACACACAATTCATACTTTGATATTCACAAATTATAAACACCAAAATACTGGTATACCAAAGGAACACAAATATTAATTATATCCGATAAACGATGATCGACGAGGTATTACAGAAGCTGCACTTGTTTTCGTCCACCAAAGCTTATGAATACTGTCGATAAATAAGTTTTAAGTGTACCTTATGTATTATTATGCAGTTACAAAAAATTAGTCGTATAATGCTATTTTGCCATAAAACGTTTACACTGAAAATTATGTGTTCATACAGAGCACTCGCCTTTTGACCGTTCATTCCATTATCTGTCGAGGACAATTCTTTATCACCTACACGACAAATGAATAACCGCGATAATTATTTCATTTCATTTCATTCTGTATATTCACCATCAATATAAAATATACAATAAAATTAAGCATAACATCTACGTTTTGCCGGTCATTGGGTTCACTGTGTTGGAATGTGTTTCTTGGTACGTTATGAATAAATGTAATATCTGTTAAATGTATAGAATTTTCCATGAGAAATGGTCACATCCAAGATAATACGATGTTGCCAACAAGAGTTAAAGATTGGATGTGATTCACTCACATGCATTAGGCGCTGCATAAGAGGTGAGACTTAAACAGTAAACATCTGAAGCTGTTGATGAAGTCACCCCATTTTTGTACGTCTATCGTAGACGGACATATCATGGTATGGCGTTGTGGGTCTGTGTGCACCTTAACATGATACAGAACACATCATTTAAACTTTCAAACTTGACACACTTATTTCTTAAGGCACCAGAACGAGCCCTATTAATTCTCATTATCAAGGTCAAAGGTCAAGGTAATTTTGGAAGCAAAAATAGCAAATTTTTGAGAATGCAATTTGTAAAGAATGTACGGACCAAAATTTTAATGCTAACACTTTTGAATTTTATATTGATTTTCAAGGTCATATCTGCAAGGTAAAGGTCACAGTGTTTATGTCAGTTAGATTCTTGTTCAGGCAAAATCTTTTTACACCTTGCATGGATTTGAATATTTTACAAAATTGTTGCCAATGAGTGTGTCATAATCTGACTCGAAGGTAATATCTGCAAGGTAAAGGTCACAATGCATACGGTAGTAAATCGTTGTGCAGGCCAAATCTCTTTTACCCTAACATTGATCTGAATATTTGAATTGTTGCCTAGGACCCAAGAGTGTGTGTTGACCATGACGAAAGGTTATATCTTCCAGTTTACGGTCACACTGTATATGATGAATAGATATTTGTTTGGGCCATAACATTTTACCCCTTGCATGGATTTCAGCAACATTTCACAGAATTATTGCCCAGGACCTAAGGGTGTATCATTACCTTGAACCAAGGTCATATCTGCGAGGACAAGGTCAAAGTGCATATCACGGGTAACTTTTTCTTCGGTCCATAACTTTTTACTCATTGTGCGGATTTGAATAATCTTTTACAGAATTGTTATCAATGATTTTCGGGATGCCAATGCATATGTTCTTTCAAATCAAGTTTTATCATTAACACATATTACGATATAACTACAGCGGGGTCTCCAAGAGTTGTGATAATTATAGCATAACTTCTCTTTCTCCCCTTGACTGATTGCATTGAAAGGTCGCCGGTTTTGATGGCGCCGCCTAGCGAAAAGTATTCAATATACTACTAACCAATGGACCAATGAGATTATGCCTTGCGAACTTGGTTACGAAGAAAAACAATACTGGTTAAACTCGTCTGCTCGGTGTATCGCAAAATCTCTGAGATGTTTTCTATAAACAGTATTAAAAATTTTCAGTCGAAAGGCACAGAGGCTTTAATGAAAGGGAAAGACAGTTTCATTCCCTCGATCACATGTACCGGTAGTGTATCCATTATTTTTGTTTCGTCATACGATTTGTTTGAATGTAAGGCCAAAAAAATATGTTTGTTTCCTGTAACATGACCTAAAAAGATAGGGTCGTTAGGTCGGCTTTCCTTTTTTTTTTCTTTTTTTTTCTATGGAAAAAGTCTTGACATTCAGATGGACATACATAATGTATAATAAAAAGTATTGTTCACCATAATTCATCATGTACGACGAGGCTTGATGCCAAGATGGTCGCCATATTTGTTCTAAAACACCGGAAATAACAACAATGTGAAGTTTGAGAAATGGCGCTTGTAAATGGCGAAAAAAAAAAAAAAAATTAGAGTCGGCGCCATTTTTGAGGGGTATATATATATATATAAATATATATATATATATATATATATATATATATATATATTATATATATATATATATATATATATATATATATATATATATATATATATATATATATATATATATATATATATATATATATATATATTTATATATATGGTAGGAGGTCCTAATTTGGACAGTGTCTTAATTTCGATGCAAGCCATTTCCTATTTATATCTCGTGTCTCATAGCGATATTTATTACGTCATTGTAAACAAATCGTAGTAAGGAAGCACCGCCCCCTAAATAATGTACTACGGAAACGATGCGATTCCATTAATGTATCGATCACCACTCTTAGGGATCGTGTCCTTGGAAATGTTCATCCAAATGAATAACATCTTGTGGAACATTTGAAAGTTATGGCAGAGTATGGATATGGATACATCAGGCAGGAGGTCGTTGACTTGGCCTCAGACTACGCCATTCAGTTAGGAATCAGGGATCGCCTACATCCATTTACCCTAAAATGGTTTCGAGGGTTCCAAAGCAGGTTGCCTGAAATCAAAGTGCTGAAACCAAGAAGCTTAGAGGTTGGCAGAGCGAGATGTGCGTCAGTTCCCACTGTGGATAAGTATTTTACCGAGCTCAAACAGGTCATTGAAGAGAATGGTTTTGATAAAAATCCCCACTTAATTTTCAACGTTAATGAAAAAGGATTCATGCTAAATCACACACCGCCGCTTATTGTATGTGGCAGCAACGCCCCGCAAGCACTGACTGCTGGGAAGTCGAATACCACCACTATTTTAGAATGTGGCAGTGCCACAGGAGTGGCAATCCCTCCATTTTTCAGTTTTGCTGAAAAGATAATGATTCCCGAACTGATAGAAGGGGAAACACCAGGAACAGTTGGTCGAGTCTGGATGGGCCAGTTCCCAACTATTCCTTTAATTTTTAGCCGACCATTTCCTAAAGCATGTCTCGATGAAGGAAGACTAAAAGGTGCTTCTTTTGTTGGATTGCCATAGATCACATGTCTCTGTGGGTCTCGCTCAGTGGGCAAAGGAACGAAATACAATTTTATTCATAGTGCCTGCTCATACTAATCACCTCCTCAGCACCTGGATGTTGGTTGTTCAATGTGGAGTGTCACAAATTCACAAGGGAAACCCGACACAATGTGTGTCAACTTGTCTGCAAAGTGTATTCAAAGGGCATGGCTGCAGACAACTTAATTTCAGCATTTCACAAAACTGGCATATATCCTTGCAACAAAGATGTGATAACAGTGTCTGAAATCTTCAGAAGTGTTCCATAGTGTTGAATCCATGGAAAATGAAGAAGATAATAACCCAGACAGAGTGAGTAAAGAGGAAGATGAACAGACTGATGAGGATTGGAGTAGTGGTGCAAGAGAAGGAGAAAGTGCTGAAGACATACAGAAGAAAGAAAGAAAAACATTGAGTAAGATCATTTCGGGACACTGCATTACAGATATCAACATAATCAAAAGTATGACACTTCATCAACAACAGCAACAGGAACCTATTAAATCTAGGGAAAAGAGACGAAAAGGTGTGAATGAAGAAACAAGTGGATCTGGATGTCAAGCCAAGAAACAGAAAAAACAGAAGAGCAAGATCACTGATATGTTGGAGGAACCTGAGTACGATACGGATGAAGATATTCCAGAAAATAACCTATGCTGTGTATGCAGGCCATTCACTCCGAAGGAAATTAGAAACAGCCATATACTTTGCATTTGCCAAATGGGCACAGTTTGATGGATATAGGGATGGACATTCTGTAATCATTGGACACACCTCATTTACTGCTATGATACACGTGTTCTGAGGAGAAATGACAAATTCTTTTGTCCCCATTGTGTTGAGGAATGAATTTAAACAAACAAATAACCTAAATTGATTTTAAATGATATTTTGATGCATAAATTTACAAGAAAATATCACTTAAATGGAGTTTATTACATGTATTCTATTTTTGTAATTGTTAATTATACCACAAACGAAAAATGTGTTTATGTTGGCCTTAAAGTTTTATGCAAATCAGCAGATGACGTTATCGTCGGAAATAGGACATAACAATGGCGGCGCGTGTCACATAAGGAATGCACGGATTTTTGGTGATCTACAAGATAATAAAAACATTCATGGTGATGTGACATTATGAAAAGGTAGATCTATATACAAGTTTCCTCGAGTGCTAATCATTATAAATTAAATCATTCCATCCTTATCATTTTTGGCATAAATTATTAGACCGTCGAAATTAAGGCACACGAGGATATATATATACCGGTGTTCTTTCTTTCGGATAAGACAGTAAAACCCGAGATCCAGTGTCACGGTAGGCGTGGCACGTAAAAGATCCCGCACTGCTTCGGGTGGGTCCGGGTTTTTTTCGATAAGAATTTTCTGTGCAATGCTAATGTCGATTCAATAATAATATTTTAGTTATATGATAATCATTTGAACTTAAATACTGGAAATAATAAGGATTTACAAGAGAATCATCCATCCCATATGTATCCTAAATTCGTGGGGATTCCAATTTCGTACGTGGATTATCCTTCTTGCCGTATTCTCGTGTGACGACATATTCTGGCGAGATTTTGGACCAAATATAAACAGACGATTAAATCTAAAATGACATTTTTCAAATACATCTCAACATGAGATTCAAACAGGTACATATATCCATAGTAATAAAAACATAACGAAAAAGCATACTTTCCAGTTAATCCCAAATACTGGCAATGTTTACTGTTCTAAAAATAGCCATCACCGTGCAGGGAAGGCAGCCATTTGTTTATCTGTACTTAGCTAAATACGTCAGCTGTTGATCATATGACAACATTCCTCAGAAAATGCCAAGGCTATTGCACAATTTGTTTTTTGAACGAAGTGACATATCAGTTGTTGTGTTGCAAATATGCTAAGATATCACAAGCTAAGAAAAACATTCGGCAAATTCTTCAGATCTTATTCAGAACTTCTATCTAAATTTGGAAATATTTCTTTTCAACAGTATGTATCCAATGGTATTTCCCATCCAAATTTTTACGGTGATCTCGTATATAAACTAAGGAAAGTAAAAGGTTCCGATGACGTTATTTTATCATGTAATAAAATAGTCAAACGTCTTCTAAATAGACAATATGATATTGAGATCATCAAAAAGATTATAGGTCTTGTATTTGGCCCCTCTACAGCCTTATGCAGACTTTTACTTGAACGTTGCACGCTGACTAACAGGGCGGTGGGGACTATATGACGGGCCTTGTCCAAACCTCTTTCAGAGACATGGTCCTGAACCTCGTCCCCTCTGACTGTTAGTCGGGACTCCTACAGATCTAGGGTCTTAGCTCACTTTCAGACTGGCAGAGCACGGTTTATCATGTTGATATCGCATATATTTTTATACCATTATGTGTTTTACAATACCTTACGTGTTTATATTTTTATGACCTCTCAATATGCGATACCTGTTGACCCTTGTTCTTTACATGGAGGATTATTTATAAATTTTTAAATGTACGTCTTTTGATTGTTCTGCTGTTACGGTGAGTGGGAAGGTGGGCCCGTAAACCGGTTTACCACACCATTTGTTTGGCTTTTGTCAAATTAAAGACCGTCCTAAGTCGGTATCGTAATTGCACTACAATCAAATATTTTTGTAATGTGTTAAATGTTCTATTATATTATTTATATTCATGTATTGTATAGCTCCATGGTGACTTCTGCCACATAACTGAGCCGGTAACTCCTCTTTTTTCTTGCAAATATGCAATGAAAATCTGAATTCCTCACAAATTATCAGTTAATATGAATTAACAACAACATGCAGTAAGGGAGCTATAAATAAATAAAAAAAAAGATATTATATGGAACAAGTTCCCATGTAAATGACAACACTGGAATTAAATTAAAATTACTAAATATATTTCAATAAAATAAAAATAAACTAAGATAAACAGAATAGAGAAAACATGAATATAGAAAGGCCCATCACTTATTTTTGAATAGAAAACTTACAAATCATCCCTGCTTTAGCACATTTGTAGACGATACCTTTGAGACAATCAAAGAAATATCGCATACGTTTTGATTTTGATCAATTGGGCGCAATGTGATGCTTGTGATCACTGTCCGCCTTGAACATTGCACAACAAATCGTGTGATAAGGCGAGGACAAGAGTTCTACTGATTTCCATAAAAGTAACATTCATGAAATTATTAATAATTGTCTGTAGATTTTGATGTAAATATTCTATCATTTGAACATAACTTTTGCTTTGGCGTAAGTGGATTACATTTTCTTTATTGGAAATATTTCTTTTCAACAGTATGTATCCAATGGAATTTCCCATCCTAATTTTTACGGTGATCTCGTATATAAACTAAAGAAAGTAAAAGGCTCCGATAACGTTATTTTATCATGTAATAAAATAGTCAAACGTCTCCTAAACAGACAATTTGATATTGAGATTATCAAAAAGACTATAGGTCTCGTATTTGGCCCCTCTACAGCCTTACGCAGACTTTTACTTGAACGTTGCACGCTGACTAACAGGGCGGTGGGGACTATATGACGGACCTTGTCCAAACCTCTTTCAGAGGAGACATGGTCCTGAACCTCGTCCCCTCTGACTGTTAGTCGGGACTCCTACAGATCTAGGGTCTTAGCTCGCTTTCAGACTGGCAGAGCACGGTTTATCATGTTAATGTCGCATATATTTTTATACCATTATGTGTTTTACAATACCTTACGTGTTAATTTTTTTATGACCTCTCAATATGCGATACCTGTTGACCTTTGTTCTTTACATGGAGGATTATTTATAAATTTTTAAATGTGGGAAGGTGGGCCCGTAAACCGGTTAACCACACCATTTGTTTGGCTTTTGTCAAATTAAATGACCGTCCTAAGTCGGTATCGTAATTGCACCATTTTTATAATGTGTTATATGTTCTGGTATATTATTTATATTCATTTATTGTATAGCTCCATGGTGACTTCTGCCACACAACTGAGCGAGTAACTCCCCTTTCTTCTTTTACACCAGAAGAGCATCCACGAAATTTAAATCTACCTCATTACAATGTTTGACAACAATGACCTCGTGGTTGTCGGCAAATATGAAAATTCGCTGATGGTACTGTGTTTCTAACTGTTGATATTTTGGTGTAAAAAGCACAATTTTCAATGTAATACAGTCGATTCTTATACATTTCATGTATCGTCAATTTTCTACCCTGTCTGTCGTTACGTCCATGGAAATAGGATTCGCGAGGATAACATGTACATGACAGGTTGGCCGATAAAGTAAACAAGTAAGACATACATAATTATACATGCAAGTGATAACATGTAGAGTCGTAATACGATACGAGATTCAATGATAAATTAAATATACATATAATATCAAGTATGACATATTTAGACATTAGATTAGAAGTTGAGAAGGGACGATCTAACGCGGAAAGGTTCCGACAAAATCACGAAGCGTTAATAACTCATGTAGCCATGAGGTCAGCATTACATATTGCATATTATTAGTTTACGTTGCGACATGATTACCTATATGTCTAAGTGGACGACAGATTAGATAAACATCATCACTTGGTGTATAACTGGCCGATCCTTACTACATTACCAAAGACCTATGACAGGGTATAGTCGGGGGAACAAACTTGACCTTTAAACCTAATTAGGAGATTAAAATAGTGCTTATTCAATAGTAAACCAATTATATGGATTTGATTAAGTAATTATTCAGTTGTATCGGCATTTTGGATTAGCTTTTACACGTAATGTTGGAATTAAACCCCTACCCACCAAAAAAAAAGAACCACAAAGAAAACAAAACAAATTAAAATGAAACAAAACCATAAATAATCAAAATAGCAACCTAACATGAATGTTATAATTTATATCCAGATAAATTAATATTTTAATTTACTTATTTACTGATAATCATATATTTATTATTCACCTTATCTATTAATTTAATAATTTTTAATCTTCAAAACAATTCAATTTCACAAAAGATTTTAGTTAATATGAAATGAAGAAAACTGGGAAAAAAATCCCCCGTTATTCTGTTGTTCTGGGGATTGGAATGTATTCACGATATTAGTTTATCTAAAAGCAAATACAGCATTGTGGCAAGCACTCAGTGACATAAAAGAAACCAAAAACACCCCCCCCCCCAAAAAAAACCCAAACCAAAAAAAAAAACCCCAAAACAAAACAAACCAAAAACACCCCCCCCCCAAAAAAAACCCCCCAAAACAACACAAAGCAAAACAAACAACCCCCCTTTCCCCCCCCCCCCCCACCCACACACACACACATAAAACCCCAAAACAGAAGAAAGACCCGCTACCATGATTTCCAGTCTCGTGATAAATTTCGAAGATAACAGTGATATACATCTTTATAGACAGTTTCATTTGACAAAATTTCAAGATACAGGAAACTTCGTATGATTAAAATATCATTACCACCAAATGAGTATTACTGGTAATGAATACTGTTCTCATTTGTGTGGGAAACTAATAGTTTTGCACAGGAGTCGGAAGCCGTATATTGAATATACTGTCACAAGTTCACCGTGTGGTCTGTCTCATAAAACGGCATATCAATATGACAAAGATAATAGTTTATTCTGATTATACTATATAAATGCATGCATGTTGAAAACATATACAGTAGGACAACAATATTTAAGAGTTGCAAGCGTGAATAGATATATAATGTTCAACCAGGGTAACTGACTCTCTTCTAAATGAATGCTAAGATATATATATATGTAATATATTTATAATAAAGATGTCTTGTTTCTTGCATTATATAACTCCTTACATTTGTATGTATTGGGTTTAATATCTGGGTAAAATCTTGTTTCCTGCTTGTCTATATTACATCAGTGAAAGATTTTTTTTCAAAATTCCAAGCGCCCCGCCCAAATATTACTAGGTAATATTTGGGTTTTATATAATAAGCGCCTCTGATAGCAGATGTATTTCTTTATTGTTATGAGAAGGATTTTATGGTTTCTATTAAAAAATCAAAACGTTTCGACCTCATTGCCAATTTTAATAATACTTGCAGATATCTGGATGACAGTTTGGTTATCGACAACCCTGAATTTGAACAATTAATATTTGAAATATATCCACCAGAGCCCAAATTGAATAAAGCTAATACTTGAGATAAATCTTAACACTTTTCTTAGATTTGAACATCAAAATTATCAACCATCTAATATATACTAATATTTATGATAAACGTGAGGGTTTTGGATTTCCTATTGTAAATTTTCCTTACTTGGATGGTGATGTCCCTCGACTTCCATCATATGGTATTTATATATCTCAATTAGTTTCGATTTGTCAGAGGCTGCACTGATGTTTTTGACTTTCATACGCGAAATTTACAAATTAATACTAAACATTTAACTCAGGGTTACAGATATCACAAGCTAAGAAAACATTCGGCAAATTCTTTAGATCTTATTCAGAACTTCTATCTAAATTTGGAAATATTTCTTTTCAACACTGTGTATCCAATGGAATTTCTCATCCTTATTTTTACGGTGATCTCGTATATAAACTAAGGAAAGTAAAAGGCTTCGATAATGTTATTTTATCATGTAATAAAATAGTCAAACGTCTTCGAAATAGATAATATGACATTGAGATCATCAAAAAGACTTTAGGTCTTGTATATGACCCCTCTACAGCCTTATGCAGACTTTTACTTGAACGTTGCACGCTGACTAACAGGGCGTTGGGACTATATGACGGGCCTTGTCCAAACCTCTTTAAGAGGAGACATGGTCCTGAACCTCGTCCCCTCTGACTGTTAGTCGTTACTCATACAGATCTAGGGTCTTAGCTCGCTTTCAGACTGGCAGAGCACGGTTTATCATGTTGATGTCGCATATATTTTATATCATTATGTGTTTTACAATATCATACTTGTTTATATTTTTATGACCTCTCAATATATGATACCTGTTGACCCTTGTTCTTTACATGGAGGATTATTTATAAATTTTTAAATGTACGTTATTTGATTGTTCTGCTGTTACGGTGAATGGGAAGGTGGGCCCGTAAACCGGTTAACCACACCATTTGTTTGGCTTTTGTCAAATTAAATGACCGTCCTAAGTCGGTATCGTAATTGCACTACAATTAAATATTTTTGTAATGTGTTATATGTGCTAGTATATTATTTATTCATGTATTCTATAGCTCCATGGTGACTTCTGCCACATAACTGAGCCAGTAACTCCTCTTTTCACATTGGTATCCAATGGAATTTCCCTTCCCAATTTCTACGGTGATCTTGTGTACAAGATGGTCAAAGGTTCCAATAAGTTTATCTCGTCGGGTTCAAAAATAGTGAAGGGTCTTCCTGATCTATAATAACATGACCTAGAAATCCTTAAAAATACAGTAAGTCTTGTATTGAACCCGTCTACACTCTCACATAGAGATTTTTTTCTTAAACCTGTACGCTGACGGCGAGTGGGGACTTTATGGATGGCCTTGTTGAAACTTTTTTCAAATGAGAAATGGTTCTGAATCTCATTCCCTCTTACTGTTAATTGGGACTCTTACATATCAAGGCCTGAGTTGGCTTCCATGACCTCTCAACTTGAGAAAGCTGCTGATCATTGCTCTCTATAGCTATATGGAGTATTATTCATAGATTTTTAAATGTGTGTCCTTTGATTGTACTGCTGTAGTAGAAAGTAGGGAGGAGGACCGTTAAGCCGGTCATCCACTCCAATTGATTGGCTACTGTCACATCAATTGACATTCCTAAGTTGGTATCGCAAATGCACTTTAATCGAACGCTTTTGTGATGCTCTTTTGACAATTGTGCCTGTTTTTTCCCCAAATTATTACATTATTAATATTGCATTTCTCTGGTGATATTTGTCATACGGCAGAGGGAAATGCTTTAATCTTTTCCTTTTCGTGTGTAATAAAATTTTTATGACCTCTCTTCTTGAGAAACCTGTTGATTCTTGTTCCTTATATGGAGGATTATTTATAAGTTTTAATACATGTGTCCTTTGATTGTGCTGATTTTGCGGTGAGTGGAAAGGTGAGCGCTCGTATACCGGTAAACCACTCCAACTGAATGACTGATTTGCTTCAACTGACCGTCGTAAGTCGATATCGTAAACGTAGCACAATCGAATATTTTTGTAATGTCTTTTTTCGTGTATATTCTACTATTATCATGTTTTGTGTGCATGTCCTTGGTGATTTGTGTCATACAGCTTTGTCAGATGTCTTCTGTTTTCTCTTGAGTGTTGTTATGTTTGTATTGGAAGTATGCCATTAAATCAGCCCATGAAGAGTGAATTGGAGGTAGGAGTAGGAGCAACCCCAGATGAATATTGCAGTGTATTCATATCTTTATGTGCTTAATGGATAGAACTCCGTGAGACAAATTACAATGTGCCAAATTTGGACATTTTCATGGATTTTTTCTTTTTATAATTCATGATTGATTTCGCGACGAAGACGGAACTAACATTTTACAAAGTTTTAGAATTTTTCTCATTTTTCTGTCTATTAATTTTACCCCGGTTGGCCTTCTTTCCTTCGAAACCATAACCACTCTCTCCTTCCTACCTCTGCTTCTTCTATTCTCGCTTTCATTTCAGCATCATTATGATGGACTAAATGCGTATAACATAGCTGGGGTCGGTTTGAGCAGAATTTTGTCAAAAAAAAAAAAAAAAAAAAAAAAAAAAAAAATCCCAGTGTTTATTATCAAATTTGTACTATTATACAACAATATTATATTGGTGAAAAAATCGTGCTCTGGCTCTACTGAAAAAAAAAACAAATTCCGTGCCACATGGTTGAGGTAAAAAAATAATCTGGCCGGGTTGAAAACCCAACCCCCAGATAATCAGATATATCACAGCTTTCCATATATCATATTGCTGGGAGTATTCTATTCATCTATTCTCTATTAATCTATTCATTTTCCAGATGTGTTTACAAAACATATGTCGTAATTCAGCTATGTTACGTTTAGAAAAGTCCCATACATTACCACCTTACCAGATTATTGCCTTAATAATTTTGTCAAACATATCAAGTTTACAATCAATAGATTATAATATGGGTTCTACAATTCAGGTAAAAAATGTTGGTACTAACAGAAGTCACAAGAAATACACGTGTAGTATCATGCAGGCTCCATCTTGTTTGGTTCAAAAGTTATGACAAGGTTAAAGTTTTCTGTACAGACAGACAGACGGACAAGGTGATTCCAATATACCTCCTAAACTTCGTTGCGGGGAGGGTGGTATAAAACATTGGTATGTATCCTGTTAACAATGTGTTCCCTTCTAAGTAATACCTTAACCTTGAGTTTGAACTCTTGCTTTGAAAAACAATAGGCGTCTCTCTCCCATCTATATATATAACACATAATTTATCATCGCTTCCTCCTAAATGGCAATTTATCAAGATTATTTGTAAATCTTTTAATTGGAAAGTGCTATTTTGCATAAATCCCGATTAGAATTTAATACACTTCATCGTGCCTGTTATAGTGTATATATGTATGTATCTGTGTGTGTGTGTGTGTTTGTGTATGTATGTATGTATGTATGTATGTATGTATGTATGTATGTATGTATGTATGTATGTATGTATGTATGTATGTATGTATGTATGTATGTATGTATGTATGTATATATGTATGTATGTATGTATGTATGTATGTATGTATGTATGTATGTATGTATGTATGTATGTATGTATGTATGTATGTATGTATGTATGCATGCATGTATGTATGTATGTATGTATGTATGTGTGTGTGTGTGTGTGTGTATGTATGTATGTATGTATGTATGTATGTATGTATGTATGTATGTATGTTAATTTAGGAAGGCTAAATTACGAGGTATGATCAACACGTTCTCGGCTGCCTGTTATTTGGAATACCAGGGATTGGAAGAATTGTCATTATTTTTCATTATTATCTTCCTTCATCTCAGTATACTTTCTCCATCTCTGTTCCAGTTCATGAAAACCTCGAATATAGCATTTTTCTAGAATACTCATCACACATTCCCTTTCTGTAATGCTTTACAAGGGTGTCCACAATATCAAAGTTTTCGTCTGTGGTAGACCTCCATGTGACGTCCAGACCCTTCATCTTAAATACTCTCCTTAACATTTCTAAATCCAGCAGTCCTTCTTTAACAGTACTTTAAGTAGGTGTCTCCTTCCCATGGGTTTTTAACAGCAAATTCGTGTATAATCAAAAGCTTTGAAACCTTACTTTATACCCCCCCCCCAAAAATCAATATGATTTAATAATGGTTTGATTTGGGGTTTTATACTTACTGGTTGTGTCAAAATATATAAGGTGAATAAGATTTTGATCATACCTCATGTTTAGTTTAACAGCTTATTATACATAATAAGTATTATCTTGATGGTCTGGGTTAGTATAGAATGTAAGGTCTCCCTTTGTACCATATGTATATGAATTAGTTTTAAGTGGATTTCAGGAGATCTATGTATTCAACATAAACTTTCCTTCCATCACATGTCAGTTAGCCATGAAGACAATGAAGAAGTACCTAAGGGTTAACCATATCTCGTAGTCCATGAAATAAAAAGACAATATCGTGCATAGTGTCATATTCAGACAAATACGAACCCCAATTAAATCGAGGTGAGACCAGGGGTCTTATTCGCAAACAAACTTAAGTCTAAGTCTAAGAATTGAGACCTGAAATACCATGTGTCATTATTCTAAGAATGAATTTGTCGAAAGTTTGCATGTGAATAGCTTGTCAGATATACTGTCTACAAAAGCTTTTTATTAATTTTTAGAATTAAGATTCATGCTACCATATAGGACTCTATTCTTAGATTTAGATTTAAGTTTCTTTGTGAATAAGGCCCCAGATTCCCGGTAGGAGTAAGCGTCCCTTCTTTGCAACAAAAGTCCTGCAGCAACTTTATAAGTCAAAGAAGTAAATACATAAATATACACATATGATCACGTGAAAGAGAGAAGAGCGCAGTCAAATTCTACTATTTACATGTACAGTGTGAAATGCTGTAGAATTGAAATTCCGGCGTCGGAAATATACGTGAATAAAAATCTGTATATATGCATATTATGTCAAATCAAGTACAGGTAGAGGTACAAAAGTTAAGATGATTAGTTTTTATGGTCAGATCCCAAAATGTCGGTGAACAGTTTGATACACAACGTTTTATTATCTCAGTTCGCGTTTTCCATTGAACATAATGTATGGGTCCTTACACCAGACATGTTTCATTTTTATCGGGATATTCATTATGAAGTTAGTTCTAGCATTCTGTCGTCACAGATCACGATTTTTTTTACGGATTAATCGTATGTTTGGCATTGAGTGAAATGAATAAGATCAAATGGGAAAGGGTATAGTTCATAACGAGTTGATACTTTTCTCCACTATCATAGCAGCAAAACTGGAAAGGCAGAAAACAAGTCTTTATATAACACTTCTATGACTGTAAGTGAAGCCAATGGATAACTGGACAGTGTGAATGAGTATGTGTATATAGTATATATTATTTTATAAATAAGTGTACCGTCAAAGTAAAAATTGAAGAAGTCCAAAACATTTCTGTGGATGCAGCTGTAACAGTTCGGACCGGGAATACAGAATGACGAAACATCTTCCGTTTAGCAAATGGTTTGAACAAAATCGTAAGTTATTTTATGATTTTGTTTGTGCATTTCGGTATTTCGGGGTATTTCTAAAATACAAATTCCATCTGTCATAGTATAATGTCTTCTGTTTTCTGGGAAATGCAGAAGAGAAAATGATATTCGCATCGATAATTTTACAATTAATCCCCACTTATTCAACAGCCACATTATATAACAGTCCAGTCTATAAAAAAGAAAATGGCTGATTTACAGAATACAATAAAACACGTTTATAGCGAATCGCTAGGGACCAATAAATCTGGTTCGTACTATGCATAGTTCGCAATAAGCATAATACGAAATTTACCGAGGGAAGAAATAAAGTTCACTATAACCAAAGATGTAGTAAATCCTGTTTATTTTATTAAGGAACAACACGGTAGATCGTTTAAATACTGAATTCATTTATAAATAATGAATATATCATACAAGTGTTTGTAGTCTGCACTCAAAGTTTGTGGAATGCATCCAATCTTCAGAAGAAGTCAGTTAATTGTTTTCTTTGTCATATATCTGATGTTTTATCTGACACAATTCCCTGAATGTATGAAGACAGTTGAAAAGGTCATCATTATATCACGGTTTTTCAGTATTGTGCTCCATATATTTTTGCGAATACCAAAGTCCGTCGCAGTGCCCTTCTTTGCCCGTTATCCTTCATCAACTTTAACAATAATTTGGTATTTAGTTTCTAATGATATCGCTATGCGTTTCCTAGATGGGGAATCCATTACCAAGCTTAAAATATCCAATCCAAAGTAAGATAAACACGGGTAAGACAGACGCGCTTTTGCTTGTCAAACAATTATTGCCTCAAATCTGAACTATGGTGACAAACAAGTTGTTATTACTAAATAAGTAATTGTAGTAATCACAGGTAATCAGTTCGTAATAACAGTGTGTATTTATGAAGAAATTTAACCACGGGGCCAATGGTTTTGGTTCGCAATATGCATTAGTTTGTACTATTAAAATTCGCTAAAAACGGAAAATTTCCCATAAATTTATATGGCGATAAGGTCGGGGAATTCATCTTGGTTCGTAATAAGCATGAATTCTTAATAAACGTGTTCGCTGTATGTGGAGTTTACTGTATTTATGTCTATAGGTCTTGTATTTGGCCCCTCTACAGCCTTATGCAGACTTTTACTTGAACGTTGCACGCTGACTAACAGGGCGATGGGGACTATATGACGGGCCTTGTCCAAACCTCTTTCAGAGGAGACACGGTCCTGACCTCGTCCCCTCTGACTGTTAGTCGGGACTCCTACAGATCTAGGGTCTTAGCTCGCTTTCAGACTGGCAGAGCACGGTTTATCATGTTGATGTCGCATATATTTCTATACCATTATGTATTTTACAATACCTTACGTGTTTATATTTTTATGACCTCTCAATATGCGATACCTGTTGACCCTTGTTCTTTACATGGAGGATTATTTATAAATTTTTAAATGTACGTCCTTTGATTGTTCTGCTGTTACGGTGAGTGGGAAGGTGGGCCCGTAAACCGGTTAACCACACCATTTGTTTGGCTTTTGTCAAATTAAATGACCGTCCTAAGTCGGTATCGTAATTGCACTACAATCAAATATTTTTGTAATGTGATATATGTTCTAGTATATTATTTATATTCATGTATTGTATAGCTCTATGGTGACTTCTGCCACATAACTGAGCCAGTAACTCCTCTTTTTTCTTTCGCACCTGCTGACAAAGCAGCTAATAATATTATCATTGTTTGAAAAATATACTGTATTACCGTTCTTAAAACTGAATTGAACACTACTTCTACGTGTGTTGAAACCCCATTGTTTAAAGACAAGATCCTATCTGACCACTGTAAAGCTATGTGTGACCTCAATTTAAGCATTGATAAAAATGATCTTCCAACAACGTATTGGCTTCCGAAACTACACAAAAATCTATATAAATCACGTTTTATATCAGATTCTAGTCGTTGCTCTACGACTGTTTTCAAAACATATTACCTTCGCTCTTACTGCAGTTAAAGACCATGTTATCAAGTATTGTAATGCTGTCTTTAGAAATAGTAACGTCAGTAACTTTTGGTGTATCAAAATTCCAACGAAGTCATTGAAAAATTCCGTTTGAGAAATTTTTAGGCAAATAACGTTTCTACTTTTGATTTTTCGACACTTAATACCTCTCTACCTTATGACTTTATCAAAACCAAATTGTTGTTTCTCATACACTGGTGTTTCAACAGAGAGTCTAAATCATACCTCTTTACTTCAGTTACATCAGGATTTTTCTCTAACAAAGTATACGATAATCATAAATATTGGACTTTGAGTTGTGTAATGCCATTGCATTTTTGATGGATAATATTTATGTACAGTTTAACGGCAAAACTTATCAACAGATTATTGGGATTCCTATGGGTACTAATTGTGCTCCCCTTATAGCAGATTTCTTTTTATAATGTAAAGAGAGACTTTATGCATTATATTCAAAATTCTGAACGTTTTGACCTTATTGACACCTCTAGATATCTTGATGATATTTTAGATATCGATAACCCTGGGTTTGAAAACTATATCACTGACATTTATCAATCTGAACTTCAATTAAACAAAGCCAATACTTCCGACCAGGAAACACCTTTTTTGGACTTAAGTATTAAAATTATTAACAACAATATACATACAAACATAAATGATAAACGTGACGACTTTGGATTTCCTTTTGTAAATTTTCCTTATCTAGATTGTGATGTCTCCAGATTCCCATCATATGGTATTTGTATTAATCAATTGGTTTGGTTCGCAAGCGCCTGGACTAACGTTTTGGATTTTCACGAAAAAATTTCTCATATTACTTTTAAACTTCTTACTAAGGGTTATAGATATCATAAACTTCGAAACACTTTTGGTAAATTCTATAGATCGTATTCATACATTTTATCTAAATTCGGAAATGTGACTTTTCAACAATATGTATCAAGCGGATTTGCCATCGAAATTTCTACGGTGATATAGTGTACAAACTAAGGAGGGTCAAAGGTTCCGATAATTTCATATCGGCGGGTTCTATAATTATTAAACGCCTTCAACATCGACAGCATGACCCCGTCCATAGGTCCTGTATTGGGTCCATCTACAACCCAATGCAGACTTTTCCTTGAGCGTTGCACGCTGACTAACAGGTAGGGACTCTATGACGGGCCTTGTCCAAACCTTTTCAGAGGAGACAAGGTCATAATCCTCGTCCCATCTTACTGTTAGTCGAGACTCCTATTGATCAAGGATTTGAGCTCGCATACAAACGGACAGAGCACGGTTTACAAAGGTTGATGTCGCCTTACATATTTTTGATAGCAACATTATTCTATAAACGTTTCGTGTGTAATAATGTTTTATGACCTCTCTTCTTGAGAAACTTCTTGATCCTTGTTCTCTATATGGAGGATTATTTATAAATTTTTAAATGTGTGCCCTTTGATTGTGCTGCTTTTGCGGTGAGTGGAAATGTGGGCGCCCGTACACCGCTAAACCACACCAATTGAATGACATTTGTTACTACAATTGACCTTCCTAAGTCGGTATCGTAACCGCAGCACAATCGAATATTTTTGTAATGTCGTTTTCCGTGTATATTCTACTATTATCATTTTTGTGTGTGCCGGTATTTGGTGATTTGTGTCATACAGCTTCGTCAGATGTCTTCTGTTTTCTCCTTTACAAGAAATAATGAGATGCCCAAAGCTACCTAATATTAATCATTTGTAAAAACGGGGAAAAAGAAGCGTTAGAAATAACCACCAGCCATCGCACTGTCTCCTGGCATAA
The DNA here is from genome assembly GCA_035048485.1 of Pteria penguin. Lineage (NCBI taxonomy): Eukaryota > Metazoa > Mollusca > Bivalvia > Pterioida > Pteriidae > Pteria > Pteria penguin. The sequence continues at coordinate 48,336,983 of CM068582.1, read as the reverse complement.
TTCTATAACAAAAAGTATCATAGTAAAATGTCAAAACGGTCAATATTAAATAGTTGTCAAGAAGAAGAAGAACTGCAAACAATTCTATGACGGATTTCGTGCACTTTTAGCATTTAATATCAATTCTCTGTAATAATCAACCTTAGGTTAGCATGCATAGTTGCCAAAATAATTGAAATTTTCTCGTGGGTATCATTGTGGTAAAATACGAAAAATGAAAATAAAAATCTTCAGGAGTCATGATTCATTATGTTCTTTTATCCTGATTTTGTGGAGTTAATGCAGCAATCGAGAACACAAGGATTAAAACGACAGTTGACGGTAAGAAAGTAAGACAAATAATAATAATAATAATTATTAGGTTTCACAAGTTTCACTTGTGAAACCTTTTATTATTCTACCGTCCTTTCTTATTATTATTATTATTATTATTATTAGGTTTCACAAGTTTCACTTGTGAAACCTTTTATTATTCTACCGTCCTTTCTTCTTATTAGGTTTCACAAGTTTCACTTGTGAAACCTTTTATTATTCTACCGTCCTTTCTTATTAGGTTTCACAAGTTCACTTGTGAAACCTTTTATTATTCTACTGTCCTTTCTTATTATTATTATTATTATTATTATTATTATTCTTCTTCCGCCGTTTTATGTCGGCAGCCTTTTCTCGCTTGCTGTTAAAGATAGAGCTATTCTGTTTGCAGCATTCAAATTTCCATATTTTTCTTCAGAGGCGTTTTGTTCATTTTTTTGAATTAGCGCCTGGTAAGGGCGCAGCGGCGCCTAAAAGGTCAAATATTTGGGTATCTATAGCTTCCTTATTTATCGGCCGATTTTGATGAAATTTTCACTAAACGTTGTCTCGTGCTCACGCGCAATAATAAAGACATTTACCTGTTTCATACCTGATAAGACTATTTAGCTAGCCTGAGACGAAAAATGCGTATTTTGCGACCGTGTTTATTTATCGTCCGATCTTGCTCAAATTTGAAGGGTAAGTTTAGAATGCAAAATAATAGTGGCATGCAAAATTTGAGCGAAATCGAACTATTCTAATACCATTTTAAGTGAAAATTAAAAAATTTTTAAAATTTTGGTGATTAAAGTAATTTCGTTGTCACTCGCTTATTTTACATCGGATTGCCACCAAAATAAATCCTATGCGTGAGAAGGGTTCACTCTTTTAGATTTAATTTTCATAATTTTCCTATGATTTTCCGTTTTCCCTAGGTTATCGGGGAAAGCTATCGAGAGCCACCCTCGGAAAGCGAGAAATACGCGCCGTAGTTAGCGAATTTTTAACTTTCAATTTCTAAAAAGCTGCTTTACTTTGAAATTTCATCTTTCGGCTATTAATTTTCACAGACACATACTCCCGTTTAATGAAAAAAAAATTCGAAATATACGGCTTTTCAAGAAAATTACGTAACAATAATTTTTTTTCAATTTTCGCGTATGGAGCTTTTATTTTTAATGGTAGATCTCTCAAATTTTCACTGTTATGTTCTCTAGGTTCATATCTTTAGAACTTTCATCGGCCGATATTATCTATCTCTTTTACTTTGGCCTCTATTTCAATTTAAAGTTTTTTAAAAATTACGTAATGTTCAAAACTGTCTTATTTTTAGTCTTACAGTTCCTAAAACATTACGAAACGATTTTTCGTAACGATTTTACTATGAAACATGTTTCTCAGTATTTGAAAGTGAGCAATTTAAAGATTTTTTAAAAAAAATATCTTACTTGCGTAACTTTCAAGTATTTTTTATTCGTCGTATGAACAAATTATAAAAACAAGAGTTTGAGAAAGCATTTTGATTTCGATTTCTTAAACAAAAATCAAATTTTGGGCACTCTACTGATGAACAACGCAATAAACATATCTTCAGAAGCGCGGTCAATTTGCCTTGCTTAATACCTTGCACGGCACCGCTGTTATATAGGACTTCTTCCATGGACAAGGCGCAGTAACTCGCGATTAATGCATTCGCAATTTAATGTGCTTTCTATAAAATAGAGTTTGAGAAAGTATTATGCATTCGAATTCTTAAACAAAAAAAAAAAAAAACAAACAAACAAAACAAAAAAACACCCCCCCCCCCAAAAAAAAAAAAATTAAAAAAAAAAACCAAAAAAAAAAGAAAAAAAACAACAACAATATTTACATTCTACGAGCTACTGCTGAACAAGGCTATAAAGTAATCTTCTCCGAGCGTCGGCATTACATATTAGAGAAGCGCGGTGAATTTGCCTTGCTTAATACCTCGCACAGCGCCGCTGTTATACAGGACTTCAAACGTGTGTGAATTAATCGCGAGTTACAGTGCTTTACCTGTGGAATACGAGACATTGTCAAGTCTTTGTTTTGTATATTGCGGAAAGCGGCATTACTAAAGGTCATCGCGAGGAGAATTCTTTATTCCAGCAGAGTGGCTATTCAAGGTCAAACATCTGTACACGCGAAATACCTTGCGTAAGTTAACATATAAACAACATAAAGCGGGAGTAAGGACTGGAGATCTAGGTTACACGTGCAGATTGTACTAAGTGTGGCTGTCCTACATGTTTCTGGTTTTAAATATATGGTCAAGAGTAGTCGATATTTTGCGATGTAGGCTTCAGTATAATGTGTATAATGTAAGTCGCCGTTACTTTCAATTTCTGCAAGTAGATTGCGCAGTGTGGATACCATCACTAAAGGTCAGATATCTGGATCGTGAAAAAGAATTGTGTATTAGAGTAGGAGATCCCAGCTTCGCTGCTTCGACTTTAACTTGTGAAACCTACTCGTTGCTTTAGCAACGAGCTCGTTTCTAGTTATTATTATTATTATTATTATTCCTCTTCCGCCGTTTCATGTCCACGGCTTTTTCTCGCTTGCTGTTAAAGATAGAGCTATTCTGTTTGCAGCATTCGAATTTCCATATTTTTCTTCAGAGGCGTTTTGTTCATTTTTTTGAATTAGCGCTTCGTAAGGGCGCAGCGGCGCCTAAAAGGTCAAATATTTGGGTATCTATAGCTTCCTTATTTATCGGCCGATTTTGATGAAATTTTCACTAAACGTTGTCTCGTGCTCACGCGCAATAATAAAGACATTTACCTGTTTCATACCTGATAAGACTATTTAGCTAGCCTGAGACGAAAAATGCGTATTTTGCGACTGTGTTTATTTATCGTTCGATCTTGCTCAAATTTGGAGGGTAAGTTTAAAATGCAAAATAATAGTGGCATGCAAAATTTGAGCGAAATCGGACTATTCTAATACCATTTTTAAGGGAAAATTAAAAAATTTTAAAAATTTTGGTGATTAAAGTAATTTCGTTGTCACTCGCTTATTTTACATCGGATTGCCACCAAAATAAATCCTATGCGTGAGAAGGGTTCACTCTTTTAGATTTAATTTTCATACACTTCCTATGATTTTCCGTTTTCCCTAGGTTATCGGGGAAAGCTATCGAGAGCCACCCTCGGAAAGCGAGAAATACGCGCCGCAGTTAGCAAATTTTTCACTTTCAATTTCTAAAAAGCTGCTTTATTTTGAAATTTCATCTTTCGGTTATTAGTTTTCACAGACACATACTCCCGTTTAATGAAAAAAAAAAATTCGAAATATACGGCTTTTCGAGAAAATTACGTAACAATAAATTTTTTTCAATTTTCGCGTATGTAGCTTTTATTTTTTATGGTAGATCTCTCAAATTTTCACTGTTATGTTCTCTAGGTTCATATCTTTAGAACTTTTATCGGCCGATATTATCTATCTCTTTTAGTTTGGCCGCTATTTCAATTTAAAGTTTTTTAAAAATTACGTAATGTTCAAAACTGTCTTATTTTTAGTCTTACAGTTCCTAAAACATTACGAAACGATTTTCCGTAACGATTTTACTATGAAACATGTTTCTCAGTATTTGAAAGTGAGCAGTTTAAAGATTTTTTTAAAAAAAATATCTTACTTGCGTAACTTTCAAGTATTTTTTATTCGTCGTATGAACAAATTATAAAAACAAGAGTTTGAGAAAGCATTTTGATTTCGATTTCTTAAACAAAAATCAAATTTTGGGCACTCTACTGATGAACAACGCAATAAACATATCTTCAGAAGCGCGGTCAATTTGCCTTGCTTAATACCTTGCACGGCACCGCTGTTATATAGGAATTCTTCCATGGACAAGGCGCAGTAACTCGCGATTAATTCATTCGCGATTTAATGTGCTTTCTATAAAATAGAGTTTGAGAAAGTCTTATGCATTCGAATTCTTAAAAAAAAAACAAAACAAAAACAAAAACAAAAAACCCCCCCCCCCCCCCCAAAAAAAAAAAAAACAAAAAAAAAAAAAAAAGAAAAAAAAAAACCACAATATTTATATTCTACGAGCTACTGCTGAACAAGGCTATAAAGAGATCTTCTCCGAGCGTCGGCATTACACATTAGAAAGCGCGGTGAATTTGCCTTGCTTAATACCTCGCACAGCGCCGCTGTTATACAGGACTTCAAACGTGTGTGAATTAATCACGAGTTACAGTGCTTTACCTGTGGAATACGAGACATTGTCAAGTCTTTGTTTTGTATATTGCGGAAAGCGGCATTACTAAAGGCCATCGCGAGGAGAATTGTTTATTCCAGCAGAGTGGCGATTCAAGGTCAAACATCTGTACACGCGAAATACCTTGCGTAAGTTAACAAATAAACAACATAAAGCGGGGAGTAAGGACTGGAGATCTAGGTTACACATTAGAAAGCGCGGTGAATTTGCCTTGCTTAATACCTCGCACAGCGCCGCTGTTATACAGGACTTCAAACGTGTGTGAATTAATCGCCAGTTACAGTGCTTTACCTGTGGAATACGAGACATTGTCAAGTCTTTGTTTTGTATATTGCGGAAAGCGGCATTACTAAAGGCCATCGCGAGGAGAATTGTTTATTCCAGCAGAGTGGCGATTCAAGGTCAAACATCTGTACACGCGAAATACCTTGCGTAAGTTAACAAATAAACAACATAAAGCGGGGAGTAAGGACTGGAGATCTAGGTTACACGTGCAGATTGTACTAAGCGTGATTGTCCTACATGTTTCTTGTTTCAAATATATGGTCAAGAGTAGTCGATATTGTGCGATGTAGGGTTCAGTAAGTGTGATTGTCCTACATGTTTCTTGTTTCAAATATATGGTCAAGAGTTGTCGATATTTTGCGATGTAGGCTTCAGTATAATGTGTATAATGTAAGTCGCCGTTACCTACAATTTCTGCAAGTAGATTGCGCAGTGTGGATACCATCACTAAAGGTCAGATATCTGGATCGTGAAAAAGAATTGTGTATTAGAGTAGGAGATCCCAGCTTCGCTGCTTCGACTTTAACTTGTGAAACCTACTCGTTGCTTTAGCAACGAGCTCGTTTCTAGTTATTATTATTATTATTATTAGGTTTCACAAGTTTCACTTGTGAAACCTTTTATTATTCTACTGTCTTTTCTTATTATTAGGTTTCACAAGTTTCACTTGTGAAACCTTTTATTATTCTACTGTCTTTTCTTATTATTATTATTATTATTCTTCATCCGTTTTTTTTTTTGTGACGGCTCAGAAATCACTCATTATTAAAGATATTACTATTCTGTTTTCAGTGTTCGATTCGAAATTAAATTTTCAAGATTTGATTTTTTTAATTTTCTAAATTACCGCTTATAAGCGCGCAGCGCCACCTACGACGCCAAAATTTTGAATCGCTATATCTTCCTTATTATTTGTCCGATTGGAATGAAATTTTCAGCATTCGATTCAGAAAAGGAGATGCAAGATTTTATGTCACTGCGTCAATTTTGCAGCTCTACCCCGAAAAAGTTGACCTTGACCCGATTGTTTTCATTTCAAAAAAAATATTTCAATCTTAGATTTTAGACAGTAGGATGAAAGATTTTAATGGTCTGATTTGGAATATGAAAAATTTTTGAAATCGGACCATAAATAAAGTCACAATGAGCGTGGGAAAATTCGCTATGACGTCATCAAAGCTAATTAAATATTCATACGTTAATATCTCTCTTATTAAATGAGATATCGGCATGAAATTTTATATCTAAACATGTTTCCACATTCTTAATCTACCTCTAGAATGAAAATGGCATGCTGCCAATATTTTTGAAATTATTGAAAATTTTCGAATCAAATCTTTGGCAAGGTCTAGCGACTTTATTTGCAGTCGGATTTTGATCGGGTTTCTTCCATTCGATAGAGCGTTCAAATACCTACCAGTAAAGTGTTCTTAGATTTTCGCTAACTCTTACGGTTCTCGAGTTATTTGCGTTTGAACACGACAACCCCCTTTAAAGTGATGTTTGTGACGTCATCAACACTCATTAATTATTCATGAAATGTTTTCGCCTATAGCTCGCTTATTGAGGAAGATAGAGGTGTGAAATTTGGTAGCATGATAGAGATTGAGAATATCTACCGACTGACAAGAGGAATTTGGCATGGAGCCAAATTCCTGAAAATGACGTCATACTTTGTAAATGACGTCATATCTCCCTTATTTTTCATCGGATCGAGGCGGGGACGGTTGGAATCGATTCTGCGTGAAAAAGTAAAATGGTAAATACCGGCAACAGAATTTCGATATCTCTTACCGTTTTCGAGATATTTGCGGTCAAAGTTCAGTGTTTGGCCTTTCCTGAAAATACAATTTAAAACTTCAGGTACCTGTGTCTCGCTTATTGATAAAGCTAGAGGTATGAAATTTGGTAGCATAAAAGAGAATGCAAATATCTACCGACTGACAAAAGGGAATTGGCAAGGTGCCAAATTCCTGAAAATGACGTCATACTTTTCTAAATGACGTCATAACTCCCTTATTTTTCATCGTATCGAATCGGGGATTGTTGCAATCGATTCTGCGTGAAAAAGTAGTTAAAGGTAAAAGGTCTGGTCTCAGATTTTCGATATCTCTTACCGTTTTCGAGATATTTGCGGTCAAAGTTCAGTGTTTGGCCTTTCCTGAAAATACAATTTAAAACTTCAGGTACCTGTGTCTCGCTTATTGATAAAGCTAGAGGTATGAAATTTGGTAGCATAAAAGAGAATGCAAATATCTACCGACTGACAAAAGGGAATTGGCATGGTACCAAATTCCTGAAAATGACGTCATACTTTGTAAATGACGTCATAACTCCATTAATTTTCATCTTATCGAATCGGGGATTGTTGCAATCGATTCTGCGCGAAAATTTATATGCATAACATTGCCATCAAATTTTCGCTAACTCTTACCGTTTTCGAGTTATTTAGGTTTAAACACGACAACCCCCTTTAAAGTGATGCTTTCAACGTCACATAAAGTTCATTAATGTTTAATGAAATGGTTTCAGCTAAAGCTCGCTTATTAAAGAAGGTAGAGATGTGAAAATTGGTAGCATGATAGGGAATGAGGGTATCTACCGACTCTTTACTTTGAAATTTCATCTTTCGGCTATTCATTCTCACAGACACATACTCCCGTTTAATGAAAAAATTTTTCGAAATATACGACGTTTTAAGAGAATTACGTAAGATTTAATATTTTTCGATTTTCGCGTATGTAGCTTTTAGTTTTAATGGTAGATCTCTCAAATTTTCACTGTTATGTTCTCTAGGTTCATATCTTTAGAACTTTCATCGGCCGATATTATCTATCTCTTTTAGTTTGGCCTCTATTTCAATTTAAAGTTTTTTAAAAATTACGTAATGTTCAAAACTGTCTTATTTTTAGTCTTTTAGTTTCCAAAACATTACGAAACGATTTTCCGTAACGATTTTACTATGAAACATGTTTCCCGGTATTTGAAAGTGAGCAATTTAAAGATTTTTTTATAAAAATATCTTACTTGCGTAACTTTCAAGTATTTTTTATTCGTCGTATGAACAAATTATAAAAACAAGAGTTTGAGAAAGCATTTTGATTTCGATTTCTTAAACAAAAATCAAATTTTGGGCACTCTACTGATGAACAACGCAATAAACATATCTTCAGAAGCGCGGTCAATTTGCCTTGCTTAATACCTTGCACGACACCGCTGTGATATAGGACTTCTTCCATGGACAAGGCGCAGTAACTCGCGATTAATTCAATCGCGATTTAAAGTGCTTTCTATAAAATAGAGTTTGAGAAAGTATTATGCATTCGAATTCTTAAACAAAAAAAAAACCAAAAAATAAAAAAACCAACCCCCCCCCCCAAAAAAAAAAGAAAAAAAAAAAAAAAAGAAAAAAAAAGCAAATTTACATTCTACGAGCTACTGCTGAACAAGGCTATAAAGAAATCTTCTCCGAGCGTCGGCATTACACATTAGAGAAGCGCGGTGAATTTGCCTTGCTTAATACCTCGCACTGCGCCGCTGTTATACAGGACTTCAAACGTGTGTGAATTAATCGCCAGTTACAGTGCTTTACCTGTGGAATACGAGACATTGTCAAGTCTTTCTTTTGTATATTGGGGAAAGCGGCATTACTAAAGGCCATCGCGAGGAGAATTGTTTATTCCAGCAGAGTGGCGATTCAAGGTCAAACATCTGTACACGCGAAATAACTTGCGTAAGTTCATCGCGAGGAGAATTGTTTATTCCAGCAGAGAAGCGATTCAAGGTCAAACATCTGTACACGCGAAATACCTTGCGTAAGTTAATAAATAAACAACATAAAGCGGGCAGTAAGGACTGAAGATCTAGGTTACACGTGCAGATTGTACTAAGTGTGATTGTCCTACATGTTTCTTGTTTCAAATATATGGTCAAGAGTAGTCGATATTGTGCGATGTAGGCTTCAGTATAATGTGTATAATGTAAGTCGCCGTTACCTACAATTTCTGCAAGTAGATTGCGCAATGTGGATACCATCACTAAAGATCAGATATCTGGATCGTGAAAAAGAATTTTGTATTAGAGTAGGAGATCTCAGCTTCGCTGCTTCGACTTTAACTTGTGAAACCTACTCGTTGCTTTAGCAACGAGCTCGTTTCTAGTTATTATTATTATTATTCTTCATCCGTTTTTTTTTTTGTGACGGCTCAGAAATCACTCATTATTAAAGATATTACTATTCTGTTTTCAGTGTTCGATTCGAAATTAAATTTTCAAGATTTGATTTTTTTAATTTTCTAAATTACCGCTTATAAGCGCGCAGCGCCACCTACGACGCCAAAATTTTGAATCGCTATATCTTCCTTATTATTTGTCCGATTGGAATGAAATTTTCAGCATTCGATTCAGAAAAGGAGATGCAAGATTTTATGTCACTGCGTCAATTTCGTAGCTCTACCCCGAAAAAGTTGACCTTGACCCGATTGTTTTCATTTCAAAAAAAATATTTCAATCTTTTTAGATTTTAGATTTTAGACAGTAGGATGAAAGATTTTAATGGTCTGATTTGGAATATGAAAAATTTTTGAAATCGGACCATAAATAAAGTCACAATGAGCGTGGGAAAATTCGCTATGACGTCATCAAAGCTAATTAAATATTCATACGTTAATATCTCTCTTATTAAATGAGATATCGGCATGAAATTTTATATCTAAACATGTTTCCACATTCTTAATCTACCTCTAGAATGAAAATGGCATGCTGCCAATATTTTTGAAATTATTGAAAATTTTCGAATCAAATCTTTGGCAAGGTCTAGCGACTTTATTTGCAGTCGGATTTTGATCGGGTTTCTTCCATTCGATAGAGCGTTCAAATACCTACCAGTAAAGTGTTCTCAGATTTTCGCTAACTCTTACGGTTCTCGAGTTATTTGCGTTTGAACACGACAACCCCCTTTAAAGTGATGTTTGTGACGTCATCAACACTCATTAATTATTCATGAAATGTTTTCGCCTATAGCTCGCTTATTGAGGAAGATAGAGGTGTGAAATTTGGTAGCATGATAGAGATTGAGAATATCTACCGACTGACAAGAGGAATTTGGCATGGAGCCAAATTCCTGAAAATGACGTCATACTTTGTAAATGACGTCATATCTCCCTTATTTTTCATCGGATCGAGGCGGGGACGGTTGGAATCGATTCTGCGTGAAAAAGTAAAATGGTAAATACCAGCAACAGAATTTCGATATCTCTTACCGTTTTCGAGATATTTGCGGTCAAAGTTCAGTGTTTGGCCTTTCCTGAAAATACAATTTAAAACTTCAGGTACCTGTGTCTCGCTTATTGATAAAGCTAGAGGTATGAAATTTGGTAGCATAAAAGAGAATGCAAATATCTACCGACTGACGAAAGGGAATTGGCAAGGTGCCAAATTCCTGAAAATGACGTCATACTTTTCTAAATGACGTCATAACTCCCTTATTTTTCATCGTATCGAATCGGGGATTGTTGCAATCGATTCTGCGTGAAAAAGTAGTTAAAGGAAAAAGGTCTGGTCTCAGATTTTCGATATCTCTTACCGTTTTCGAGATATTTGCGGTCAAAGTTCAGTGTTTGGCCTTTCCTGAAAATACAATTTAAAACTTCAGGTACCTGTGTCTCGCTTATTGATAAAGCTAGAGGTATGAAATTTGGTAGCATAAAAGAAAATGCAAATATCTACCGACTGACAAAAGGGAATTGGCATGGTACCAAATTCCTGAAAATGACGTCATACTTTGTAAATGACGTCATAACTCCATTAATTTTCATCTTATCGAATCGGGGATTGTTGCAATCGATTCTGCGCGAAAATTTATATGCATAACATTGCCATCAAATTTTCGCTAACTCTTACCGTTTTCGAGTTATTTAGGTTTAAACACGACAACCCCCTTTAAAGTGATGCTTTCAACGTCACATAAAGTTCATTAATGTTTAATGAAATGGTTTCAGCTAAAGCTCGCTTATTAAAGAAGGTAGAGATGTGAAAATTGGTAGCATGATAGGGAATGAGGGTATCTACCGACTCTTTACTTTGAAATTTCATCTTTCGGCTATTCATTCTCACAGACACATACTCCCGTTTAATGAAAAAATTTTTCGAAATATACGACGTTTTAAGAGAATTACGTAAGATTTAATATTTTTCGATTTTCGCGTATGTAGCTTTTAGTTTTAATGGTAGATCTCTCAAATTTTCACTGTTATGTTCTCTAGGTTCATATCTTTAGAACTTTCATCGGCCGATATTATCTATCTCTTTTAGTTTGGCCTCTATTTCAATTTAAAGTTTTTTAAAAATTACGTAATGTTCAAAACTGTCTTATTTTTAGTCTTTTAGTTTCCAAAACATTACGAAACGATTTTCCGTAACGATTTTACTATGAAACATGTTTCCCGGTATTTGAAAGTGAGCAATTTAAAGATTTTTTTATAAAAATATCTTACTTGCGTAACTTTCAAGTATTTTTTATTCGTCGTATGAACAAATTATAAAAACAAGAGTTTGAGAAAGCATTTTGATTTCGATTTCTTAAACAAAAATCAAATTTTGGGCACTCTACTGATGAACAACGCAATAAACATATCTTCAGAAGCGCGGTCAATTTGCCTTGCTTAATACCTTGCACGACACCGCTGTGATATAGGACTTCTTCCATGGACAAGGCGCAGTAACTCGCGATTAATTCAATCGCGATTTAAAGTGCTTTCTATAAAATAGAGTTTGAGAAAGTATTATGCATTCGAATTCTTAAACAAAAAAAAACCAAAAAATAAAAAAACCAACCCCCCCCCCCCCCCCCCCAAAAAAAACAAAAAAAAAAAAAAAAAAAGCAAATTTACATTCTACGAGCTACTGCTGAACAAGGCTATAAAGAAATCTTCTCCGAGCGTCGGCATTACACATTAGAGAAGCGCGGTGAATTTGCCTTGCTTAATACCTCGCACTGCGCCGCTGTTATACAGGACTTCAAACGTGTGTGAATTAATCGCCAGTTACAGTGCTTTACCTGTGGAATACGAGACATTGTCAAGTCTTTCTTTTGTATATTGGGGAAAGCGGCATTACTAAAGGCCATCGCGAGGAGAATTGTTTATTCCAGCAGAGTGGCGATTCAAGTCAAACATCTGTACACGCGAAATAACTTGCGTAAGTTCATCGCGAGGAGAATTGTTTATTCCAGCAGAGAAGCGATTCAAGGTCAAACATCTGTACACGCGAAATACCTTGCGTAAGTTAATAAATAAACAACATAAAGCGGGCAGTAAGGACTGAAGATCTAGGTTACACGTGCAGATTGTACTAAGTGTGATTGTCCTACATGTTTTTTGTTTCAAATATATGGTCAAGAGTAGTCGATATTGTGCGATGTAGGCTTCAGTATAATGTGTATAATGTAAGTCGCCGTTACCTACAATTTCTGCAAGTAGATTGCGCAATGTGGATACCATCACTTAAGATCAGATATCTGGATCGTGAAAAAGAATTTTGTATTAGAGTAGGAGATCTCAGCTTCGCTGCTTCGACTTTAACTTGTGAAACCTACTCGTTGCTTTAGCAACGAGCTCGTTTCTAGTTAGGTTTCACAAGTTTCACTTGTGAAACCTTTTATTATTCTACTGTCCTTTCTTATTATTATTATTATTATTATTCTTCTTCCGCCGTTTTATGTCGGCAGCCTTTTCTCGCTTACTATTCAAGATAGAGCTATTCTGTTTGCAGCATTTGAATTTCCATATTTTTCTTCAGAGGCGTTTTGTTCATTTTTTTGAATTAGCGCTTCGTAAGGGCGCAGCGGCGCCTAAAAGGTCAAATATTTGGGTATCTATAGCTTCCTTATTTATCGGCCGATTTTCATGAAATTTTCACTAAACGTTGTCTCGTGCTCACGCGCAATAATAAAGACATTTACCTGTTTCATACCTGATAAGACTATTTAGCTAGCCTGAGACGAAAAATGCGTATTTTGCGACCGTGTTTATTTATCGTCCGATCTTTATCAAATTTGGAGGGTGAGTTTAGATTGCTAATTAATAGTGGCATGCAAAATTTGAGCGAAATCGAACTATTCTAATACCATTTTTAAGTGAAAATTTAAAAATTTAAAAAAATTTGGTGATTAAAGTAATATCGTTTTCACTCGCTTATTTTACATCGGATTGCCACCAAAATAAATCCTATGCGTGAGAAGGGTTCACTCTTTTAAATTTAATTTTCATAAACTTCCTATGATTTTTCGTTTTCCCTAGGTTATCGGGGAAAGCTATCGAGAGCCACCCTCGGAAAGCGAGAAATACGCGCCGTAGTTAGCGAATTTTTCCCTTTCAATTTCTAAAAAGCTGCTTTATTTTGAAATTTCATCTTTCGGCTATAAGTTTTCACAGACAAATACTACCGTTTAATGAAAAAAAATTTCGAAATATACGGCTTTTTAAGAAAATTACGTAACAATAAATTTTTTTCAATTTTCGCGTATGTAGCTTTTATTTTTAATGGTAGATCTCTCAAATTTTCACTGTTATGTTCTCTAGGTTCATATCTTTAGAACTTTCATCGGCCGATATTATCTATCTCTTTTAGTTTGACCTCTATTTCAATTTAAAGTGTTTTAAAAATTACGTAATGTTCAAAACTGTCTTATGTTTAGTCTTACAGTTTCCAAAACATTACGAAACGATTTTCCGTGACGATTTTACTATGAAACATGTTTCTCAGTATTTGAAAGTGAGTAATTTAAAGATTTTTTTTTTAAAATATCTTACTTGCGTAACTTTCAAGTATTTTTTATTCGTCGTATGAACAAATTATAAAAACAAGAGTTTGAGAAAGCATTTTGATTTCGATTTCTTAAACAAAAATCAAATGTTGGGCACTCTACTGATGAACAACACAATAAACATATCTTCAGAAGCGCGGTCAATTTGCCTTGCTTAATACCTTGCACGGCACCGCTGTTATATAGGAATTTTTCCATGGACAAGGCGCAGTAACTCGCGACTAATTCATTCGCGATTTAATGTGCTTTCTATAAAATAGAGTTTGAGAAAGTATTATGAATTCGAATTCTTAAACAAAAAAAAAAAAAACAAAAACAAAAACAAAAACAAAAACAGACAAACAAAAAGAAACAAAAAAAAAAACAAAAAAAACCCCAATGATTGCATTCTACGAGCTACTGCTGAACAAGGCTATAAAGAAATCTTCTCCGAGCGTCGGCATTACACATTAGAGAAGCGCGGTGAATTTGCCTTGCTTAATACCTCGCACAGCGCCGCTGTTATACAGGACTTCAAACGTGTGTGAATTAATCGCGAGTTACAGTGCTTTACCTGTGGAATACGAGACATTGTCAAGTCTTTGTTTTGTATATTGGGGAAAGCGGCATTACTAAAGGCCAACTCGAGGAGAATTGTTTATTGCAGCAGAGTGGCGATTCAAGTTCAAACATCTGTACACGCGAAATACCTTGCGTAAGTTAACAAATAAACAACATAAATCGGGGTGTAAGGACTGGAGATCTAGGTTACACGTGCAGATTGTACTAAGTGTGACTGTCCTACATGTTTCTTGTTTCAAATATATGGTCAAGCCGCTGTTATACAGGACTTCAAACGTGTGTGAATTAATCGCGAGTTACAGTGCTTACCTGTGGAATACGAGACATTGTCAAGTCTTTGTTTTGTATATTGCGGAAAGCGGCATTATTAACGGCCATCGCGAGGAGAATTGTTTATTCCAGCAGAGTGGCGATTCAAGGTCAAACATCTGTACACGCGAAACACCTTGCGTAAGTTAATAAATAAACAACATAAAGCGGGGAGTAAGGACTGGAGATCTAGGTTACACGTGCAGATTGTACTAAGTGTGACTGTCCTACATGTTTCTTGTTTCAAATATATGGTCAAGAGTAGTCGATATTGTGCGATGTAGGCTTCAGTACAATGTATATAATGTAAATCGCTGTTACTTACAATTTCTGCAAGTAGATTGCGCAATGTGGATACCATCACTAAAGATCAGATATCTGGATCGTGAAAAAGAATTGTGTATTAGAGTAGGAGATCCCAGCTTCGTTGCTTCGACTTTAACTTGTGAAACCTACTCGTTGCTTTAGCAACGAGCTCGTTTCTAGTTATTATTATTCCTCTTCCGCCGTTTTATGTCGGCAGCCTTTTCTCGCTTGCTGTTAAAGATAGAGCTATTCTGTTTGCAGCATTCGAATTTCCATATTTTTCTTCAGAGGCGTTTTGTTCATTTTTTTGAATTAGCGCTTCGTAAGGGCGCAGCGGCGCCTAAAAGGTCAAATATTTGGGTATCTATAGCTTCCTTATTTATCGGCCGATTTTGATGAAATTTTCACTAAACGTTGTCTCGTGCTCACGCGCAATAATAAAGACATTTACCTGTTTCATACCTGATAAGACTATTTAGCTAGCCTGAGACGAAAAATGCGTATTTTGCGACCGTGTTTATTTATCGTCCGATCTTTATCAAATTTGGAGGGTGAGTTTAGATTGCTAATTAATAGTGGCATGCAAAATTTGAGCGAAATCTGACCATTCTAATACCATTTTTAAGGGAAAATTTAAAATTTTTTAAAAATTTGGTGATTAAAGTAATTTCGTTGTCACTCGCTTATTTTACATCGGATTGCTACCAAAATAAATCCTATGCGTGAGAAGGGTTCACTCTTTTAAATTTAATTTTCATAAACTTCCTATGATTTTTCGTTTTCCCTAGGTTATCGGGGAAAGCTATCGAGAGCCACCCTCAGAAAGCGAGAAATAAGCGCCGTATTTAGCGAACATTTCACTTTCAATTTCTAAAAAGCTGCTTTACTTTGAAATTTCATCTTTCGGCTATTCATTCTCAGAGACACATACTCCCGTTTAATGAAAAAATTTTTCGAAATATACGGCTTTTCAAGAGAATTACGTAAGATTTAATATTTTTCGATTTTCGCGTATGTAGCTTTTATTTTTAATGGTAGATCTCTCAAATTTTCACTGTTATGTTCTCTAGGTTCATATCTTTAGAACTTTCATCGGCCGATATTATCTATCTCTTTTAGTTTGACCTCTATTTCAATTTAAAGTTTTTTAAAAATTACGTAATGTTCAAAACTGTCTTATTTTTAGTTTTACAGTTTCCAAAACATTACGAAACGATTTTGCGTAACGATTTTACTATGAAACATGTTTCTCAGTATTTGAAAGTGAGCAATTTAAAGGTTTTTTAAAAAAAATATCTTGCTTGCGTAACTTTTAATGTATTGGTTTATTCCTCGTATGAACAAAGTATAAAAACAAGAGTTTGTAAAAGCATTTTGAATTCGATTTCTTAAACAAATATCAAATTTTGGGCACTCTTCCGATGAACAACGCAATAAACACACTTCAGAAGCGCTGTGAATTTGCCTTGTTTAATACCTTGCACGGCACCGCTGTTATACAGGACTTCTTCCATGGACAAGGCGCAGTAACTCGCGATTAATTCAATCGCGATTTAATGTGCTTAATATAAAATAGAGTTTGAGAAAGTATTATGAATTCGAATTCTTAAACAAACAGAAAAAAAAAAAACAAAAACAAAAACAGACAAACAAAAAGAAAAAAAAAACCAATGATTGCATTCTACGAGCTACTGCTGAACAAGGCTATAAAGAAATCTTCTCCGAGCGTCGGCATTACACATTAGAGAAGCGCGGTCAATTTGCCTTGCTTAATACCTCGCACAGCGCCGCTGTTATACAGGACTTCAAACGTGTGTGAATTAATCGCGAGTTACAGTGCTTTACCTGTGGAATACGAGACATTGTCAAGTCTTTCTTTTGTATATTGGGGAAAGCGGCATTACTAAAGGCCATCGCGAGGAGAATTGTTTATTCCAGCAGAGTGGCGATTCAAGGTCAAACATCTGTACACGCGAAATAACTTGCGTAAGTTCATCGCGAGGAGAATTGTTTATTCCAGCAGAGAAGCGATTCAAGGTCAAACATCTGTACACGCGAAATACCTTGCGTAAGTTAATAAATAAACAACATAAAGCGGGCAGTAAGGACTGAAGATCTAGGTTACACGTGCAGATTGTACTAAGTGTGATTGTCCTACATGTTTCTTGTTTCAAATATATGGTCAAGAGTAGTCGATATTGTGCGATGTAGGCTTCAGTATAATGTGTATAATGTAAGTCGCCGTTACCTACAATTTCTGCAAGTAGATTGCGCAATGTGGATACCATCACTTAAGATCAGATATCTGGATCGTGAAAAAGAATTTTGTATTAGAGTAGGAGATCTCAGCTTCGCTGCTTCGACTTTAACTTGTGAAACCTACTCGTTGCTTTAGCAACGAGCTCGTTTCTAGTTATTATTATAATTATTTTACTACAATACACATTAGGTTGATAAAATTACACCCCCCCCCCCCCCCCCCAATAACATATACATTTACACATTGAACACTATCTCACACACATTTCATGCTCAGCTGCATTTCATTTCCTTAATATGTTAACTGGGTCTTAAGCCAATTGACTGATTGTCAAATGCCCACACGATTTTAACTGTGACGTCACAAGGAAACTACGTAATAGGCGTGGTTAAAGTTTTATCTGGTGATCCCTCAATTATGATACAGGATGTACTTTATAGTATAAACAAACCAAAGGTAAGAAATATTGGAATGGATATTTTCATGTATATCTAATAATTCAATACAAATATGCAATGTAATGTAAAGCTGGTTAAAATATGATACGGTCATTTTAATTAACATGAAAAACATTCTCTAAATCATTCCAGAGTTTTGAAAATTGTTTGAAATTTCTGTATCTTAAAGCTATATAGTTTTCAGCTTTAAGTTTCAAATTTGTAAAAGTTATGTTTATAAGTCCTTGAAAATAAAAGTCCATTTCTAATTTAAGATTTGTAGAAATATATTTATTTTGAACCGACTATTATATAATTCAGTGAAATATCATCTGGGGCGCACCGAAAATAGTCGTAAAGGTATTGAAAGTATACATATGGTTAGTTTTGTCTATTGTCTATTGATTCAGTTGGCTCCAAATATCATGTACTATTGGACGGCTATAAAACATAAGTGATTGTTTTTGTATCATTATCACAAAATAAACAGATGTGATTATTATTTATTTTAACTTTTTAAAGGTACCGGGTAACTACTTTAAACCCATGTACACAAGAAGTAATGAATGTACACAAATTTGTTAAATTTAGCGCACGTTTCTCTGATGTGCATAACTGTTTCCCTTTTTAATGTTATCACATATTGTTTCCCACAAAAGGTGAATATCTCTCTTGTAAGACTATTAATAATGTTTAAATTTGGATTTGGAAGTGCCATAAATAAATTATTAAGTTTTTGGAATTATAAAAAGTTTAGCAGCAGCAAATTTTCCTATTGATGTTAGAATTCATCGCTTCCATTATTTAAATACGATGTTACTTTGCTAATTGACTTTCATAATTTAATTAAATCATTACTCACATATCACTTTACTCTCGACATTTTGAAATGGTCTTCTCTATTCACTCGTGTGATGAGTTGATATTATAGAAAGGAAACAGGTTGATTTACGTTTTATCGTTCTGGCCCCGAACTAAACTGCAATGTTTATATTAGTAAACAGCGAAGAAGTACTGAAGGATTGACCATATCTCAAAGTCCTGGAATAACAGGAAAGGGCAACATTGTGTACAATGTCATATTCAAACAAATGCGAACCCCAATTCAAATTGAAGTGGGACCAGGTTATATCATGTATCAGTTTCCAAGCAGTGTTTAAGACTTTCTTCTCTTAATTGTTTCAAGTGCTGTCCTGCGTTGGACCATTTCTAGTTTTTGCCCTAGATTTAATTTGTCTGCAGAAGATTTTATGGTTATATTTAGGACGCCTTGTCATTTGTTTGCATTAAAGCAGTCCGAAATGTCAGACCCAAACATGAGACTTGGGTCTGAATGCCTTTTATATAGAGGAATTAGAAAATATTGAAAAATTTGTTGGTAGAATATTACTCACAATTCACTTTGTCATTCACTTGTTTATATCCAAATCATAATGCTTCTATCAGAAAGTTCGACAAAAGACATATAACAAGTTATTTTAAACATTCTTTAGATGAAGCGTTCCACGATTTCTATTATTATATTACGGTAATTTTCAGTTTGAATGAAATTTGGTGACAGAATTTTAAAAATCACCTGATATAGGATTGATACGGAACTTTCTGATATGAAGACACTAATTTTCGGACATAAACGATATCAACTAGTGAATGACAAAGTAAATTGGAGTAATAAAACGTTTTGATTTTTTTCTAATTCCTGTCGATTCTCTATATGGGAGGAATTCAGACCCAAGTCTCATTCTATGGTCTGATATTTCGGACTACGATTTAAGATGTCAGTTCTAGAACGATTGAATAAACATTACCTGTCGGATATAGCAATAAATACAGGAACGACAGTAAATCAGTACAGATGACTGCATCAGACAGAGAGTAGATACAGAAAATGCGTCTCCAGCAAAGCCCGCGTCATACTGTTTACGAGTTCAATTTACAAATTTCTTCAACACTATACTAATGTGTTATTACTTGCCGAAACATAACGCGTTGTCAGCGATTTGTGATAATATGGATATTCATATTCATATCCCACTCGCATTCTCTTCCACATTATTCATGTTCTCTGCCACATTACTTGAGTATTGTCCTTTTATTTCATGGACTTTGAGATGCAGTTAACCCTTCGGTATTTCTTCTCTGTTTATTTTTTGGGTATTTCATTTCATTCGATAATGATATTCGTATTTATATTTTCATGGGATCACAACTTGACTGACATGTTTACCCTTTTTCATTATATTTCGAAATATTTAAATGTGTGTTCTATGATTGTACGTCTTCATTTGTGGTGAGTTGCAAGGAGGGCCTGTAACCATATCATCTGGGATGATTGGCACTTCTGTTACCCAGTCTAAGACGGTAAGACAACTGCATTACAATCTAATATGTTTTTGGTGTCGTGTTATGTTTTTATATATACTATTGTCTTCAAGGCATTTCCTGCAATTCTGTTATCTCTTAACAGTGGATAACTGAGTTCTTCTCAAATGTCTATTACATAATGTCGTAAGTGCCATATTTAGTGCAAATATTTTATCACAATTCTGTCATCTATAAAACTGACTCGTCTTTGGAAAGTTGCCTTGACTTCTGTTACGTGTTACCACTACTGCCAAATACTATAAACTGCTTGTCACCTAACTTAATTTAGATAATGAATAATTTAGCGGACCGACGACAGCCGTGCTTTGCCATATTCATAGGAGCCGTATACAGTCTTGTCTTTTCCTCTACAAGATTTCTAAACCTAAAGATTATCTCACGCGTTCTAGTTATGTCCTTAGATGAGTTTATTATGTGTGGTCATTACTTTGCGCTACAAATATTTAAATGTTTGATTCAGCTGCGGAGATCTCTGAAGAAACACAAGTTCTCGACATGCTCACATGTTGCAATAGATTTAAAACATGTATATATGTTCCTATAGTAATTATGTAATACTTGTGTGTAGAACAAAACTCCCTGTAGATTAAAATTATTTTCAAATCATAAATGTAATGCATGAACATGATTAAAATTATACATTACCTAGACAAATATATATGCTGATAAAACTGGACATAAGATGAGTTTGAGAGAAAAAAAACATATTACAAATGGAAAGGAAAATAGTGTTAAAAGATTTTACTGTGTGTTAACTAAATTCAGTAATAGATAACCAAATAACTGATTAAATGCCAAAATCCAAGCAGGTTGTAATGCAACTAAAGAGAGGCGCATCTTTAGCACCTTTTATATATAAACTTTATTTTCAAAGTACACCATGTTATACACCAAAGTAATTGATGTAATGTCATTGTGGTGTTAGTGATATTCCATGAATACTGATCCTTGATAGTAGAAGTTACAATCTAGCACATTATTTCCATCTGTGTAATATAGCTAAACATGCGTCTTTCATTATGTAAACTGCATTTTTTATTCTATTTTAAAAGTGAAATGTTAATATTACTTTATCTTAATCCATGGCGTACCCTTACTTTGAGAATGTAAATTACATTTTCTGTTTTAATTTTAAAGAGTTATAATTAAACACGCAATACTTTTCAATAGGATCTTAATTTTAAAAATCCTTTTTGTGTGTTACAATGATCTGCTTTGCAAATTTGATTATTTGGAAAAGGTGATGCCGCCTGAATCAGCTGTATGATTATCCAGCAATCGTTGTACTGATTCAGATACCAATCTTGATATCATGATATTAAAAGGCTTCAATTTTAAAGCTACATTGTCTATAAAAGTCTTAATGTTTTAATAGAACTTCAATAATTTAAATAGATGAAACAAATTCACTGGGCCACAACGACTTGGATATATGGTCTTGTTATTATCGTCAACTTCGGCATCTTCGATAGTCACCATTTTGATTTTTACGCCTACTGCGCATGTGACATTTAAAACTTTCAATACAAATGTGTCTTTGTGTAAGGACTATCGGTATCAAAATTTACTATTGATTTATAGATTTTCGGCGATCGATAATCGAAAGACCCCGACTATCGTCACATCCCTATCTAATACTTATATTTTGAGTTGGTAGTCACTACATGTTTTATTGTATCTGCAATTTTCCTATACACTGTGTAGCAACACGTGACTAAAGTCGGTGAATCCATGAATTCAAAATGGAGGCAAATTGCTCGCTTCGGGGAGAACACACAGATATTGTGATAACTGTACTGATTTATTTACATATATACATAACCTATGTCCTTATACAAACTGATACTGATCTGTCAACTTTTCGGTCAATAAATTTTTGTAGTTTTTACAAATATTGCGTCAAAATGCAAGAACAAGCGAAATATATGTATTTAACGTTATGGTAGTTTCCACGAATATATGAAAATTGACCATTCCTTTTTAGCATCACTGGATTATCCATGATTAAATGTGACGTTGCATGTTATTTGCTAATCCGCCTATTCTACTTTCCTAAAAACTATTCATTTAAATTTGTATTTAAAGCTATTTTAACTTTTTTTTCTGATATTGATGGGTTCCACGAATGATATTCCAAACGACTGGCCACTAAGTTGCTCCTACAGGAATATGTTAAAGAACGTCTGAAATCGTCACTGAGGAAGTTCTACGGTCGCTATGGGGATCTTGTACGAAAATATGATGTGCCTCTTTCTAGAATGATTGATAATATTCTGGAATGCGACTAAATGACCTGTTCAGTGAACACCAAATATGACTTTGTATACCAGTTTTGTACATTCGTATGTACAATTAGGAAACCAACACTCTTGATTTTGACATGTTTCTTAAGAACTGCTGTGACGGGTGATGCATGCAAGCAGGAGACGCTTACTCTCCCCGGACACCTGGTCTCACCTCGGACTTTGAGAATGATTAACGGTTTGGTACTTCTTCGATATTGATTTTAACCACTGTCCGTGTATCTCTGCTGGTGGACAAATTGTTCCCGAGGATACTTGTCGGGCAGTAATTCACTATGAATGCCTGAAAGAAGAAGTAACATAGTGGCTGGCACGTCGCCCACTCAAAAAAGGTGCCACACTGCTATATCTATGGACACGGGTATGACAGGTAATACAGGTGTCCCACATGTTGTCCTACGGGACATTACCAAGGATACATACATTGTTAGCGATGACAACAAGATGTGGTATAAGAACGCAGACAGTTACATAGCTATTAAAGCATGTAAAGTCGAAGCTGTAGATGTTTTAAAGGATCACAATTTTGTCCCTACTGATTGTAATATATCCAAATGCGGAGACAGAAATTGTAAAACATGCCCGATCCT
The DNA here is from genome assembly GCA_035048485.1 of Pteria penguin. NCBI lineage: Eukaryota > Metazoa > Mollusca > Bivalvia > Pterioida > Pteriidae > Pteria > Pteria penguin. The sequence goes on along the minus strand of CM068582.1, from coordinate 48,314,180 downwards.
CATAACCGACAACACTTTTACGAGTAATCTTACAAAACGTTCTTTTTCTACTCGTACTTTTGAAAACCTATCTTGTAAGTCATCCAACTTGATATATGGTATAGAGTGTTCCTTATGCGGCATGATTTATGTCGGAGAGACTAAGGGTCAATTACGTACCAGGATGTCAGGGCACCGTTATCAAATAAACCACAGTGGTAACCAATTACTTCATAGACATTTTAATTCGCCCGACCATTCTATTTTGTCCCTGAAAGTCCGCATTTTGGAAAAAATATACCATCCTTCGAATAATCCTAACCTAAGTACCCCCTTTCGCCGAAAAAGGGAAGATTATTGGATTAGAGAATTAGGTACCGCGGCACCTTATCGTTGCAATGACCACATTAATACTGTAGGAAACTTAACAAGCCCTGGGAACCAGTCGGTGAATGTTCTTCAATTGTTTGACCATACAACAAGAAGGCGTAGAAGTCATGGAAAACGTAGGTATAATAAGCCCAATATCCATGATATATCCTTTGACGCTCGTTTACCATTTGTCAATCTATCATTAGGGCTTCATCATATTCGTACCAAGTTATATTCCCTTCCCTTGAAAAGATTATATGAATTGTACGAATCGTCAATACCCTTACATTTTACCGACTCTAGTTCCCCACAATATCGACTACAGGGCATCATTATGTACATATCATCTAGCAGATTTTTCAAGGCATAACCATAGGTTAGTCAAGGATAAAATCCCTCCATATTTCAAACATCAGGAGTCGCCTTGTATTTCCTACAGCTATACATCTTCTGTGTCCTCTAAAATATTTAATTATAAACGTGTTTTACAGTGTCTTGATTCACACAATATTACAAAAGACCTTCCACCCTGTACATGCTCCACATCAAGGTATCTTTACCCCCCATGCGGCCATGTGGTAACTGGTGACCTCAATATAGTACATAACAGGAAATTACGAGACCTCCTGAAGAAAGGTCCTAAATATAGAGAGTCCCGTTCGTTCACATGGCGTGAAAATTTCAAAATTATTATGGATGCATGCGAGGAATATGCCAGGAGATGGTCAAAAAAGGAAGAAGAGGAGCCTGACACTCTCTCCGAGTGGATGAAATCCATCGGAGAACTACTCAAAAGAAGAATAGGGCGTCTCAGGCATTCGGTAAGAACCAAACACGAGTGTATATTTAATGACCCTGATGTAGCCCGAGAACTATCTGAATTCCACGAACAATTATTATTGTCCCAGCTGACAAAGCAGCAAACAATTATACCTTCGTTTGCAAACGATTTTACATTAATTGTCTGTTAGAGGAACTTGGATTACACTCTGCACCTGGAAATCCAACATACACACAAACAAATTTATCTATTTCTGAAATACTTCAAAACCACAAATCTGTTCTCGAGTCTTTTGGAATTACCACAAGCAACTCTGACCTTGAATTACCTTATATTTATTGGATTCCAAAAATGCACAAAACCCCTTACAAACATCGTTTCATTGCTGGTTCTTCCAAGTGTACCACCAAACCTCTATCCATATTGCTAACGAAGATATTGACACATATCAAGCATGGTCTTCAAATTTACCGTGATACCGCATACTCCAGAAGCGGAATAAATCAGATGTGGATCCTCAAGAATTCTAAAGAACTTTTAGAGAATCTAAAATCTCCGAAATTTAATAATATTTTCAGCATCAAATCTTTTGACTTCTCCACGCTCTACACTACAATTCCGCATCAAAAGCTCAAAAACAGACTTCCTACAATTATTCGAAATTATTTTTTCCATAAAAATGGAAATTGTAGATATAAATATCTTGTTATAGGGCGGGAAGATACATATTTTGTAAAAGAACACTCTGATGCAAAACACAAGTATACCGAAGACCAAATCATCAAAATGCTGGAATTTTTAATAGACAATATTTTCGTGATGTTTGGAGGGAATATTTTTCAGCAAATCATTGGCATTCTCATGGGAACTAACTGCGCCCCTCTTCTTGCTGACATTTTCTTATATTCGTATGAGGCGGAATTTATTCAAAACATGCTCTCCACAGGCAGAAAAAGTCTTGCATCTCAGTTTAATTTTACGTATAGATATATAGACGACGTATTGTCAATCAATAATCCTAACTTTAAGGATTACATACATGAAATCTATCCCCATGAACTTGAGATAAAAGAGACAATCGAGAGCAATAATTCCGCTTCGTATCTGGATATATTTTTAACTTTCGACAGTAATGGTCATTTGGACACCTCTCTGTATGACAAACGTGACGATTTTAACTTCCAAATAACTAACTTTCCGTTTCTTTGCAGCAATATCCCTTCCTCACCTGCCTATGGAGTTTTTATATCTCAACTTATAAGGTACGCAAGAGCCTGTTCTCTATACGACTGTTTTATTCCAAGGGCCAAACGACTGGCCACTAAGTTGCTCCTACAGGGATATGTTAAAGAACGTCTGAAATCGTCACTGAGGAAGTTCTACGGTCGCTATGGGGATCTTGTACGAAAATATGATGTGCCTCTTTCTAGAATGATTGATAATATTCTGGAATGCGACTAAATGACCTGTTCAGTGAACACCAAATATGACTTTGTATACCAGTTTTGTATGTTCGTATGTACAATTAGGAAACCAAAACTCTTGATTTTGACATGTTTCTTAAGAACTGCTGTGACGGGTGGTGCATGCAAGCAGGAGACGCTTACTCTCCCCGGGCACCTGGTCTCACCTCGGAATTTTTCAGTATTTCGGGGTTCACAACAGTTTCTTTTTGAAACTTACACGATTTTGTATCTGTCCTTGGACTTTGAGAATGATTAACGGTTTGGTACTTCTTCGATATTGATTCAGTCCCCAAAAATCCAACTTATGAACTTGGTAAATCCTTTCCGCTTTGTTCAATCCTCAGCTGGCATAGCATATAACTCTGTTGTAACCAATTTGTTTCTGGCACAGTACAGCTCCTACACTTCCATGTGTGGTATAATAAAATTGGAGGGAATGTGACTTCTTTAATTGTTGGAGCGCATGTTCCTTCCCTTCTTCCCAAATGAAAGGGTAATTGTTTATTACGAAGTCAAGTAAAACGTTTAGAGCATAACATATCCTCTCTAGATTTAGCTGAAATCTGATGTCCTTAAAATGCTACCTGTATTTAAAATCGCATTCGGTATTCCATAATTCTTGACGCCTTTCCTACTGTCGCTATATCATATTACTTATTACTTCCTTGACACAGTGCATGTCCATAACGGTATATGTCTATATATCTATCCCAGTTGGCAATTATGGGAAGATTTAAGTAATATACTAGCAGTATAGTAATTAGTAATTAATAATAATGAAGTAAAATGTGTTGTGTTGTTTTAATAAAGATGCAATACTGTTTTATTTTAAACATGCGTTATGTACTGCATACAACGAAATATAAAGATTTTGTTTTTATATCAGTGTGACAGCAGAATAATTCATTTTACAGAAAAAAAATTGTCGAAAATGTTAATAAATCTTTTAGCACAAAATTTTAACGAAATCTTTTGAACACATCGCATTAACAGTATATGACATGAATGTTAGCATATTAGCAGAAAAATCATATAAGAATATTGTTAAGTATGGCACCTGATCCATCCTTTCCTTGTCGAGAGTTCCATAATTTCCCATTATGCCAATTTATACATCGATGTAGATACTGTCCATACTTGAATACATTTGTTTATTTATAAGGGGTTTTACGAGACTTTTCTGTATTCTTCATATCTGATTAATAAAATGAGTAAGCTAAGGTTAATTCTCTGCGACATTTCTCTATTACTGCTGACAGGCTGGTCGTTCTTGTCGTGAGCATGCAAAAGGAAGTTGAAATAGAATTAACGGTTCAAATTCTTTGAAAGGCAAAGTTTGTTTTATTTTGAACTTTTATGGAACTTAAGGATGGAGAGCAAAAACGGAAGGGTAGTATATAAATAATTAATCCTGGTTTTTCAGACCACTTCATGCAAAGTATTTTATTTATTTTGTTACAAATGCACATTATCTATTTTGTAAACATTCAATGTTGCATTTGGCGTCCAGGAACATACAATACAACACTATTAAATAGTTCAGATAAAACGTAAAAGGCGTTAAACCGTGCTCCGTGGAAAAAGTACATGGTAATTAAAAATTACAATACATTACCACAACTACTGACTTTTTAAATACTAAGGTAAATGCAAAATTTATCAATTTGTTTCATGTGTATTCTTTATCAAAGGAAATAACCTGTAAAAGTACTGCACGCTTGTTTTGTTAAGAAAGATGGTAAGCACATAATCTATGCAGTTATGGAAATTCTGTACAACCAACAATATTTTAATATTTTCCTTGATGTTTTCGCTGAAATGTTTCTTCATTCAATACTATATTCTTTACTATCATTAACAATTTCAATCGCGATCAGTAAACTCATATTTTTATCAAACTCATCGCAGAAGCTCGAAGAAATTATAAACTTGTTTTGTTCAAATTAAATTGACTTGTCTTTTTGAAGTATTCTTTTCATTAATATTACATAATTACAGAAAATTCATACTACATTTGTTATGAAATATCAATGTATATTTTGGTGATAATGCTATTGATTATCTGTTCATGTGTTGCGTATCTATTTATTAGGAGCATACATGTGCAAAATAATAATAATAGTAAAAATTTAATCATTTTGTAAACATCACATTCACAGATACATAAAACAGCGAGCACATTAAAACAATTTAAGACATACATTACAGATATGTTTCAGGTATGGAGTTTTGAACATCAGCGGCAATTTGCAGTATATTTTTCATTATTCGATTGTTAACAACCACATTTTGATAATTTTCACTGCAGCTGCCGCGGAATAGTACATTGAAATGAATGCTTTCACGCTTTATATTCAGCAATGAGAAAGAATAATTGCTTGCGTGATGTATAAACATAGTCCAGGTTTTTATAATTGGGGAAATTTTACAAATTGTATTTTCTAGGAAAACTTTACTCATCTAAAAGATAACACAAAATTGAACGCAACTACCCAGGGTCTCACTTGATCAATATTGAGATAAATGTTTCATCAAAATCATTATTGTAATAATAATGTATCATACATACATTGAATGTGATAAAACACACATATGTAGTATGACAGTAATAAAACAAGTTTTAATAAAAAATGTAATTTATAAAGTAAAATACGACCCAATGTAATGCCAGCATGGCATTTACAACAACATAGCACCATGGTATAGTCATGGACACCTAAAACAACGTATTCCCGGGGGAGTAAGCGTCTCCTGTTTGTTTATTTCTATATTCATATCACTATTCTATCTCGTCCTGTCTTTTTGTCTCCGTGGTATGGAAAGCCAAACTACGGGATACATTCGCCAGCAATACATTGATGAATGGCATCATCTCATGTTTAATGTCCTTTAAATGTTTCAACCTCCAGAATGCAAATTCTCATATTTTAATTCCTATAAAGATATCGGAATCTACTATATAAAGTTATGATGGTGTTATATTTCACTGTTATTAAGATTTGCCATAGAATAAGTGGATAGGATACAGCCATACAGCTAGTGTCACCACTCGTTTCAGAAATTCCGTGAATTTCAACGTTTTGAGTGTTCTAGTGGTATTGCATTCTTTTAAAAATGTAATTTCATGTAATGATAAGATATAATTTGAGCAAGAAGAGAGTGTGTATCCTTTCTATAAACCAATGGAAGCGAGTTAAATTTTCTTTACAAAAATAGGGAAATGTTGAATGGAACATACGTCCGCACTTTATTATCCTAGGGGTCATACAAAATAGAGAGAGAACTGTTGAATACCTTTCCTTTCATAAATACACTGATTATAATTGTATTAAAAATTTATAGAAATATGACAATTCCTGTTCAATATGCAATCTTCATAGTGTGTTCTTTCTTTGTACCAATTTTCATCAAAATCAATCAAATGGTTGAGGAGGGGTTGCAAAGACCAAATATTTTGCAGAAAAAAAATCAGAAATCTTGTAAATTATTTTGGACAGCATTCCACTTCCAATATGCGCATCTTCATACATTGTTCTTTCTTTGTACCATGTTTCATCAAAACCCTCCGAAGGGTTTAGGAAGAGTTGCGAAAACAAGATACTCTGCATAGAAAGTTCTTAGAAACTCTCAGTCCAAGGAGTACAACATTTGAAATTTTTTAAACACTATTCTTTTCTCATATGCACATCTTCATATGTTGTTCTTTCAATGTACCAAGTTTCACCTTCAAGGGTTAGGAGAAGTTGCAAAGAGAAGATATGATGGACAGACGGAAAAGAACGGTATAGCATAATATGCCCATGTTTTGTGCAGGCGTATTAAAACTCTCAAACTTTAGTCAAAACAATGCAATGCAATCTTGCTGAAACAAATATATATATAATCATATCATGTTATTTGAAAATCACCTTGTGCAAAAGCCATAAGAAATTTGTGCTCTCATACCCCATTTACTATTACGGTATCTTAGCTTTACTTTATTCATGACGGGCCTTGTATAAACTTTTTAATGGAGAGAGGGTCCCGGGTCAGACTTAACAACAGGACCTCCGCCATGAGTAGAATAATCAAAGGTTATATACTTAAAAATCTATAAATAATCTTGAATATACAGACCAATTATTAACAAGTTTCTCAAGTTGAGAGGTCATAAAAATATAAACACGTACATAGTAAGGTCAAGATATCAAAAAATAATATATGTATATATATATATATATATATATATATATATATATATATATATATATATATATATATATATATATATATATATATATATATATATATATATATATATATATATATACTTACATCCGTAACTTACAAGCGTAAACCGTGCTCCGCCAACCTGGAAGCGAATTCAGACCCTTGATCTGTGGGGGTACCTACTAACAGTCAGAGGGGACCAAGTCTCCTATTAAATGTTTTTCAACAAAGCCCGTCATATAGTCCGCGCTGCTCTATCAGACAGCGTGGAACGTTCAGATAAGTCTGTACAAGGCTGTAGAGAGATCTAATACAAGACTTACTGTGTATTTAATGATCTACAAATCATATTTGCGATGATGCAGGCGTTTCAGTATTTCGGAACCCAGCGAGATGAGAGTATCTCAAGAACTCTTGACTCCGCCCTCCTATGTTTAAGAACAAAAGGTTGGAAGGTAACTGTCGATATTGATATTATATAAGTCATGCATAAAACCATAAAATAATAACATGAAATATCCCAAATATCGTTATAATGCAGTTATGGTGTTGACGAAGGACCTACCTCCCTTTCACTGCCTAAGCAATACAATAAAAAGGCAAACATTTAAAATTATATAAATTAACTATTTCTAGGACGAATATCAACAGGGTGCACAAGTTGAACGGTCATAAAATATATAAGGATAATATCATAAGACCCTTTTCCTTTAACTGCGGGGCTGTAACATTGGACGGCATATTGATTAACGTTCCCTCCAATTTTATTACGTCATAATGTATTTTGACGTCATTCTGATCGATTTGGAGGGAACGTTTATGATTTTGCCGTCCAATGTTTCAGCTCCGCAGTTAAGGGAAAAAGGTCTATTAAAAATGTAAAGCAACATAAACAAGAGCCAATCGTAATCTGCCCATCTGAAAACCATCTTAGTTACATCAAATTAAGAAGTCCTTAACTTGCACTAAGAGTGAATGAGCGTAAGGAACTTCTCTATTCTGAAAGGCAAGGTATTGAGAACTGATAAAACATTTAGTAATTGTAAACGCTCAGGAAAAGTCTGTATAAGTCTGTAGGGCGTCCTATAATACACGTGAGGTCTTTGCGATGATCATGTTGTCGACATCGAAGACTTTTATTTTTATGAACCTTGTAAGACAGAGGTATTGGATCTTTTGACTTCCATAAGATTGTATCATCGCAGAAAATGTGTCTCCACAAGATACACATATTGTTGAAAGTTAAGTGTATCGAAGGAAGATAAAAGCTGAGAGAGGGGCTGTTTAATTTCCAAATTCAAATATATAGTAATAGGCCACGATAAAACTTACTTTGTTAGGGAAAATTCTGATTCCAAAAATAAATACACTGAAACAGCTGTCATCCAGATGTTGAACTTTCTTATCGATAACATTTTTGTGGTGTTTGGAGGTAAGGTTTTTCAACAAATTGCTGGCATTCCAATGGGCACTAACTGTGCTCCGCTTCTGGCTGACATATTCCTTTACTCATACGAAGCTGAATTCATTCAGTCTTTGCTTTCGCAAGGAAAAAAACAATTGGCTCTTGGCTTCAATTTTACTTACAGATATATAGATGACTTGCTTTCAATTAATAATCCTTCATTCGCGGATTACCTTAGCATCATCTATCCAAGTGAACTTGAGGTCAAAGAAACCACAGAAAGTAGTAATTCTACTTTGTATTTAGATATTATGTTGTCTTTCGACATTAATGGTCAATTGAACACCTCACTCTATGACAAACGTGACGATTTCAATTTCGCTATCACAAACTTTCCTTTCATAAGTAGCAACATTCCATCATCGCCCGCATACGGCGTATTCATATCTCAGTTAATACGTTATTCCAGAGCATGTTCAAATTACAGTGACTTTGTTCTGAGGGCTAGGCGACTTTCAGTTAAGTTGCTCAACCAGGGTTATATATGTGCTAGACTAGCAACGTCACTGAGGAAATTCTATGGTCGTTACGAGACTCTTATTACTCCATATGATATCTCGTTATCCAGACTTTTAAATGATATTCTGGACTGAGACCGATTCCGATCATTTTACACAGATTTGACACCTTCTATACTAGAAGGTTACCTACTTCGACTTCTCCATAATTAAATACATATGGAATTTACACGATTTGACTCTTTCTACTGGGTATATGTGACGGGTGTTGCTAGCAAACAGGAGATGCTCACTCTCCCCGGGCACCTGATCTCACTCCATCACAGGGGTTCACATATGCTCTTCAAGTAGATATATTTTGTTATTTTCCATTTGTTTTTCATTTTCACTGATTTTGTATGTCCTCTGGTTTTATGATTTTTGGACTTGTGCTTTGGATTTATCCATCATCTCTACTTTTAAAGTTTATGAAATGTATATGGAAAGAGATCTGACAAAGACTTCCACACGCACGTATAAAAATAGAAGGGTGGTTATGGTCTTTTCTTTTTTTTTTTTTTAAATATTTGATTACACATGTATTAATTCTAAATGTTCGTATAAACATTGCACAACCAAAGCTGAAATTCCTGTTCGCTCATTGTACCCAATAGAATATTGCGTCAGTAGGTACAAGAAACAGTTTGGTGCAAGCACCAAAGTGTGGGCCGGAATGGAATGTTTGATAAAACTGAAAAGAATTTTTAAAAAAGAATAATGTTCAAAATATACAGCAAATAAAACATATTGGGGATCATTTAGACCCATTCAGTATTTAAAGCAATAGCGAGTTTATAGTCTTAGGATTAGCTTGCGTATGATCTTTTTAAAATTACTAGCCATATCATTTACTATTTGTCTTAAGCCGGTGGGCTCAGTGGATGAGGTGACCGAAAGGTCCCGGGTTCTACTCCTGCCTTGGGCACATCGGCGTCCTTGTCTTACAGATGAGACAGTAGAAACCGAGGTCCCGTGTCAAGGTAGGCGTGGCACGTAAAAGATCCCCCACTTCTTCGGGAGGGTCCGCTATAAAGGTATAAATTTGTATGCAATGCATCAAGCAGATACCGTCACCATATACGTGGAATAATCGTGGAGTGACGTGAAACAATAATTAATCAATCAATCTATTATTTATTTTTAACAACAAAACATAACCAATCTATAAGCAACTGGCTGTTTGCTCGGGTGATCAAACCTTAACTGGTTTTGGTAGTGGTGTAGCCGTGGGGGATGGCAATATTTTTGTTCTCACGTTTTAATTCATAAAAAATACCGGTAATCAAAGTTTATCGTCTTGCCAAAAGAAAGAATTGTAGAATATAGTTGGTTATGCTAGTACGTCCTTAGACAAAACATAGCATTCTGTATTCTGGAAGTTTAGTAAGACATTCATCTCGCTATAACGAACCAAAGGTCACTTACACAACCGAATAATAATTTTTATTATGAAGAAAGCGTGTCAATTATTCTAAAATAGTAGGTAAACACCCCCACCCCCGGAAATTTGAAATACTTCTCTGTTGTAACGTAAATCAGCGAAACTCTCGAACATACTACGCTTTCACAAATCTATCAAACTGGGTCAGCGAGGTGACACATCAAATGCTCTCTCCGCAGTGAATACAATCTTAATTTAATCATTGGTGTAAAATCCTGGGGGTGTGGCTTAACTGTACCGCAGAAACGCATGCAACTTTCCCAAACTTATAACAATAGATGGGCCGGCTAGTGCCGGTGTAACATTAAAAAGTGACCCCATTGTAAACTGACCCGCAGGTCAGTTTTTAACATTAAAAACTGACGCGTGGGTCAGTTTTTAACGCTAAATTTTGCCCAGATGTCGTTGAAAATTGACGCACTCCCTATGGGGTCATTTTTTAACGATTTTTAATTTTATGTATAGCATTGAAATACAAGTTTCTATGGACGTGTGGTGGACATATTGGATGTCTCTCACCATTCCATCTCATTCCCCCTTCCATATAACCTTTGCTTCCTCCTTACATACACAAATGACACACATGAGTATACAGAAACAAATCAATATAAACAGGTGGAAAGGTTTGTGGTTTGGGTGTGATTTCAAACTCGAACTGCATTTCTTAAATACTAGTATACTTTTTATCTCGGGAGAAAATCTATTTACTAGGCAGATTTTTCCGGAGAGGGGGGTATTTTGCGAAAAAGTCTTTAATATTTCACTTTTTGTTTGTCTTTAACCTATTATGCATATGGTCACTGGATCAAGTTAAAAGCATCCACATCAAAGACATCAGCGGACCCAGAACAGAAGTGAGGATCGTAATTATGTCGGTCTGGACTTATGGTCAGCCCCTCTCATTTTATATATATATATATATATGTATATATATTTTATATTATATATTTAATAGAAGGATGATTTGTTTTACATGTTTCATATATTCAGTGATTAGGAACCCTCACCAGAAACATATAGCATTTGACATCGTGATTCAACCACTTTTGTATTTCAAAAATACCTCCCTCCAACCCCCCTCCAATAATAATCCCTGCATTGTCTCTGCAAAATATAACTTTTTATTTAACAAAAGCCACTTGCTTATACCTGATGAAATATCAGTTCTAACAGACAACGCGTCTAATGAGATCGAAATTTGCATAATATTCTACATATGATGTCATTATCCAACGTAAAATGTAGACCATGCTGTAAATGACCCGTATGCAAACAGGAAGTATACAGTGTGAACTGCATATTTCAAAGGAGCATTATACGCAAGAGTCAATTTTTAACGTTAAAATATGACCCACCACTGCGGGTCAATTTTCAACGAGCGTCACATTTTCATGCGAGGGTCACTTTTTCATGCGTTGGTGGGGTCATTAGATAACGGACCGAGTCAATTTTCCACATCAAAAATCGACCCTCAGACCGTTAAGAATTGACCCGTGTGTCAGTTTTTAATATTGAAAACTGACCCGTGGGTCAGTTTTCAGTGGGGTCACTTTTTAATATTACACCGGCCCACAATTAGTATTCTTATTGAACATAATAAATGTTACATTTTGTATTGTTAGAACGTGACAACTGTCTATTGCTTCACGTTTTGTGCTTAAGTGTGATATAATGATATCGGATGCCATCAAACTTCACAATTTCTAAAATGTGTGAGATATTTTTAATATTATTTCAATGTTTTCTCCCAACAGTAAACGAAGACGGCCCCAACTGCATGTAAATCACAACTGATTAATTGCATTACGTTCGTCAATTACTGAATGGTTTTGGAGGGTATTGTTTCGTTGTTTTCTACCACAAGCAGGGACCGCGTACTCTTCCCGGGCATCTGATCTCACCTTATATTGATTGTGGTTTGCATTTTGCTAAATATGTAATTGTACATGATTTTTTCCTTTTATTCCATGAATTTCGAGATGTGTTTATAATAATAAATGTTGGACTTGTACTGTATTATGTAATGTCATCATACTTTTGATGGATGATTTTTATGTGCAATTTAATGGCAAGCAGATTATTGGGATTTATATTGGCACTAACTGCGCTCCCCTTATAGCCTATTCATTGTTATATTGCACATTAATAAAAGAGACATCAATAATGTATACTATTACGTCAAAGAATAGCTCAGTAATTTTTTATCTGTTGAAGAATAGATGAAATAAACTAGGATCTTCCTCAGTTAAGAATGGTATATGACATGATGCGATACTGAAGAAATAACTGGAGAAACTCGACTGGTACACACAAAGTCCGGGAGCAGGACAATCACAGACGTAAGTATTGATTGATTGATTGATTTTTGTTTAACGTCACACCACGAATATTTCACGTATATGGTGACGGTATCTGCCTGATGCCAGGCATACAAATTTTGACCTTTGCAACCGACCCACCAGAAGCAGTGAGGGATCTTTAAAGTGTCATGCATACCACGACACGGGGCCTCGGTTTTTACTGTCTCATCAGAAAGACAGGACACCGGCACGACCAGAGTGGGACCTGAACCCCGGCTTCCCGATCAGGAGTCCAGCGCGATACCACTAGGTCACGCTGGCTTCACAGACGTAAGTAAGAAACAGGAATAAACAGATGGAGATATAACCATTCCCTGACCAAACGGCACTCCTGCCATTATATCCATGGTAACTCATAGCAAATTATGCTTACCTCTCATGATGTAGGAACCACCGTTCCTTTTGTAGAAATTAATGTTTGCCCGTCATTCCTATTTCTGTGATTTTCAGGTACCCTGTATTATACTGGTAATATATCGATTATACCCTCGGAAACAATTACTTGAGGGTCACTAAATGTTTAAGGTCACAAATTATAAGTATATACATTTACTAAGAAATCTTTAGATTAATTTTGACTTTTGTCACAGTAAATATAAGTATATAGTTCGGGTCAGTACATAAGTCAAAGAAAAATAGGCTTGTGATAGCCTCGGGCACTAACGATTCCCCTACAGCGGTATTGACCAAGTGATAATAAATACATTATTATACATTATCAAATGACGTGTAGTAGCAAAAGTAATTATAACACCGAGAAACGGAACCTTCGGTTTTCGCGCCGCTTTTTCAGTTGTTTCGACTGACTAGACGAACGGATCCAGTATTGAAATCTATGAATATCATTACGAATGGAACATTGTTTTGTCACAATAAAAACATCCGTTATTTCAGAAAATATATAAAATATATATCGCTTTTATTGCTTACAGGCGTTATTGCTTTACGTTTCGTGTGTAATAAAATTTTTATGACCTTTCTTCTTGAGAAACCTGTTGATCCTTGTTCTCTATATGGAGGTTTATTTATAAATTTTTAAAATGTGTGTCCTTTGATTGTGCTGCTTTTGCGGTGAGTGGGAAGATGGGCGCCCGTAAATAGGTTAACCACACCAATTGAATGACGATTGTTACTTTAATTGACAGTTCTAAGTCGGTATCGTAACCGCAGCGCAATCGAATATTTTTGTAATGTCGTTTTTCCGTGTATATTCTACTATTATCATGCTTTGTGCACATGTCCTTTTTGATTTTTGTCATACAGACATGTCAGATGTCTTTAGTTTTCTCCTTTTTTGTCCTATCTGTCTGTTTGTTGTCAGCATTAACCTTGGCCATAACTTTTGAACAATGAGGAATAGAGACTTCATATTGCACATGCTTACCCAACTAATGAAGCCCTTTCCAATGACAACAAGTTCGATGACATTTTTACCTTGACAATGACCTTCACGTTAAATAGAACTTTGTTGCTGTCGGGAACATTAGTGTTTCACAAACACAGCTTGTTTATAATTGAAATGTGTGGAAGCAATGGTAGATGAATAGCTGTAGGATATGCATAGTGTTTCTTTATGTTTAAAAATATTGTGGAAGGCTGACCCTTTAATGGTTAAAGACACTGCCGATGTTAAATACGTCTGTGCCTTTATTGGTAAACTTCAGCTTGAAGAGAAAGCAACGGGAATTTGACGAAATGTCCGCCGCATGACGAACTGAAATGAAAAATTGAAAATCTTCAATTAAAAGCTTTTAACTGATACAGTTTCAATATAAGCATAAGGTAAACTATCAGCGTCTGAATAAGACAAGGCTTTGTCGAAGTAACAGAAATCGGTATTTTGTATTTTCATTTTCTTAATGCATGGTGTTCTACTGAAAGCATGAATATGAGTCATAAAATCAAAGCCTGCACATACCATGGGCTCGGCTGTGTATATTTCTTAATACTGTAAGATTGAGGTCTAACTTAACTATATAGCCGTGCTCACAGGCACAGTGAGACACAAAAGATATGTGAATAAACTTTTTTTGTAGTGAGAACGTTCTGTACGACACAATATGACAAAATCATGAAATCACCTCAGATGATTAATTCAATATAAGATAAATGCTGTCCTATTTCTTAATCTACAAAATTCAAAACACAAAGTATATGGGTTATTTTATGCCCCCGGATCGATATATCGGAGACACTGTTTTTGACATCTTTGTCTATTTGTTTGTCTGTTGTTAACTTAAACCTTCGCCATAAATTTTGAACAGTGGGGCAAAGCGATTTCGTATTACTCACGTACATTCCTCCAGTTTAAATGACTTCAAGGTCATTGACCTCGTGACATTGACCGTTACCTTTGACCTACACTTCATAATATGCCTTAATAATATATGAATGAAAAACTGCATTATAGTTTATGAATCATACCTCATTATCGTTTAAAAATCATACCCCATAATACATTCTAGTGTTTCGGATCTTTTCATCAAAAATCGGGAATTATATAAAACCTGTAGGGCACACGCATAGCTGGTGATCTCCATTCTCGGTGACTTCAATGACTTTCTTAAGCTAAGAATATTAAATTAGGTGAGTAAAAAATTGATTGCGATTCGGTTTCTATCTATCTATCTATCTATCTATCTATCTATCTATCTATCTATCTATCTATCTATCTATCTATCTATCTATCTAAGTGCGGAGAATAAACACCCTCTGCCGACTGGTTACACCCGCCGTAATGCCATAAGTATATGCGAATAAGTATTATTCGCAGTCGCATAAACAGGAAAGGGCGCAGCCGGAGTCACATTCGGTATTTACAGTATTATGTAGTGGTAAGTTTTAACTGTTTAACTGGTGTACGCTACCGTGATGAGATTGTAAGTCAGCACGTCATTCCATTCATTCACAACCCCCCCCCCCCCCAAAAAAAAAAAAAAAAAAAAACCCAACGCCATTCTGCAGTAGGACATAGGATAATGCACGATCGCATGCGTTGTTACTGACTATCTGCAACAGCAAAACGTGAATGTGTTACCTGACCTGAGATGTCACCGAATTTATCGCCTATAGTACATACTTAAAATGAAATGCAACAACGTCTACGTCAATAGACAAATCTCCTGCTGTTGCTTTCTTTATTGTGCATACGTCGGAACATTCCTGTCTGCATAACTGATTCTTTCAATGCGTTGTAGGTGTGAAGGATACATCGGTAATACACGCTATGAAACTTGTGAAACTTTTTTGAATTTTTCTTATTTTCAATTGTTGTTTCGTATAAACCGTAATAGAGATAAACCGTAATTGATGTTTGAATTGAAACGCAATGTATTGTATTAAATAGATACTTAATGCAACATAATATTTTGTATATGCATCTGTAAATGAAATTTAAACTACTACACAGCTTTCTTTTCTGCGCATATACATACATACATGCAGGCAGACATATATACATACATGTTAAGCCTAGTGGCTAGGTGCTCGGCTCGTGATCGAGAGGTGTAGAATTTAAGACATTGTCTATTCTTTCTATTCGAAAATGCATTTCTATAACATAGTGCTTTTATGAATGAAGGCACCAAACAATCAATTAAGTCTGAATCTCTATTGCTCTTGTTATTTAATGAGAGTTTAACACTTAAATAAATGCATTGGTTAAAACTATGTGGGTAGAAACTGCATGATATTTTTGTCGTGGTATTTAAAACATTTATGCATAGAACATTAGTATAACGTTTTATCACACTCTCTATGATAATGAAGGATAAATATATATATATATATTAATATTTTTAAGATGGCTGCAACGGGAGTGCATTTCATATGGTACGACCATTTGATTCTAAGGTTGCAATTAAACATTGTTATCAGGACTGAAATTACCTCCTCAAAGCAATGAAGTATTCTTCGGAGGTGGGCCATTTTAAGCATCACTGAAGAGAATTCAGTTGTCGAAATACACACACGGTGCAACAAGTTTGATATCATTAGTATGCAAAGTAACATCAAAATACCTCTAACTCAAATTCTGGATGATTGTATTGAAAGGTCATCCAGACCTAGAATCGGCAGTTGGTAGATCTTGTCCATGACGAGTATCGTGGAGGAACGAAGTACGAAATGCGCTTATTACGAAATTGCATTTCTCCCTCTTGGTGTTTATTCAATGTAGATATGATAAATAAATCCCAATCATAAGTCCGAAAAACATGAAACCAAAGGACATGAAAACCAAATAGAAAACGAAAAAATGGCTACTTAAAGAGCATATGCCAATCCCCTTGATGAAATGAGAATGAGATCAGGTACCCGAGGAGAGTGATCATCTCCTGTTTGCTAGCAACACTCGTCACAAATACCTAGTGGAAAGAGTCTAATCGTGTAAATTATATATGGAGAAGTCAAAGTAGGTAACCCTCTAGTATAAAAGGTGTCAAATCTGTTAAATGATCGGAATCGGTCTCAGTCCAGAATATCATTTAAGTCTGGATAACTAGATATCATATTGTATAATAAGAGTCTCGTAACGACCGTAGAACTTCCTCAGTGACGTTGTTAGTCTAGCACATATATAACCCTGGTTGAGTAGCTTATCTGAAAGTCGCCTAGCCCTCAGAACAAAGTCATTGTAATTTGAACATGCTCTGGAATAACGTATTAACTGAGATATGAATACGCTGTATGAAGGCGATGATGGAATGTTGCTACTTTTGAAAGAAATGTTTATGATAGCCAAATTGAAATCAGCACGTATGTCATAGAGTGAGGTGTTCAATTGACCATCACTGTCGAAAGAAAACATAATATCTAAATACGAAGTAGAATTTCTACTTTCTGTGGTTTCTTTTACCTCTAGTTCACTTAGATAGACGATAAGGTAATCCGCGAATGAATGATTATTAATTGAAATCAAGTCATCTATATATCTGTAAGTGAAAATGAAACAAAAAGCCAATTGTTGATTGAATGAATTCAGCTTCGTATTAGTAAAGGAATATGTCAGCCAGAAGCGGAGAAGAGTTAGTACCCATTGGAATGCTATAATGTGCTACAATCTGTACATGTGTAGAAAATAAAACAGGTAAAAATATTTAATAAAATCTATGGACGATATATCTGGGTGTCATCTTATGCAGCTTTAGATTTCATGCACACACTGAAATATAACATCAGAGAAACGCAAGCTAGACAGGATATTTATCCCGACCGCAACAAACATTTGAACTTCTCATGAACCTACAAGTAGGTATTATTTTCCGTTGATAACGCATAAAATATGGGTATGAAAATCATTTATGTCTTTCGCGTCAATTGCGCAGTAATTATTTGTCTTTTTAGTACGATACAAATGACCGTTATGTCGCTTAAACTGAATTCGAGACATACGTCCAAGATCCTCTTAATAGATCTACCAGGGCAAATTGCCTTAATAATGTTTTTGTTTTGCATTGTTTTGAACGAAAAACCTGACTTGCCCTTTTCCATCAATTTTAAGTATGTTATTAAGGTTGTTCTCTTAAAGTGCAACGACATACCAATTGATTATGTGCAATGGCAATCATAATTTGGAATAACGATTGCTTAAGTTAATCAAATGTGTAGTTGACTATGTGTTGCAAATTTAAGTACTGCATCCAACGAGAATGCCATTTCAAAAGAGAACTACAGAGAACAAACTGGTTATATATTTGTAAATGATTGAAACACCGACGTTTTATATTAAGGCGTTTGAAAAATATCACATATTTCAATGTCTCAATCAAATAATAGCGTAAGTCTATATAAGTTCATAAATGTATAATATAATCTGACAAACTCTGTTTTTTCTCAGAATCTTGATAACGTTTATCCACTTTGTGCGATGAAATATTGATTTACAAAAAGGATAAAAATAACACGTTTGTACGGAAACGTTTATGGACCCCCTTTATTTTGTAAATATAACCCAAGAATATTACAAAATGATTAGGTTTTTATATTTTAAATGCTTGCCCAAATGTTGTCAATTCATAAAGGTATATATAATAACAATATTTTTATCTTTTTGAATCGATGCAGTTATTTAATATTTTTAAACATAACTATTGAAAACTATTTCTAGTATTTATAATTTATTCCTTTGTAGTTCATATTGTTTCTTTATTTGTTTATTTTATGTGTATATATTTGGTGTAATGATTTATATTTCAGTTACATAATAATGTGTAACAATTTAAGTTTAAATATACGCAGATAGTAAACAGCGCTGATTGTTCAAAGCTTTCTGTTCTATTTTTATCCTTTTCCTGAGTGTGTAAGCCCTTGGATTCATTCATTTTTGAGTTACAGATTCATGCTCTTTTTTCGATTCGATTATGAAATCTGCTAATCTATCACTCAGTTCAAAACACAACTGACAACCATCTGACATACATTAAAGTGTTGGAAAATGTACATGCCATAAAACTGCACATGTTGTGTTTCCCAATTGCAATCAAATTCTACTAAATATATTAATGTGCGGGGGAAATGTACATGCCATAAAGTTGAACCTGTGAAAAGACTTAGGTCTCTGTTGCAATCACAATGACCTTGACCTTTGAAATGTTGCCAGAATATCAATTGGAGTCATCCACTTGAGAAGGACTATCAACCTAATTAGTTCCAAGACTGACTGAAATTAACATAAATACTCATACACTAGAATGATAGAGGATAACATACAGTAACATTTAAACGCTCAATTAGTTATAGCAATACTTTGTTATGTTTCCTTTATACAAGTATTAAATGGCAATTGGGTAGATATCTAATTAAACTCACCAAGTGATGACATGCTTAGGAAGACCTATGGGGCTTACTTCTAAGCTATGATATCCAGTGGTGAAGGACAACACTTGCAAAGTTGTTAAAAAGTTATGGGCTGCACACAAATTTTTACTGCCTGTATGTGTATCCTGATTTTTTAATCTGTCTTTGTACATCTTTTGGTAATCTGTATCATATCAAATATTATTCAGTTCTGGCTAGGCAGTAAGAAATTATGGCTTAAACGACAAATTACAACTAAACCTGCACTATGACTTTGACCTTAAAGTAATGACTTTGTTTCAATATCAAGACACTCTTAGGCCATGGACAACAAGAATGTGTATTTACTAATATTATCCAGATCCAATAATTCTGGGCCTGATCCTTATTTTAACTACCTGTTGATTGGGAAATTGACCTTAGGATCGCGACCTTAGACAGCCATGTCAGAAGAAAAGCTACTGTCTAGCTTGTCTACAAAGGCTTGAATAGAGAGAAGAGCTACTATATAGCCTATTTACCTTAAGGGAACACAACTATCAAGATACATTCATTTACAAAACACAAAGATCAAATAATGTCATTTCATTTTTGAAAAATATAAATAGTCAACTATAAAATTTTATATTATTTATTTATCTAAGTTATATACATCGAGAAATGGTTGCTTTATTTGTAATATATTGTGTGACTTTTTATGGATATATTTATTTTCAAAGCAAGACTTCATTAAAACCTGGCATGTATTTTCAACAAATAATAAGAATAACAGGCTAAATACATTTCTTTTATAATATATAAGTACTATTTTTTCTTATATATCATACTTGTTTTCACAAAATATATATATATATACACGCTGATATCTCGTTAATTGTACAATGTTTTCCAAAGATGTTAGGTAAATCTTTGAAGTCTAATACATGTATATATTAATATATATGTGAACATAAAAGCTTATAGAAAGTCTCAAACTTTACAAAATTACTTGAGGGATAGTGTTTCTTTAAATACAACTCCAAGATGTTCTCTGCTGCTATTATCACAATTTTCGTATTTTTACTATCGTAGAATATTAGGGGTAGATAACTGAAAAGCAATTACAATAATGCTTGGGGAAAAAATTCAAAAAATGCGCAGTTTTCGAAACTGATTAATATTAAGTATTTAGTTTGTATCTAAAGGAATTGATAAAAAAATGTATTTATAGCTTTGGTATTTGTGAATAAATGAATACATTAAAATGCTATTGGTATTTGAGTATATCAATTTTTTATGATTATTCCTAAGAAAGATGAAGTTTGTAACCACCTTGTCGTTTAGTTTTATTTGTTTAAGGAAATGCACCAAGATTTACTTATTTAAGCCTAGCGTTACGCTGGCTGCCAGACTATAGCTTGGTGTACTATGATCCGGAAAAAAGCTATGCACCGTCGTTGCATTAAGCAAAAGAGCAATATCTGTAAGACTACTTGTTCATAGGAGAAAATATGCAAAGGTATAATATATGTACAAATGAGGGGCACGCTGGTGTAGTGGGTCACTGGTTGTGTTGTGGGTTACCGCTTGCGGTGCCGATGATCCAGGTTCAAGTCCTAGATTGTACCACAATGTTTCAGGGGATGCTTACATCTTGCATCCATGTTGCGATATATCCTGACAAATTGTTGAAAGCGAAGTACAACAACTCTGGGGAATGTTCCGCCATATGTACAATAAAGTACAATGCAAAGCGTCAAACGTAGCTGAGGGTTTGGATTTTGACATAGACGACTGACGTTGAACCGATTGAAGTGAATGACGAAGAATCATGTCAAACTGCCTTCTACTATCACAAAAGAGGTCTTTGCATTTGTTGTAATTCCGAATCTCGATTCCTCCGTAAACAGAACTTCTGTTATTGGAACGACGGTGCCTCTTACACCACGTTCACCTTACAACGCGGTGATATCAGAGCAGAACAAGACAGATACCTGAACGTCCAGAACGGACGATGGCCTGTCGCAATCTGTTCTATACGGTACAAGGACTGAGCGGTCAAACTGATTGGAATCGATTAATCAAATGTGACGTCTCGCCGATGTGACTCCATATGCGAGTGTCCTGATCGTGGGCTGTCCCAAACGGTGCCACTTTTTGTTAATAGGAACTCTTAAATGCCTTGCCACATTGCTTTAAGACATCAAAGCTGTCAGCATCCTAATAGCACGTAAACGATCATTTTTAATCATGGGAGGCATCTCTCAATCAAACTTTTATTCCAAACACCTCACTTTCTTTGCTTAAGTATATTGTATATTGTATATTGTCAATGAATGCAAGAAATTCTAATCGACTACTAACCACGTGTCGCTTAAGCTCAAAACTTCAGGTAAGCGTGCCTTAATCATCAAGGCGAATCGAACGTGATATTTAACAAATTGAGTACTCAAACACGCGTTTAGTATATTAAAAAATGCCTTTAAGAATAAAGAGCGACCAAAGAATGCTTTTTATGTTTTTATCTAACTTTAAAATATAGTTTCTTTTTTCTTCTATTATAAATACCTCCGCTTTATTTTGAGTACATTGTATATCATCTGCCGACATTAAGACTCATGGCACTATAATATTTTGATTTTTAATGGACAGTCATTCCTTATCACACATCTGTGCATACAGGGTGCATGTTTTTAACTTTGTACTTACAATCATTGTACAAATTATTAAAGACTTTGACATATTTAATATAACACAAAAACACCATACCATAAGGTGAACTCATTTGTTACCAAAGACGGACATCTACATATTCAAAATGAGAGTTCTTTCAAGCACGAATGATAAAACAGTAACAAGAGTTTGTTGTTCATATATCATATTTATTACTTATTATACTACATGTATATGTGATTTGGCGATATTTGGCCCTGACAGCATTAATACACTAGCCAACACCCCGATTCGATCTTATTGTCATCGAAATAATATAGTAGAAAATTGAGATTCAAATTACATTTAGATGATACAAATGAACCCTGTTATCAGTGATTCAATAGGACATTCAAATAATAGCCAAATGAAATTCAAATTGAATTATTTGGAACTAATTATAATTGAAATGTAAATCAAAAGTCAATCTGTTCCTGGTGAAAGCGCAAAAACTGCCATCATTCATAAAGTCCTTGAAAGCACGCACTATCCTATGCAAACTGCAGCCATGACGATTACTGAAGGATCCTTCAGAAGAGAAAACTGAAGGCATCTGACAAAGCTGTATGACACAAATCACCAAGGACATGGACACAAAATATGATAACAGTAGAATATACACGAAAAAATGACAATACAAAAATATTTGATTGGGCTGCGGTTACGATACCGACTTAGGACGGTAAATTGAAGTAACAAACGTCATTTAATTGGTGTGGTTAACCGGTTTACGGGCGCCCACCTTCCCACTCACCGCAAAAGCAGCACAATCAAAGGACACACATTTAAAAGATTTATAAATAATCCTCCATATAGAGAACAAGGATCATCAGGGTTCTCAAGAAGAGAGGTCATAAAAATTTTATTACACACGAAACGTTTATAGAGTAATATGTTGCTATCAAAAATATGTAAGGTGACGTAAACATAAGTAAACCGTGCTCTGCCATAAGTAAACCGTGCTCTGCCCGTCTGTAAGCCGAGCTCAGATCCTTGGTCAATAGGAGTCCCTACTAACAGTCAGAGGGGACGAGGATCAGGAATTTTCTCCTATAAAAAGGTTTGGACAAGGCCCGTCATAGAGTCCCTACCACCCTGTTAGTCAGAATGCAACGGTCAAGCAAAAGTCTGCGTTGGGTTGTAGAGGGACCCAATACAAGAACTATTGTCTTAGCGATGATCTCGGGGTCATACTATCGATGTAGAGAAGCCGCCGATATGAAATTATCGGAACCTTTGACCCTCCTTAGTTTGCACACTAGATCACCGTAGAAATTGGGATGGGATATTCCGCTGGATACATATTGTTGAAAAGTCACATTTCCAAATTTATATAAAATGTCTGAATAAGATCTGTAACATTTACCAAAAGTTTTTCAAAGTTTATTATATCTATAACCCTAAGTAAGAAATTTAAAAGTAATCTGAGCATTTTATGCGTGAAAATCCAAAATGTTAGTGTAGGCTCTAGCGAACTGAACCAATTGACGAATATAAATACTATATGATGTGAATCTGGAGACAACAACATCTAGATAAGGGAAATTTACAATAGGAAATCCAAAGTCGTCACGTTTATTATATATGCTGGTATGAATATTGTTGTTAACAATTTTAATATTTAAGTACAAAAAAGGTGTTTCCTGGTCGGAAGTATTGGCTTTGTTTAATTGTTCAGATGGATAAATGTCAGTAATATAGTTTTCAAACTCAAGGTTATCGATAACTAAAATATCATCGAGATATCTAGAGGTGTCATTGAACTTTTCAAGAAGGTCGAAACGTTTAGATGTTTGAACAGAATGCATAAAGTCTCTCATAACAGTATAAAAATAAATCTGCTACATGGGGAGCGCAGTTAGTGCCCATAGGAATCCCGATAATAAGTTGATAACTCTTGCCATTAAATGTACATAAATATTTCCATTAAAAATGTGATGGTATTACACAACTCATACATTAAAAATGTGATGGTATTACACAACTCAGTAAAGTTCAGTATTTATAATTATCATATTATTTATTAGAGAAAAATCCAGATGTAACTGAAGTGCAAATGTAGGATTTAAACTCAGAGTTGAAACACCAGCGTAAGAGAGACAACAATTTGGTTTTGATTAAGTCATGAGGTAGAGAGGTATATAGTGCCGAAAAATTTCTCAAACGGAATTTTTTAATGACTTCGTTAGAATTTCTGATAGACCAAAAGCAATAGAAGTTACTATTGCTAAAAACAGCATTACAATACTTGATAACATGGTCTTACTGCAGCAAGAGCGGAGATAATATGTTTAGAAAGCACAGTTGTAAAGCAGAAACTAGGATTTGATATAAAACGTGATTTATATGGATTTTTGTGTAAATTGGGAAGCCAATATATAGTTGGAATAAAATGTAGAGTTATCACACTTTGATACAATAGAGTTGTCTCGCGTTAATAAATCGATTTAATTTGTATTATTAAATCTAATCAATACTAAGAGTTTCGCCGTCACTTCCATGTTAACTACTTGCAAAATACAATAAATCGATTTTTTCTATGTCTCTGCAAATTCATATTCATGTCATTGTCCAATACATCGATATGTGCAGTTCTCTTTGATATCAGATGGTACATGTCAGTCGACACAATAGATATTAAGTTAGGACAATCACTAAAACCAATTGAAAACTTTCAATGTGAATTTGTCTAACCCTGTCAAGATAACGTCAAACATGGAAGGGTGAAACTCCTTTTAAAAACATGTGGCGTTATTTATACAATATTCCAAATTAACAATTTCCATAAAATTGAGAAGCATTTTATCTAACTTAATCAGCAAATTAATTGGGTTCGCAATTGATTCAAACATTGGCGGTCCTTATGCACTGTTTTGTATTGTTTGTATACGAAATGCTTTCTAAATCTTCCAGCTCGAAATCTATCCCATTCGTCACTAGCAGGTCCCCTCGGATATAAGCAGCTATTCCTAATCCATTCTTGGCTCTGTCCTTTCCCTAAAGCCATTGACCCCCTGACTTAAATCAGCGATTTTTTTAACGAGAATCTAATTTTATTTCTGTAAGAAGTAAAACGTCAGTACGTTTATCTGTATGTTAAAATGATCAGCAATAAATTTGCCACAGTTTTTTAATCTTTATATCTGTAACTTTGAAAATTGAAAATATCATTCAAAAACAACGAGTAACTGGTATACATGTAAAATCTTTTCTGGTCTAGTCATTTAAAAAGACTCTAAAACTTATATTTTAAATGCATTGGTTAAACATAAGCACAGAAAACTATGTAGGGAGAAACTACATGAAAATATTTTGTCGTGGTATTTACAGTAAATAATATCAATGAGGGGAACATTAGTATACCACTTCATCACACTGCGATAATGAAGGATAAACATCAGTTCTAGTATTTTTTAGATGGCTGCAATAGGATTTTTACATATTGGATGACCAATTGATTCTAAGTTTGTACAATGCAATCAAATACGTTAGTAATATCGTTTTCTGAATGTGTGTTTTCTTTTACTTGACTATAATCTTGTTTTATGTACATGTCCTTAGTCTTTTTGTTACACTGTTTGGTTGCGTGTCTTCGGTCTTCTGTTGGCTTTTATGAATCATCTATGCACAGTACTAAATGACCAGGTCAGCTTCTACCACTTAATAGTGAGTTTGTGAAAACTTAAAATGATATTTGATGGTCCATTTTGGCCATCTTCGATTACAGATCGAAACAAAATAATAATAATAATAATAATAATAATAATAATAATAATAATAATAATAATAATAATAATAATAATAATAACAATAATAATAATAATAATAATAATTATAATAATAATAATGATGATGATGATGATGATGATGATGATGATAACTCTTCATGTGTTGTTTTGTGAAATTCTATGAAGCGGTTGCAGCGGAAAAGTAAAAAATATATCAGCCAATTAAGGCCCATGGCGGCCAATTTGGATTACAGATCGATTCGTAAAACTCTAATTTAATAGAGGAACTTGAATACTTATTTCTCCTGAGGTCTGGTGACATTCTGTGCAGCGGTTGTGAGTTGAAAAAGTCTCAGAAAATCAGAGTCCATGACGTCCGTCTTGGGTTACGGATCGGGTCGAAAAACACAAACTTTGTAGAGGACCTTGAGTTCTTACTTCCAGTGAGGTTTTGTGAAGTTATGTTCAGCAGTTGCAGAGAAGAGGTCGAATATGTGAAAAAGTTTACGGACGGCGCGTTGTGACAAAAGCTCACTTGAGCCTTCCCTCAAATGAACTAAATCAGCGGTTAGAAGCTGAACTGTCTTCTATAATTAAAGCTCGTTTTGCTCATTGATCAAACTTTTCATCTGAGTATTTTTTCTTTTTACCACAATAATATCGATATTTTTTCTTTATGACATATAGATCTCATGGTCGACGACACAATGACATCATACGACGACGTTATAGATAACATAGGTCTAAAAAATAACATTCGCCATGAGCTTCTTCTTGCTTTTTCATCCATTTCGGTTACCAGGCTTAAAGTCTACTTTGAATGATTTTGAACTGATCTTAGAAGTTTATGACATAAAGACGGATTTGAACTAAGTATGATTGTTCTATTTTCAATGAACGAACTTTTTTTTTTTTCAAAAATACCATCACTCTATCATTCTCATCAAAAAATAAAAATAAAAATAAAATAAATAAATAAAATAAATAAATAAATAAAAAAACCCATACAGATAAAGTTTGTTAATAAAGGTTTAGATTTGCTTTATGTCTCTAAAATTTCAGAGATCACATAGTCAAATCCTAAGTTCTGCAGTATATCCAAAACCTTGAACCACCTCTCATTTGTTATCAATATAAAAACCTACTAGAAATATTGTCACTTCCGATCCTAGTTTTTCTGAATCTATGCCGTCTTCTTCATTTTGTGATAAATTAAAACTTGTATATATACCTGCAGGTCATATTGTCATGGGTGGTCTTATGTGTAGTTTCGATTTAAAACTTAGTTCACCTTTTAATATAAGTAAAAAATATAGATCAACATCCAAACTAGACATTAAACAATGCTGGAATGCCTATGAAGAGTGAACTACCTATTGTAAACAATGGAACGAGAGAGGTTTTAAATTGCATGCCCTTAATTACAGGTAAGGTGAATACTTAAAATTATAGACGTTTGTATGGAAAATTTAACTTTAAATCCACATTCTGTAAACAACCATCTAAACAGTCAGCAAAATCCATTAAAACTACAACGGCAGCACTTCCTGATACTGTTGTGTTTGTTACTGCTGTCAAAGCAGCTAATAATACTATAACTATTTGAAAAGGATATTGGCATCAAGCATTGGAAAATTTGATCTTTTGACTATATATTGGCTCCCTAAACTACATGATACTCACACAAATCACGCTTTATACCAAATTCTATACATTGTTCAAATACCATTCTGTCTGGACAATGTAAAGATGATGGATAAATCCAAACCACAAGTCCAAAAATCATGAAACCATAGGACATACAAAATCAGTGAAAATGAATCATTAATATCCATTTCTATTAACAATGCTTGATTTTCAGTCCAGTGCTCTACTAATTTACCTAAAGGGAATTCTCCAAGCTGAATTAGTAACAAGCGACTGGATAGAGCAAGCACATGTGACATACTGCCCCTCAATGAAATCATCTTGTTCTCAAGACATGGAACAATGGTTGATTTCTTGTATGTTTGACAAGGTTTCAAATGTCATACTGTTCCCAGTCCCAATGAAGGCTCCAAAGGTCATAGATACATGTAATATTTGAAAACTTATCAAATCTGTTTGAGATTTGAACACGGACCCTTTTGGTTTACAGTGCAATACTCTACCAATTGAGCTAAAGAGAATTCCCTTCAACAGAGTTGACTAGCCAGTACCTGTTACATCCCTTTACTCCTAGTTTTCATATCATTATTGGTATAACTATTGTATTTTTAAGTACTTTAAAGATTTATTTGTTAGATACAAATATAACAAAGGTATTTATCTTTGAATTTCTATTCAGACTATGTTAGTGTTTTTGCAAAAGCAATGGAATTGCAGAGACAAGTGAGGGCCTTGATGAGTGAGGAAATAATGGAGAAGATAAGTTATGCCAGAAAAATTTTGAAAAGACAATTACATACTACAAAGAATTTTTATTTCACTTTTCACTTGTCAAGCTAAGACAATATTTATCAAATTTGTAGAATTTGAAAAATTATTGACTAAAGTCAAAGCATTGAACTTTGAATATTGTTTTTTTTTTAAATATTATAAACTTTTGTATAACTTGATTATCTCTACGAATAATTATAATTCAAAAGAAACATCTGTATTGCCTTTGTGTGTGTGTGTGTGTGATGCAATCTAAGATTGCTTTGTGCAACATAAGAGATAAAATTTCAGAGAATGACATTTTCTGAGTATGAAGAGAGAAAATGGTGATGTAGAGACTCAGGTTGTTAAAGAGTACCACTACTCTGTTTAGAACAATCCTAAAATGGTGATCAGTAATCCTATTTGACCACATTATCACATGTCAGCCAGTTTGGTCAGCCATTGCAGTTCTTGGAGCGTAACAGTGCGAAACGTTTTCATTCTATAGATAGATATCAATCTTGCGAACGTATAGAACATTAGGAGTAAATCACTTTCGCATTAACAACTGGTAATTACCATATAATTAAATATTGTAATGTTGTTTTTGAAAATAGCGACATTCTTTCCTTTTAGTCCATAGAAAATTCTGGCCAATTTATTGATCAATATAATTCATAAATTATCAATCAAATGATATTTCAACTTTTGATTTTTCTACCTGATATACTCCGTTACGCCCACGAATCAATTTTAAGCATATTGTTGTCTCTGTGTTTCTGCAGAGAGTCTAATACACACCTCTGCACTTCTAATAACTGAATTTTTACTAAAACAATATAATTCTTACAAACATTGGACTTGCAAATGGATTTGTAGTGGTATCACTTTTCTGATGGACAACATTTTTGTGTGCAAGTAACGACAAGATATTTAGAAAAATTGTGTGAATTCCTATGGTATGTACATTTTCCAATTGGTTCTATTTGCTAGAGCCTGTATAAAAATAGGTAGCCTGTTTACTTTTATCAGACGTCTTTATGCTTTTTATGGAAAGCCAAAGGGTTCAATATTCTATCTATGTAGTTATGTATTTGTTGTTGTGAAATGCGTTATTGGGTCATTGTAAACATTAAAATGTTAATCGTAACTTGACATTTGTAGTACATAACTGTTCGTTTACAAAATGAAGATGTAAGATGTTGTCTGTGTAAATGTACAACAAGTGAATGCTTTATTCATTTATTGTAATTCAAAATGTATATCTCCGTAATTCTTATCTGATCTTCCGTAAATTGCAGTTGCGAGTTATCAGAAACTTGTTATTTGTTGATCCGTGCAATGTTAGTTCGACATTTCTATTTCATCATTCGTGATTTGTTTTTCAACATTTGTACGGTAATGCACCATTATGACGACAGAGGGCGCGTAGTACGGCGAATCTTTTTTGATTCAGACTATAGAATCTATAGGGATAGTGTACTTAGCAGGGCGCATAAGAAACGCGGAGTGGAGCTATGCTGTGACGTCAACTATACATAATGTTGAAAGTTGGTAAGTGCCATATATTTTAAAATTATGTGTGAAAATTGTAGATCTTATAGCTTTTGCAATTTAGAATAGAGGTCAGCACATTTGTGGACCTAAGGCTAAGCTAATGCCCTAACATTTGCTTTCGATCTCCATCTAGAATAGAGTGAGTTTTATCAATTCTAAACTCAAGGCTAAGGGAGTCTAGTAAAATGGCGGTTTCGTTAACTTGATAAATGATAGGGGCCTAGTATATTTAAATTGACAATAGGCGGTGAATCGCTCTAAGACTTGTTAATGATATTACGTTGTTTTCTTTTATACTGAACTTGAAAAATGTCATCAAACATAGAAGGGAAGGAAGGGGGTGGGGGTGGTTAAGGGGTGGGAGAGGGAATTTATAAATATAAGCTAAAGCAGTTTAGCTTATATTTATGTCATCAAACATAGAAAGGGGTGGGGGTGGGGTAAGTAGCGGGAGAGGAGAGGCAAGGGGGAAGGAAGGGGAGAGAGGAAGAAAAATATATAGTGTGGGAGGGTCTTATACTTTTAAAAAAGAAAAAAATATCGCACTGGATACGGCAGGAGGGGGAGGCATGGAGGTTGGAGAGGGGTTCACCCCTCACAGAGACTTGTAAATACTGCTGGGCTCTGCATGGTGTTTTATGGCCTTCCCTAAATAAACTGCTTTAGCTTATATTTATAAATTTCCTCTCCAGCCCCTTACCCCCCCCCCCCCCCCCTGTTTCTATGTTTGATGACATTTTTCAAGTACATTGTAAAAGAAAACAACGTAATATCAATAGCAGGTCTTAGAGCGATTCACCGCCTATTGTTAATTTAAATGTACTAGGCCCCTATCATTTATCAAATTAACGAAACCGCCATTTTACTAGACTCCCTTGGCCTTGATTTCAGAATTGATAAAATTCACTCTAGTCTAGATGGTGATCGAAAGCAAATGTTAGGGCATTAGCTTAACCTTAGGTCCACAAGTGTGCTGACCTCTACTCCTAAATTGCAAAGCTATAAGATCTACAATTTTCACACATAATTTTAAAATATATGGCACTTACCAACTTTCAACATTATGTATAGTTGACGTCACAGCATAGCTCCACTCCGTGATTTTTATGCGCCCTGCTAAGTACACTATCCCTATAGATTCTATAGTCTGTTTCACAAAAGATTCGCCGTAGTGCGTGCCCTCTGTCGTCATAATGGTGCATTACCGTACAAATGTTGAAAAACAAATCACGAATGAATAAATACGAATGTCGAACTAACATTGCACGGATCAACAAATAACAATTTACGGAAGATCAGATAAGAATTACGGAGATATACATTTTGAATTACAATGAACGAATAAAGCATTCACTTGTTGTACATTTACACAGACAACATCTTACATCTTCATTTTGTAAACAAACAGTTATGTACTACAAATGTCAAGTTACGGATTAACATTTTAATGTTTACAATGACCCAATAACGCATTTCACAACAAATACATAACTACATAGATAAAGTATTGAACCATTTGGCTTCCCATATATTTGGGGGTTTCAAGTATTCAAGTATTCATGGCAGGCATAACTTCCTGTCAGGAAATGCTTACTTAAAGTGTGGCTTTGTGTAGTCCTGGTAAAATGTCCATACTCGGTTTGTTTTACAGTGATGACCATTTTGTTAAAGTATGACTGAATACCAGTTCTAGCTTGAGAGCGGTAAAGTTTTAAATTTTCTAGAAAATACGAATAGAGAAATTTTGTAAAAAAAGCAGTTGAGATGGTCTCACATCTGTCATTCATCAAAACCTTTTTGGGAATTTAAAAACTTCAAAATTAAATTTATTACTTTGTCGAAAGATTTGTATGTACAAAATTTAATGACACTGCAGGGAAGATAATAGAGATACATATAATTGGAATCGGCTCTATTGATTTTTTAACAATGGCTTTTGTTACTTCAATTGACCTTCCCAAGTCCGTATCTTGACAGCATCACAATCGATGTTTTTGGTAATGTCGTTCCGTGTATATTTGTGTCATACAGCTTTGTCAGATGTCTTCTGTTTTCTCTTTTAAAAGTCATGATAAAATAAAATGAAATAAAAAGTAAAATAAAAGTAATAATAATAACAAGAAGAAGAAGAAGAAGAAGAACAACAACAACTAATACTACTGTTAATTTATTATTCCTATAGTGAGGGAAGGGTTTTATGTCATAACTAATTGGCACCAAGTGTCATCGAATTTGAGATTACACCAATTCACTAGTAGTTATAAAGAAATACATATGTTTCATGTTACCAACAACTAAAATTAACATATCAGTAGATATAGTCATAGAGCTGTCCTAACGGGACAAATATCCCCCGCGGCAACAAATTTGAAACATGCAATAATTCATCCCAAGATACATCACTGGTATAAGTGTAATGGTTGTCCTACTCGTGCATTTTGAGGTATAATCTGGTTTGTGTGCACTCTGACCTTGAACTTGTAGATATGGTCTTGGTTCAAGGTCATTACACATTCATGGATCATGGGCATTAATTGTGTAAAATATAGTCTTCCAGCAACATAACAGGGAGAAGTTATGGCCCATGAATTCTGACTATGTGTGCACTGTGAAATTGACGTTGTAGATATTACCTTGATTCAAGGTAATGACACACCCTTAGGTCATGGACAATAATTGTGTAAAATATTATCCTTCCAAATTAAACGGAAGAAGTTACGACTCGGACAAGAATTCTGGCTATGTATGCACTGTGACATTGATTTTGAAGATATGACCTTGGTTTAAAATCATGACACACCCTTGGGTCAGGAACAATTATTGTGTAGAATTTGATCTCCCTCCTGAGTAAAAGGAAGAAATTATGGCCCGGACAAGTTTCATGGACAGAAAGACGGACAACACGCTCCGTACAATATGATACACACCTTTGGATCATGGAAAATAATTGTGTGAAATATTATTCAGACCCTAAATAGCAGTAAGGAGCTATACCCTGTACAAGGATTTTGAAAATGCGTGCACTGTGACCTAGACCTTCGAAATATGATCTTGAGTCAAGGTCAAGACACAACCTTGTGTCATGAGAAAATAATTGTGTGAAATACTATCCAGATCCAACCTGGAAACTGGAAGAGATGGCATGTACAAGGCTTTCGGCTTTGGGTCATGGACAACAATTGTGTGAAACATTATCCAAATCATTTTGGCAGTAAAAAGTAATGGCCCGGACAAGCTCTTGGGTTGTGTGCACTGTGACCTTGACCTTGAAGATATGACCTTAGATCAAAGTTATATGACATGATGGAGATTGAACCCATAGATAGCTAGATTCTCAGATTTCAAGTTCAACTCCTTATCCTCTTGAGTGCCTTAGTAGCATTTTTTTCAGTTCTTGATACAGATAATAATAATGTAAAACCGCAGTTATTTTTATATCGTCAATGTAAGTCCAGATGTGTTATGTTATCGACATCTGCTTGTTAACTTTCCTTGTCTTCATTATAGCACCATTATTTTCTCATAAAATTTAAATGAAACGTGTTCTATAGATTCAACGGCTATGCGACATTTGCTGTGATTTTGTCACAGTTGATATTCAGTAGTACACGTTTATGTAATGTTCCAGCATTAACTATTATAGTGAAATCCTGTTAAGCGCATATGCCTTCATTGCCGGTAAGCGCATATGACTTCATTGCCGTTAAGCGCATATGCCTTCATTGCCGGTAAGCGCATATGACTTCATTGCCGTTAAGCGCATATGACTTCATTGCCGTTAAGCGCATATGACTTCATTGCCGGTAAGCGCATATGCCTTCATTGCCGGTAAGCGCATATGACTTCATTGCCGGTAAGCGCATATGCCTTCATTGCCGGTAAGTGCATATGCCTTCATTGCCGGTAAGTGCATATGCCTTCATTGCCGGTAAGCGCATATGCCTTCATTGCCGGTAAGTGCATATGCCTTCATTGCCGGTAAGCGCATATGCCTTCATTGCCGGTAAGTGCATATGCCTTCATTGCCGGTAAGCGCATATGACTTCATTGCCGGTAAGTGCATATGCCTTCATTGCCGGTAAGCGCATATGACTTCATTGCCGGTAAGTGCATATGCCTTCATTGCCGGTAAGTGCATATGCCTTCATTGCCGGTAAGCGCATATGCCTTCATTGCCGGTAAGTGCATATGCCTTCATTGCCGGTAAGCGCATATGCCTTCATTGCCGGTAAGTGCATATGCCTTCATTGCCGGTAAGTGCATATGCCTTCATTGCCGTTAAGTGCATATGCCTTCATTGCCGGTAAGTGCATATGCCTTCATTGCCGGTAAGTGCATATGACTTCATTGCCGGTAAGTGCATATGCCTTCATTGCCGGTAAGTGCATATGCCTTCATTGCCGGTAAGTGCATATGCCTTCATTGCCGGTAAGTGCATATGCCTTCATTGCCGTTAAGTGCATATGACTTCATTGCCGGTAAGTGCATATGCCTTCATTGCCGGTAAGTGCATATGCCTTCATTGCCGTTAAGTGCATATGACTTCATTGCCGGTAAGTGCATATGCCTTCATTACTGATCTATCAAAACTGTGAACATTTTTTAAATTTCCCCCCTTTTTCTTCTCGTTTTGGTATACCAGACAAATTCTGTCGTTTAATTTAATTTTATTTTGCCCTCCCCTAACTTCCCCAATTTATTTTCAAAAAAATCTCCAGTTAATATTAACAAAAGTACATGGCCTGTGGCCTTAGAATATAAGATATTTTATCTGCTTCGGAAGGACACTGTCCTGCAGCTTAATCAGAACTTGTACCCTTTTTGTGTCACGACTAGGGTTATAAGTTGGACAATTTGCGTTATAACCAATGTTTTTAAATACTTGATTATCAATATACATGCCACTCGGGCTTAATGTGATGTCGAAATGCGCATATAGTGCACCAAATTATTTCACATTTATATGTTTTAATATTCATTGTAGTATGTTTTGGATTAGTAAGATTAGAATTAATTAGTATTTTTGAAATGCAAAATAAGTATCATAAGTACTGTTACCGAGAAAATTTGGTACAGTCGAATGCATTCTTGACAAAAGTTTCGCACTATTTAATACTGTTGTTGATTTGAATGTGTACTTTTTCAGCAGAATATGCATTGTAAACGTCGATTCATACTGTAGTCGCTAGACAAGTAAGTTACAAGATAAATTAAAAGGAACAGTGAAAGCCTAGCTTACTCAATCATTTGTTTATCACAAAATGGCATATCTTTCATGTGGTGTATATTTAATGCACTGAAATATCTACATGTACAGCAACTAAAACAAGGACATGATATAACTAATATAATCAAGGGAAGACATTTTGGGTGTCTTTTTGCACAGCTTTAGATTCTATGTAAATACTTGAATATAACGAAACATCAGAGAAAATGAAAGCTAGAGAGAAATATAAAATTTACGAGTGTAATGTAAAATACGAAAATAACTGGTGTCCCATGACTATGGCACTAGCAACAATGTACCACAGTGGACATTCACGGACCCCTGAAATTCAGAGGTGATACAAGGTGCCCTGGGGGGAGTGAGCGTCCCCTGTTTGGCTAGCCACACCCGCCGTGAATGCCCTGACATACAGACGAAACAATATAATTCAGCACTGTATATATACATCAATGTGAACAAACACTGTGTAGAAAGTGCCACAGCCACATAACATCATGAAGAAGGGTATAATAACACTTAAGCCAAACCCTCCGCGGGGATAGAAACATTTGTACTCCACGAATCATACACCTAGGTATTATTTTACATTGATATGATATCAAAATATATGTATGAATATCATTTATGTCTTTCGCGTCACTTAAGCAGTAATTATCTACCTACTTTATACGATACAAATGATCATTAAATAGATTAAACTGAATTCGAGATGCACCTCTAGTATCATCCTAAACAATCTACAAGAACACGTGGGTTTAATCAGAATTTCTGTTGTTTTCTTGCATTGTTTTGAAAGAACAAGAGGAATTATCTTCTTTCATCAATTTTAAGAATGTTATTAAGACTGCTCCCTTGCAAACGGTATACCCGTTGATTGTGTAGAAATTGGCCATCATATGTCGAAATAACGATCGCTCAAGTTAATCGAATGTGTCGGAAGTTAGTGGCATAAGACAAGAGAAATGTAGCTGCAATATATTTGTAATGTGATTGAATTAACTATCGACTTTTGTTGTATTATTACATTTGATAAGGGTAACATATTTCAATGTCTTCAAGTGCTTTAAAAATGCTAAGTGATTTTGCATTTTATAAAATAAGTTAAAAATTACGAATTTTATACACATTACAATTTATTCTGCTACGGTATTGCTAACTAAAATACGGGTAAAACGAGTATAATAAAACATGCCGGTTAAACTTGCTGTACAGCCATTCACGTCATTTAACCATAACGCCACAATTTTAACATTAATGTCAAAATAAAACTGAGGGAAGTAGAAATCTCACAACTTAAGACGTCGCGTATTACGATCGAGCTGTTGATGGATTATTGTATATATCTTGTGATTGGAGTAACTCAGAAACACAAATTTGTGTAGGCGACTTGCGTATGTATATACACACATTATATAAATAATTGTGATCATTCTAATAGAACTTAAATTGAAAAATGCATTTGTATGTATGGCCATAAATGCATATAATCTGACGAACTCTTGTTATTTATTGAAAATCTTGATAACGTTTATTCAGTTTCAAATAAGCAAATATTGTATGATCCAATATTGATGAACAAAAGAGTATAGGAATTACCTGCAATAAACCATTGTCTTAGCAAAGTAATTGGAAGCATTATCATTATCTTATACGGTGTACGTCTTTACGATGAACTTTTGACTTGTGTTGCTATTCATTTATGGCCGCTTTATTTATTTTTATTATTATTTTCCGCGACGGAAGAATTCATACCAGTAGGATATAATAAAGGTCGAGGACACCGGGGAAGAGGATACAGAGGTCGTCGTTAGGGGTGTCAAGGAGGAACAAGTAACAGTGTGAGTGACTTTTCTAGACAAAATGACCCTCTCAAATATAACAATGTCATAAGTAAGACTCTTAAGACTGTTTGATTAAATGTATGGGGCCTAAAAAGAAGAATGCAGTATCCTGAATTTGTTTCATTAATAGAAAATTATGATATTCTTTGTTTGATGAAACAAAAACTGACTCCTCAGATGTTAGTGAGTTTGATAAATTTATAACTGTATCCAAACACAGGCGTGATATTGCCGTCAGACGCTCAGGTGGCATTATTTTATGTTATAGGAAATCACTCTATAATTATATCACGCCGGTCGTAACTGAATCTAAATATATTCAATGGTTCAAGGTCAATTGTTCTTGTATAAACCGTGACGACATTTGTCATTTGTATTTGGTATTTTGTACATACCTCCTGAGGGATCTATTTATAGCTCACCTAACGCATTTAGTGAAGTAGAAGCAGATTATCTTAGCTTTAGTAGCTTGTATGATAAAATATGTCTTGTTGGAGATATTAATAGCAGGGAAGCAGATTGTAATGATTATCTTGAAGATGGCGATTTATCAGATCATGAACTGCATTTTGATGAAGTCGAATGAGACTCATTTACTGATGTTAACCAACTAAATTTATTGGGTATAGATCGAAAGAGAATTTCATTTGACCAAAAAGAAGAATAATTATGGCAATATTTTACTTAACATGTGTAAAGCTAACAATCTGTATGTAATGAATTCAAGGCTTGAAGAAGGTAAATTTACTACGAATAAATCCAGTGTTGTTGACTATTGCATTTCTTTTAAAGAATTTATGAAAATTGTGGATAATTTTTCAGTATTGGAATTTAGTAATTTTTTTCTGATGTACATATGCCAATTTAATTTCAACTGATCGATGATATTCATGAACATGTGAATATAGACACTGCATATGATGTAGATAAATCCACTGAAAAAGAACGTATACGTATCACTATATGGTCGAGTGAAAGAACACAGGAGTATGTAGAAAACATTGATAGTGAGCGTATATATTGTTTATGTGATGATCTTGATCAAATTGATAGGAATAACATCAATAAGAATATTGTGAATGATATCTTTTCTAAATTAGCACATATTTTGTTAAAACTCGCAAAGATTACTTTTGGTACTAGACATCAGACCAGACACTAACAGTAACAACAGTAAGACATCAAAAGTTTGGTTTGATACGGAATGTTATGTATCTAGAAAATATCATAATAAGTCTAAACGCGTTTGTGTAGAAAGTATGATTCAAGGGAATTTAGAGATAAAATGTACATAGCAGAAAAAAGTCAATGGACAAAAGCATCTAACAACATAGAATTAATATAATGAAAAAGATAAAGAATCTGCAAAAATCCAGTCCAAAAGAAAATCATAAATAAAAACAAAAATATGACAAAATATCATAAAGTTTCCATCGACAATTTTTTTGAATAATTTAAAAATGTTAATGATGGAAATGTTAATAACATAGAAGACCATTTGCTAAATGATGAGCATGATTTATCTATGGACACTCTTGATACCACTCAATTAGATGATGCAATAACTCAAAAGGAGATAATTAAAATCATTAAATCTCTCAAAATCAACAAATCATCAGGAATAGATAAAATTATAAATGAATATATTAAAAGTACAGTAAGAAAAAAAAAAAAAAGAAATAAGAGGAGTTACCGGCTCAGTTATGTGGCAGAAGTCACCATGGAGTTATACAATACATGAATATAAATAATATACTAGAACATATAACACATTACAAAAATATTTGATTGTAGTGCAATTACGATACCGACTTAGGACGGTCATTTAATTTGACAAAAGCCAAACAAATGGTGTGGTTAACCGGTTTACGGGCCCACCTTCCCACTCACCGTAACAGCAGAACAATCAAAAGACGTACATTAAAAAATTTATAAATAGTCCCCCATGTAAAGAGCAAGGGTCAACAGGTATCGCATATTGAGAGGTCATAAAAATATAAACAGGTATTGTAAAACACATAATGGTATAAAAATATATGCGACATCAACACGATAAACCGTGCCCTGCCAGTAAATATCATGTTACCTGTGTATGAAAAAATATTCAATATTGTATTTTACCTGAAGCATGGGTAGTAGGTAATATAATCCCTATATATAAGAACAAAGGGGATAAATGTAACCCTAATTACTACAGACCTATCACATTGTTAAGTTGTATGGGCAAACTATTCACAGCAATTCTTTCTAATCGTTTGAATATTTTGTAAACAATAATGGTATTTTGTGTGAAAATCAAGCTGGGTTTAGAGCTAAATATTCAACTGTTTTGTGCATTTATTGATTTTAAAGCTGGTTTATATAAAGTATGTTGGGTTGGATTATGGCAGAAGTTGTTAAAGTGTGGAATTTCCGGAAATTTTTAAATATTATTTTAGATATGTATAATGAATCTAAATCCAGAATATCAGCTAATAACGAGCATTCAAAATATTTTCAATGTATAAATGGTGTTACACATGGAGAAAATTTATCTCCTGTGTTATTTGCCCTTTTTCTTAATGACCTTGAACAATTTATTATCTTACATAATATAGATGGCTTGGAAACTACTTCAAATGAAATCTGAATTGAATATTTAACTGAAAACAATGTTAATTTTGTATGCAGATGATACTTAGATGACCTTAGTTGAATCTAAAACTGAAATACAACATCAACTTGATATATTCTATTTGTATTGTGAATCATGGAAATTAGAGGTAAACACTGATAAGATCAAAGTTATGACTTTTAGCAAAGGTCGTATTCCAAATAATATAAAATTGTTTTATAATGGACATGAACTTAAAATTATAATGGAGCAACCATTTGATTTTCATTGGCGAATTTTGTTTTGCCGGCCCTTCGGGCCGGATTATCCCCCCCCCTTTTTTAGAGTTTAAATAAATGAGCGTTCATGATCTCGGAAAAAAATTTTTTACCCACAATTTGAGCCAGACTTTTGTTTTGCAAAGTCTTCCTGCTCCTCCCATAAAAATCAAATGGTTGCTCCCTAAATAGTTTTAAATATCTAGGTATATATATTTTTAAGATCTGGTTCTTTTATAGATGCAAAGAAATATGTTTGTAGTAGGGCACAGAAAGCTATGTTTGTTGTTCTTAAAAAAGGTAGATGTTTGAATTTATCTATAAAGGACCAATTGCATTTATTTGATAAAATTGTTATTCCAATATTGCTCTATGGATGTGAAAATGGTCGAAAGAGTTCACCTAAAATTATGTAAATCACTTGTAAATCTCAAACCTAGTGCTCGAAATTTTATAGTATATGGTCAGCTTAGAAGAGTGCCAATGGTTATTTTACATTAAAACAAGAATTGTTAACTTCTGGGTAAAATTGATATGTGGCAAACAATAGAAATATTGCTAAATTTTTCATAAACTTTTATTTCAAAAATACATAAATGGTATAGAAACCAGATGAATAAAAAATCTTAAATCAATTTTTGATGACGTTGAATGATTAACATCTGGAATCAAGGTATCATATTTAATAAAAAATGGATTTGTATGAGTATAAAACAAAAAGTATTCGATCAATTCATACAAACATGGCCAAATGACTGCAACATATCCTCAAAAGGAAATATTTACAAATCATTTATTAATTCATCTTTTAATTGTCAAAATTACATTTCCTCATCATTAACTTATGATGAAAAATGTATCTTAGCCAGATATCGAACTGCAAATCACCAATTACCTATTGAAACGGGTAGATGTTATAATGTTGACAGACATCTAAGAAAATGTGATTTGTGTAAAGAAGATATAGGTGAACAATATAAAGAATAAAGAAAGCAGACCTATGTATATTCCAAGATCTTTTTATAACGGACCAAATACTGTGAAATTTTATGAATTGTTTTTCATGTAAAAATGTACATATACTCAATAATTTATGTCTATTTATAAAAATTATTTGTGAGAGGGTAAATTTATGTATGTTTGTGTATACGTATGTAGGTGTGTATGTATGTGTCTGCACGTATATGTGGATGTAATTGTGTATATGTCTATATGTATGTGTATGTGTATGTGAATGACACTATATTATTTTAATTTTATTGGATTGAAAAACATAAGAGCTTGTGCCATATCAATCGACCAGGATCTTTAGTTCCAAATTCTATTAATGGAAGAAGACACCCGTAGTTTGCTAAAATTAAAATATGACCTCTGGCCTGATTCTTCTTTTGTTATCAGATAGTAAGTCATTTGAAAATGTGCCTTTGACTGGACATTACACAACATACAGTTTGTAATACATAAAACTGTATCCGACCGATATTCAAAATTAATGTTACCTTGACACTGGAGTAGTGTTTAGAAACCGGTTCTTTAACTGAACTGCTTTAGAATCAATGGATCAGGTCAGTTGGCAACTTGATCTAGTAAATCGTGAAATAAATTAGGAAAACTGTGGTAATATACAAACTAAGAGGGGACAAAGGTTTTATCTCATCGGGTTCATAGTTAAACACTTTCGTCATTGAAAATATGTCTCTGAGATCATCGCAGAGTTTAAGTGTTGTGTTGGGTTTATCTTCACATTTTTCTTTGAGCGTTGCACTCTGACTGACAGGGCAATGGGAATTAAGATACTGAACTTCTCTATACATTTCCAAAGGATGTAAGGTCCTTTACCTCTTCTTCTCTCATCGTGTGA
Source organism: Pteria penguin (assembly GCA_035048485.1). Lineage (NCBI taxonomy): Eukaryota > Metazoa > Mollusca > Bivalvia > Pterioida > Pteriidae > Pteria > Pteria penguin. The sequence goes on along the minus strand of CM068582.1, from coordinate 48,272,639 downwards.
AACCCACAAGGTAGATCGTACCACCCAAACCCCATGAGAAAATACAAATTAAAAGCATCGGAACTCATTAATATTCATGTCATAAGACACTACCCCCACAGCCAATCAAAACAATCCTACTTAAAAAAGGAAGTGTTTTAACTCCTGTTTTGACAGATATGAAGACACCACGTCTCTCCATAACCATGCTTGCAAAGCATTTTTCTAAAAGTTTTGTAATTTTTTTAAATTTGTAATCTTGCAACACCTTAAGCTCGGTATAATTTACATCTTCGAACCCCGTAATATTACGACACAGGTAACATAACCCTGTACTACCGATATTAGATGGCGTTTCATTGTCCCACCACACTGTCGTGGTGGACTAATGAGATCGCAAGATTTCAGACACACTTTCAGTAAGGGTTTTGTTTGTATTGTCCCACGGGATTTGTGAGGTACGATCTACCCCGTGGGTTTCACACGATGACCTTCTCTGTTTATTGGGAATCCTAAATTATTTGTATTATTAGATTGTTGTTTTACGTAGCGTCGGGAATATCACAACAATGTGGCAACGATTACAGTTTAAAAATTTATATCATATACATAGCAATAACATCAAATATTAGAACAGCTTTCAATGTAAAATATATTTAATGCAAATAAAAGAATAATATTGAAATACATTATGCAGAATTTTATTATAACAATTTTACTTCTTTTAAAAATTTTATTATCTTTTTGGTAATGACCTCAAATAATTCTTTGATAATATTAGCAAACAAAATTTAATAAATGAATAATTGGGGTATGTCCAATTTCTGCACAATCGAGTACAGTATGTTTCCCACCAAACAGACATCGATAACGGATTCTGGAGGAAGTTTTTATTTTAAAAAGTAAGAATGCGGAATCCAAAATGTCCAATGCGGAGTCCACTAGTGAAAACTTCATTTTTGCAACATTGATAATAATAACGTGTTATGTTTTTAAATACTGGCTTGAGTTTGTGAAGTTTATTGGCATTTTTACGATCCCAGGCCTCATGCGATAAAATATAATCGATATAATTCAATATTGACGACTAAAAACTTGTGTAAGGTTTGAAGTTTGAAGACAATAAAAAGTCTGAGAATATGATGCTCTTACAAAATTTATTCTGTTCAATATGAATAAGTGATAAACATATAGAGGCATTATTTAGTAAACGAATGGATAGATATATATTTATCAATTACTGCAGCAGCTGCGACTCGGTCATCATCCTTAGACCCATCTGTATAATACTATAATCTGAAAATAAAGATTTGATTTCTGAAGAAAGTTCATGATATTTAAAGGAATTAGTGTTTATTTTCTTGTAATCTGATATTTTAAGTATTTGCTCATCAACCACGGTATTTCACAATTTGCTTATCAGATAATGTTAATCGATTTGTGCCTGAATGGTAAAAATATTTCTAAGATAGTAAATCGTATATTTGAGAAAACGAAGATGGAGTCCGCAATGAATATTGAGGTAAATTTAGCCTGGTATTAACATCAGAACCGTCTTGCAAAATGATCTTGCTTTATTTATGACATGTGAACTACATGGGTTAGTATCGGTAGTACAAGTAAGAGCAAAATATGAATTGTATGTTTGGTGTCCAACTCCGGCTTGAACTTTAGATTTCTCCGCAATTTGTAAACTTTGTTTTAGGAAAACGCAAAGTATTCATTAATAAGGAATAAATCCTTCTCAGTAATGTTCAAAGGTACCTTGTCATACCATAACTTGAGCTATTTATTCATATCACACCATTTAAGTCCGAGTTCATCATTTAAATAGATAATCGACGAATTTATTCCTTTAGTATTATATATTTCTTCAGTTTTCTGATTTATAAACTGTTTCGCTGGGGATTTTCCGTAAAGTTGTTAATACGGATGTCGATAATTTTCAGAATATCATATTTCCAATCATGAGGACAATTTACACGTGATTGTGACAAGACCTGCTAAAAATCCAGCTGTTACTTCAGAGGAGGGATTTTATATTATTTTAACGCTAAAAACATTTGCTTTTACGTTTGTAAATAACTTCAGATATTATTCCTTTTTGACAAATTATTACACGTCGATTCTTACATTTCTTGAAATTGATCTTTTATTTTTATACGCCCGTCTTAAGACGAATAAATGCTTATGTTATGGCATTGTCCGTCTAACGTCCGGGATAAGCTTGTCCAGGCTATTACTTCTTTTCCTTTGCACGGATTTCAATAATATTTTACAGAATTTTTGCTTAGGATCCAAGGGTGTGTCAAGACCTTGACCTAAGATCATAGATCAAAGGTCAAGGTCACACATTCAAAGTGTGTAAAACCTTGTCCGGGACATAACATCTTCCCCTGTGCATATTTTATAGAATTGTTACATAGGACCCAAGGGTGTGGCATGACCTTGACCAAAGGTCACAAATCAAGGTCACAACATGCAAAGTAAATAAAACCTTGTCTCTGTGCATGGATTTCAACAATATTTCACAGAATCGTTACTTAGGACCCAAGGGTGTGTCATGATCTAGACTTAAGGTCATAGGTCAAAGGTCAAGGTGACAACATGCAAAGTGAATAAAACTTTATTCGGACCATAACCTCTTCCCCTTTGCATGGGTTTCGATAATATTTCACAGCATTGTTACTTAGAATCCAAGGGTGTGTCATGACCTTTACTCAAGGTCTTAGGTCAAGGTCACAACATGCAAAGTGAATAAAATCTTGTCCAGGCCATTACTACTTGCCCTGTGCATGGATTTCAATAATATTTCACAGAATTGTTACTTAGGACCCATTGGTGTGGCATGATTTTGACCCAAAGTCATAGGTCAAGGTCACAACATGCAAAGTGAATAAAACTTTGTTACTAGGATAAGATGCTATGTAACGCGATAACTTAAGTAAACCTCGGTTGTTTTTCATGAAACTTATACAGAATGCTTAAATAGTGTAGGGGAAGCCACTTATCAGTTTTGAGGAAATTCATCTTTTTGTTACAGAGTTGTGGGACTTGGATCCTTCTTTTTGGATTTCAATTTTTCATAAAAGCATTACCAAAGGGACCCATGTTTGGGGTTAATAAAACCATGCGTTCACATTGATCCCGTCCAAAGTAAGCGACGGTCATATTAAGCCACCTTAGCCGTTGCTCTCGTTTTAAATATAGATACGTTTTTATAACAACTCATTAAATGAAACCCCATCATTACATAAAATTAATAACAAAATATAATATTTTCTAAAATAGTTTTACATTATTTAAATATTTCAATTCTATGCCATTTTTATATACCATATACTGCTATAAAAGTGAATACATATACTTATATGCGTGGAAAGGACATCAGCTTCACATAAAATCATCGTTGTTTTGAATGAGGACGACATTCGACTTGACAGTTTACTAACTTTATTATATATTTATCATACAACAGTGTGGATGTCAAATATATAAGCTTTTACATCGATAATGTATTTTCAAAGGTATAAATCACACTTTCTATAAAATAGCCGATAAATATACATGAAAATCAATAATACACCATTAATATTATCCTTTGCTTGTTCTGCCAGACAACTTAATTCTAATCAGGTCCCGCACAAATCCGTAAAACTATATACATCATCATTTGTGAAGCATTCAGTATTTTGTTCTACATACATCGTCAATCATGTCATTACATTAATCACATTAATACTCTAGACAATAAACCGAGGAATGTAAATGGGTCGACATAGACTGGGATTTTTGACCTTAGAAATTAAATCTTCAATCATGGTTATGACACGCTATTGTATCATTGGCAATAATGAACAACGATTTATCGTGTATTTGACTTGTTATAACCTAGAATTTGTCATTGATTCTGAATTCGACTTTTTGGATGATGTCTAAATTCACCATAAAACACACTCTTGATAATATTAATCACGCACAATGTTCAATCATACAATTGTTTGCATGTATAAGCTTACAACATAATCTTTTGCACATTTAACACTGGTTCTCTTCTATACAGCGATATTTCCTTGAAAAAGGAGAAAACAGAAGACATCTGACAAAGCTGTATGAGACAAATCACCAAGGATCTGCACATAAAAAATAACAACAGCAGAATATACAAAAATATTCGATTGTGCTGCGGTTACGATACCGACTTTGGACGGTCAATTGAAGTAACAAACGTCACTCAATTGGTGTGGTTAACCGATTTACGGGCGCCCATCTTCCCACTCACCGCAAAAGCAGCAAGCAAATATTAAAATATGTAATTTGAAAGAGAAAACTGAAGACATCTGACAAAGCTGTATGACAAAAATCACCAAGGAAATGCACATAAAAACTAGATTTAAAATTAAATAATTAATAAACATTTTCTCCAACCTTATACGCCAGCAAAAAAGTGGGCATATTTTGCTATACTGTTCTCGACCGTCTGCCCCACCTATCTTGTCTTCTTATCTCCTCCTAATATCGGAGAGTTTGATGAAACTTGGTATAAAGACAGAATACCATAGGGAGATGCTGTTCTTAACAAATCACAAGATTTATGGCCCTTGGACTTAGATTTTTCTATGTAGAATACCTTGTCTTCACAACTCCTAAACCCTTTTGGCTACATTGATTAAACGTGATACAAAGAAAGAACACCGCATGAGGATATGCATATTGGACGGGGGATGTTGTTTACACGTTACAGGAGTTATGACCTTTGGACTTAGATTTTCTATGCAAAATACCTTGGTCTTCGCATCTACTCCTTCGGGGTTCTTTGATGAAACGATACAAAAAAAATACCGCAGTTGTGCCCCTTGGAAGGGAAATTTTGTCCAAAACTTTACAGGAGTTATGACCTTGGACTTAACATTTTTCTATGCAGAATACCTTGTTTTCGCCACTCCTCCTTAACTCTTAAGTAGATTTTGTTGAAAAGTGGTACAAAGAAAGACCACATTAAGAAGATATGCATGTTTAACAGGAATTTGCATATTACGAAAATTAATTAACCCTCAGACAATTGAAGTAGAAAAACTAAACTATTTCCCAGTATTACAGATAATCTACATTTACTATAATTAACTTGTTATTTAGTTTTAGTTTGTATTTCACCTACTACGGGCGTTTTAAGTGCCGTTCAACAGTGCCCTATCTTTAGTTGATAAGGCTATTCAGTTTGTTGTCGAAACAGTAAAAAATGTAACCAAACAATGCACTGGCAATCTCACTGTCGAATGTGCCTAAAAACAACAATCTTTGAACTTGTGACGCGTGATTAAATTAGCGAAATTCCCATTTAAGTTCTCCCATACCCATCATCAATTCTAAAACAAGCATACTCAGGGACAAGCATAGTAACCTACATCTTTTTAAAGATGATGTTATTGTTATGGACACAAGAGCGAAAATGTTGTAGCTGTTAAACGCTTTAGAATTATTAAACGTAATGGAAAAAGAGAACAAATCGCATACTTGTGTATTGGTGTTAAATGTGTACCTGTGTACCTACAAAAATTAGACAAGGCTATGGTTACTATGGTTATGTACTGGCCCACGTAGAGCAGTATTATCCTTCTCCCGTGCTTTACTTCCTTTGTCTTAAATTCGGACATACAAAAGGCAACTGTAAAAATCATGATTCATGCCCCGCAGGATATCTTTCACCATGACTTTGACCTTAATTTGGTACCAGCAGAAAAATCTTGTCATAAAGAACGCAGATGCCAAATTTGAAAGCCCCACTTTTAACGGTTCAATAGTTATGGTCAATATTAAAGTTTTTTAAATGCAAGCCAAAGGTCACCGTCGAGGATACATGATCAAAAATCTTGGTACCAACGGAAAGGTCTTGTCAGAAGAAACACAGATCCTAAATATGCAAGACTTCTTATGGTTCAATAATAAGTCTACGATCTTCTTCCAAAGTCGTTATTTTAATCTAGGACAACATTAGTCGTCAATACAAAAGCTGCTTCTTTAAACAAAACATAATAAATCACAGAATATAAACCTAAAGCTATAAAACATATTCCCTGTACCAACTCGTCCAATTCTGCAGTGATATCAGCAACAAATTTGATGTCCTTGAAGTAGATGCAGACAAAATGTTTCATATAGTTCAAATACTGCAGATAAAACTCCGTTCCATCTTCTTCTAGGGACCGCTGTATATCCCTAATAAAAGGGTTGTAAACCTTCTTTTACAAGATTAAAAATAACATGAACCGTTTCCAGTCTATAATCCCATGGAACTGTAGAGTACTGAAATTAGATATAACTGAATAACAGCAGCAATTTTCACAAGCGGTTTTTTTTTTGTCTTCAAGTGATTCATCTCGAGGATACGGATAATTTCCAACTAAATATCTTTCGAAATATTTATAGTCCAGATGACAGAGTCAAAGGTGATTCACATATTGAATTCAATATTCCATTTTTCATTGTTCTTTGAAGCTGAATACCAGTTTCCAATCTGTTTGCTGATCTTATAACATTGGAGAAAACTATTAGGTTTTGTTCAATATACATGTGCCTAAGCGCTAACTTTGATTCTGTAGAGCTATATACTCTTATTGATCAATTACCAAAACGCCTTTCATTTTATTAGGTGACACTGACGCCCCTAATCCAATTTGGGGTAGTGATAATGTAGATACTAAAGGGAAAATAATCGTAGACTTTTTATCAAAACATAATTCATGAATCATTAATGTTTGGTTGAATAGCTATTAACACACAGGATATTGAACTTTTTCCTCAATAGACCTTACAATAAGTGATCCTTCACTATTTGCCGATTTTGCTTGTTCAGCACATGATGATCTGTGTGGAAGTTATCACTCTCCACTCATATCAAAGAGTAACGTGGCTGAGTTTTGTACCTGCTAATAAAACAAAAACATATATTGAAACCGCTGCCCCGAAAAACAACAACTTCCATAACCATCTGATGACTATGTATGAATTCAAAATTAACGTTGATAAATATGATCTTCCAACCATGTATTGACTCCCTAAATTACATAAAAATCTATATAAATCACGTTTTATATCTAATTCTAGTTACTGCTCCACTACTGTACTTTCTAAACACTTATGTCTGCTCTAACGGCAATCAAAAATATTATATAATTAAATACAATAATGTCACTTTACATAACTATAATGTCAATTACTTCTGGTCTATGAACTCTGGCGAAGATATAGAAAAGCTCCTTTTATGTTATTTTCAAGCTACTCAAATCTCTTTATTTGAAATCCATGCCCCTGGATCGATAGATCGAGGGTATATTGTTTTTGTTCTGTCCGTTTGTCGATTGTCAACTTTAACCCTGGCTATACCTTTCGAACCGTGAGGGATAGAGACTTCATATTTAACATGCGTACTCAACTAATGAACCCTTTCAAATGAAACCGAGGTGAATGACCTTTTAACTCTGACAAGGGCCTTCATGCTAAGAATAATTTTTTGGACTTCGGGCTATAACTTTTGAACCGTGAGGGAAAAAGAATTCATATTTGACGTGTGTACTCAACCAATGAAGCCCTTTCAAATGACACCATGGTCGATGACCTTTTGACCTTGACAATTATCTTCACGCTGAATATAACATTTTGGACTTTGGTGCCGCCGGGGCATTAGTGTTTCACAAACACAGCTTGTTCTACCTTATATACCTCTCTTCCACATGATTTGATTAAAAGTAAATTGCTTTCTCTCATACGTTGGTGTTTTAACAGAGAATCTAAAACATATCGCTGTGCTTCCAATAACTCTGGTGGATTCTTTTCGAACAAACGATATACTTCATATAAATACTAGGCTTGGGCTGAATTATATAAAGCCATAGAGTGTTAGATGGATAAAATTTTAATGACATGATTTATCAGCTAATGGCTGGGATTCCTAAGGTATAACATGCGCACCTCTTATAGCAGATTCATTTCTATATTGTTCTTGGAGGGTTTTCATGCACTCTATTCAAAAGTGTGAACGTTCTGATTTGACTGCGAAATTCAATGAGACAATTAAATATCTTGATGGCATCTTAGTTTAACCCTGAGTTTGAGAGATGTATTCCTGAAATATACCCATTCGAACTTCAATTAAACAAAGCTTATATTTATGACACAGAAACACCTTTCTTAAACTTAAACATTAAGATAATCAACATTAAAATCCATACTAATATTTACGATAAACATGACGATTTTGGATTTCGTCTCCTAAAGACAATATGATATTGAGATCATCAAAAAGACTATAGGTCTCGTATTTGGCCCCTCTACAGCCTTATGCAGACTTTTACTTGAACGTTGCACGCTGACTAACAGGGCGGCGGGGACTATATGACGGGCCTTGTCCAAACCTCTTTCAGAGGAGACATGGTCCTGAACCTCGTCCCCTCTGACTGTTAGTCGGGACTCCTACAGATCTAGGGTCTTAGCTCGCTTTCAGACTGGCAGAGCACGGTTTATCATGTTGATGTCGCATATATTTTTATACCATTATGTGTTTTACAATACCTTATGTGTTTATATTTTTATGACCTCTCAATATGCGATACCTGTTGACCCTTGTTCTTTACATGGAGGATTATTTATAAATTTTTAAATGTACGTCGTTTGATTGTTCTGCTGTTACGGTGAGTGGGAAGGCGGGTCCGTAAACCGGTTAACCACACCATTTGTTTGGCTTTTGTCAAATTAAATGACCGTCCTAAGTCGGTATCGTAATTGCACTACAATCAAATATTTTTGTAATGTGTTATATGTTCTAGTATATTATTTATATTCATGTATTGTATAGCTCCATGGTGACTTCTGCCACATGGCTGAGCCAGTAACTCTTCTTTTTCTTTCACATGAGTCAATGTCAACGTAGTCACGTTTTCCATATGTAGTTATGTACATGTAAGTGTGTATTCAGTATCTGTTACTGTGAAGAGCAGAAAATGTTTTTCTTGAAATGTTATTCATTTCGGTGTGTTAAAGTAACATTAAGTGATATTCCTAAGTGTGAATTGTAATGTATCAAGAAAAACAATGATAAGTGTCAAAGTACTTTTATCTTTATTTGATTGCAAAACCTGTTACCAATATTCTCTGCTCATTAGTCTGTGACAGTTACCGTGATGTTCTTTTTTGAATGACCATACGTGTTAATCTATTTTTATGACCTCACAACTGGAGACACTTATTGACCCTTGATCCTTATGTGGTAGAATATTTATATATTTAGATGTAAGACTTTTGATTAATCTGCTGTTGCGGTTAGAGGGAAATCGGCCCATAAACCGGTTAACCATAGCAATTGACTAATGTCATATCAAATGACCGTCCTAAGTCGGTATCGTCAGTTCTATAATCGAATATTTTTGTGATGTTCTTTTTTCCCTTCATATCATTGTATATTCTATGTTTTTTTGTGATGTCCTTTTTTCCCTTCATATCATTGTATACTCTATGTTTTTTGTGATGTCCTTTTTTCCCTTCATATCATTGTATACTCTATGTTTTTGTGGTGACTTTTGTCATACGGTTGAGTCAGTAACTTTTCTTTCTTCCTCAATGTTGTTTGTCAAACAACCTGATTTATTAAAATTGTTGGAAGGCCAAAGGAATTTTTGCCGTTTGGTTTGCACAGCGAAGACCATATGTTAAAAACATAAAGATGTCGGTTAATAAACGAAGGGTTCTTTTGGAAGAATGGGGGGGGGGGGGGGGGGGGCTTTCCCAAAGATATATTGTCAGTATGGCTTCAAGTATAAAGCGCGTGATTTTAATGCCTTATTTTTTACAACTAGCTGATTTTCGTAGGTACGATATGTATACTTGCATTTCTGGCAGATGTAAATAAAATTTATATAAATTTCTGGAAAAATGATTGTTACTTATATAGATAAGAGTGTGTTATATTCAAGGGAAACTGCTGAGGAATAAAACTTGGTCAAATAGAAATGAAGAACATTGTGAAACGAAAATGTTAGGAATAGTTCAAAAGATATAATCTCCTACAGAATCAATATAACTAAAATACTTCTCTATGAGAAAGTGTTAAGATGTGCGTCTGCCTTGGAAAAAAAGAAACACCACTGACGAAAGAAAAATAAATTGTTAATGTCTTTAAAATGGCTGAAAAATATAACGAATTGGGCATAGAAGACTGTTGATGATTGAAAATCAAACTTTCAATAATGATGCTAGATAATGATCTACTATTTCAGTTGTATACCAACATGAATCACAGACTACATCACTTAGGAAGATGACTGGCTACATCTACCCCTAGGTACAAAAGGCGATCTATGAAAATCTATGTTCAACATGTTTTTAAAATGTATTTAGATATACATTCATTAAAAAAATCGTGTCTACATGTGTATACGGTTTTCAGTGCTTCTGATACACAAATTATGAAAACAATCTGTAATTACGGAGTGTCTTTCTCGTGCATTACTCTATCCCTAGATTGACCTTTTGACTATTACTTTTAGTTTAATTTGCTCTTCAACTATTTACACTTTGGATTTCCAGTCTCGAGTATCACTGGAAACATAAGTTGACGAAATGCTCACATGGTGCACGTACATATGCTCTGATATTGATTATCACGACTGGGTTGATACTGCTGCCGGGAGATCTAGAGTAATACCATAATCACAAATCAAGTTTTCTGTGCTTCGATACTGACCAAAAATACACACCTTAAATTCATAGTGACAAAAGGTATAAAATATTACAAAATTTAATGAGTATCCATAGTAGTTGTTGACTATTAATTATAGTCAATTTAATCATTAGTTTTCTCTAGAAATATTTACACTTTACACTGGATTTCCACAGTCTTTGCCTTGAGCATCATTGATGAAAATAATTTGTCGAAATGCGTATACGGTGCACAGATTTATACATGTACATATGTTCTTATGACCAAGTCATCAACAACATTTATTAACATCCTGAAATCCAATGCTACCTGTTTACAGCAGCCACTTTGGACTTTTCCGAAAGGTTATGGCCGAAGCAATATATAATATCGTGGCGTGCTTCATCTAGAGCCTTAAACAGGACAAACACGGATGGAATCGTGTCCGGCTGAGGCCCCTCCAGCACACGGTCGACAATTTTAAACATTTTGGGTAAATATCTTCCGACCGCAGTTTAGTTATGGAGAGCAACTAACAGTTCTGTCGCATATAGGATCTGATGTCCACATAGTGGTAAAACCTTCTGATATCCCCCCCAATCGTCCGACGACCGGAAAATATAATCAAGTCATGTGGTGAGAAAATAAATTTATGTAATTCCCATTTAACGAACTATTCATGCTTACAAAAATTTATAACAGTAAATTTCCGGAATGATATGAATGAAAATTGATAGTTTGCGTGTAATTGGTATGCAGCAACATATGCGGTATATTACAATATAGCATTGTTAGACATTTTATGGTCTACATCAGTTATATATAAGCTTTATGGCTGTTTCCGGAAATTATATGCATAAGAGATCATTCCGGGTTCGGATGTCTCTCCTTGATTTTTAACTTCAACATCTCCATATTTTGCAGGATTACTCAAATAATAATACACCACAGAATTTGACATCCCTAAGCGAAATCCCACAATTCATCAGGGGTAATTCCAACGCCATAAAAGAACTTGATTAATATGAACAAAACATATGCAGCTCATAAATAGACATTAGTCCTCGCCATTTTTATGCCCCGGATCGATAGATCGGGACATATTGTTTTTGTCCTGTCTGTTTGTTTGTTTTTACTAAGGGTCGAACCGGGGGACAACATCTGTGCTATACAGTACAGTCAGAAGGTGGACACACAAACTACTGTACATGAGAAATTATCCACTACCCATATTCTTCATCCTAACCATGTCCTGACATTGACATTGATCACCTGCTGAAACAAATGGTCCAAGTGGGCCTATATCGCTCACCTGAGTACCTAGATTATCAGTCATGCAGGAAGGAAGAAGTTATTTATTTTTGCATTACTGTGACTAAGTCAACACAAATGTTGAAAATATGTCAAATCTTATTTCAGACCAGAATAAAAAACAACAGCAGTTTTTTGGCATATCCATTCAGGTGATTTTGATATTAAGCATTTGCGTCGTCTCTGCAAGATGTGATTCAGGGCAACAAATTTGTCATTTTCTTTAGGTGAAGCCTTTTGTTGAGTGATTTCAAGTCTGGGTCATGAATAACAATTGTTTCAAATATTGTCCAGATGTAACTTAAAATGGCCTAATTTCATATGTTGAGTGTTGAGAAACAGCTAAAAACTTATTTAGATGTGTAAAGAAAACAAAAAGACCACAGCTGGATTTGAACCGCTACTCTCCATGTATTATTTGCCAAGTGCCATTGCCAAGTGGTATATGTACCATTGTGAGACATATGTTTTAGACATGGTGGCACCATCTGTTGAGCAATTTATATGAAATGTACAAATTTGATAGAGGACCTATAGTACTTCATGTATACCATGTTTCATTTAATTCTTTAATGTGATATAACAACAGAAGTTTAAAATGTGAAGCATTGTCCCTATACACTCTCATTTGGAAGTCTTAAAAAATTCATAGAATATCCAAAAATTTAGATATTGACAAAATTCTTTCAAAATAACATTCCTGATGGCGCCACCTGTAAAGAGGTCTGGACGAAAAAGACAGAACTTGAAGGAGATCATAAGTGATTTATTTCTACCGAAATTTATCAAAATCCTCAAAACAGTTTTGCAGAAAGAGTTGAAAATGTGAAAAATGGCCAATCCCCTCCCTTTATTTTGGAAGTCTTGAAAAATTCATAAAAAATAAAAAAAAATTGAGATGTTGACAAAATTCTTTCCCAGTAACATTCCTTACTATAATTATGATGAAAATAGTCCATAAAAAGTCATCATTATCAATTAACTGAAAAAACATAACACTTTTCTGCATTTAAATTACCAAGTCAAAAAAAAAAAAAAAAAATAAATAAATAAATTGCCGAATAAACGTCAAAAATTTGATTTCAGAATGGAACCAAAAATAACAACACTTCTTCACACGTCTGTCTAGATCATTCCTATGCATTGAGGTTTGTCTCTGTATTACCCCGGTCTGAAGAAGAAGTTTGTTAAAGGAGGGTACCCACTGTGACCTACTTTTGCCTGTGGTGGCGCCATCTGTTGACGGATCTGGACGAAAAACAACAACAATTGTAGGGAACCATGAGTACTTTATGCATACCAAGTTTCTTCAAATTCTGTTCAACTGTTCTGAAGAAGAAGTCGAAATGTGAAAAGTTAACGACGGACTACGATTGATCACAATAGCTCACTTGAGACTTCGGCTCAGGTGAGCTAAAAAATACCGCTGTAGGTAAATACAGTTTACACCCGTAAATGAATTCAAACTGATTTCAAATCTACTATATGTATATAAATTTTAGTGAATCGAAAAATGTTTTTTAAAAAGACAATTGGTGGATTGGAGGCGATTCCGATGCTTTGATTAAACAAAATCGATCATATTAGCAACTAAGACAGATGCTAATAAAGCCGGTGTGGCCTAGTGGATAAGGTGCTCGGCTCGTGATCGAGAGGTCGCGGGTTCGACTCCCGCCCGGGGCACACCGGTGTTCTGTCTTTCGGATGAGACAGTAAAAACCGAGGTCCCGTGTCACGGTAGGCGTGGCACGTAAAAGATCCCTCACTGCTTCGGGTGGGTCCGTTGCAAAGGTCTAAATTTGTATGCAATGCATCAGGCAGATGCCGTCACCATATACGTGAAATAATCGTGGAGTGACGTAAAACAATAATCAAACAAACAAACAAACAGATGCTAATAAAACATGTATATACGAGATGAAAAAGCAAATTATCGTTTAAAAAAGCTCGTAATTTACAATTATTACCTCTTATATGATATTTGCCTTTGTAAATAAAAAAAACCAACTAAATTATTCATTGCTGTTTACTTCTGTTTGAAAATAGCATATTTTTAACGTTAGCAAGAAGACAACAACCATTCAATGAAACTGTTAGGAATGTCAAGTTATCCAGATACCAGACTGTACTCTGCATTTTGTTAATCTGAACGATAATGAAATACTAAGCACTTGCGTTGAATGTTGGGTAACTTTCAACGCAATCATTTCCATTATAATGCCTTGTATATCGCAATCCGGAAATTTATTTTAAATATGCACAAAGCAGTATTTTGTGTATCCTTGTTCTCTATATGGAGGATTATTTATAATTTTATAAATGTGTATCCTTTGATTGTGCTGCGTTTGCGGTGAGTGGGAAGGTGATTAACCATACCAATTGAATGACATTTGTTACTTCAATTGACCGTCCTAAATAGGTATTGTAACCGCAGCAAAATGGAATATTTTTGTAATGTCGTTCCATGTATATTCTACTATTATCATTTTTGTATGCAGGCCCTTGGTGATATGTGTCATATAGCTTTGTCAGATGTCTTCTCTTTTCTCTTTTACATCGTAAATGATCTGTGCTACATTGAATATCCTAAATAATACAAGATCTAACTTATAAATTGATTTAACAAAAAGACAGGAGTCAATTGCCTCTCATGATTGGAGTCCCCCAGGGCTGTTTACTTGGGCCTCTCCTTTTATGATATTTATTTATGATCTACCATCTTGTGTTCAATCAAAAACCCATTTATTTGCTGTCGACTCTATCCTTTACAACCACTCCATAATTATGTCGACCTCATAATTCTCCTAAATCATCTTTACAATTTGGCTTCTTGGGAAAACAGTTGGGACATGCAGTTTCATCCTGCGAAATGCAACTTTATGTCTATAGCAAGGTCACATTCTCCCTGCAATTTCTCTTGAAAATGTAAATACTGTTAAATATCTTAGGATTCCCTATCTAGTAACATGGCTTGGGATGCTCATATCAACAATATCAATACAAAGGCAAATAAAATTCTTGGATTTTTGAAAAATCTTAAAATAAAAACAATCGAAGAGTCTAGCATACAAATCACTAGATATTGCTCAGACACGGATATCGACTATGTGTGCACTGTATACATGACCTACGAGATAAGACTTTGGTTAGGTTAAATATCGAGATATATCCTTGGGTCTTTGATAATAAGCGTGTAAAGTGTTATCCGAATACAGTTGTAAAATTACTGGCACGAATTTTGAGAACAAATAAGTATAATTATTATGCAAGGTACCATAAAGAAATTATGGCCCGGACTAGAATTGAACAGTTCAGAGGACAGAATAAAGATACAGACAGACGGATAGGTAAACAGACAGACGGTGTTCCTAACTTGTAGAAGATTCTTATATACCCCTCACAAACTGTTTTTGCAGATGTATAATAAATAGCATTGATACTATGAAATACTTTTTATTCGTGGGGATCTAATTTTCGTGGTTTTCGTGTACGGTTGCACCCACGAATTTACACACTCACAAAGTATAATTACCTCCGAACCATTGTAGTAAAGAGGAAGTAATAGATATTAACTTTATTCATGATAACATAGACTGATATACAATAAAATACATTGTTCGGTAAACGTTTTCTAAATCCAAGACATCTAAAATCATTACAATACTAGTATCCAATGACATCACTTCAGTATCGAGTTAATCCTTTACTTTTATAACCGCCTTTTCAAATCCCTTCACAATAAAGTCGGTTTTAAATTGGTACAATTTGATTTCCCTTCAAACTGTTAAGAAGGCCCCCTTCTTCCGATGGCCTTGTATAATCAAATATGGCAATAGACTATTTCCGAGTTTTATACAAACTACGGACATTGCATACTTTGGCGTTATTTTATTTATGACGCAATAGTCTTATCTTTGGATACATAACGTCAATGCTTTTATCAAGTATGACGCCACGATCAGTTGCCCGTAGTCTGACTTGTAAAATCTTGTTTTTTTATTGGTCCTTTCCGATGCTTAAAATTGGCCTATTGTTTTTGTCTAATGGGTATATCTTTACGTACCTGGTCGACACACGGGACTAGCACTTTGTCAACATAACGCAACATACTTTCTTCGTTGTCCCAGTGGGATTCAGTGTAAGTTAGGTCCCACTCAGAAGGAAAGTCAACCTTCGGAAGACATCGATCAGTCTTTCCCTGATAAATGACCTGAGGCGACAAAAGGACTCTCACCTTTGACACAGACAGCAGAAGCGTAACTCGGCGCTTGTCGTCAAGTCCGGATATTGTGAATTGTTCCGCCCAACTGCATAAGATCCCATTATAAGCTTCTGTGATGTTGTAAGATGCTTTCGGCGGAA
Source organism: Pteria penguin (assembly GCA_035048485.1). Taxonomy (NCBI): domain Eukaryota; kingdom Metazoa; phylum Mollusca; class Bivalvia; order Pterioida; family Pteriidae; genus Pteria; species Pteria penguin. The sequence goes on along the minus strand of CM068582.1, from coordinate 48,256,297 downwards.
TCGTTTGCAGACATGGTAGCAACTGCATCCCGAGTAGAATCAGTTTCCGAAACCACGGTTACGGGATCTGGTAGCCCTGGTCCATCGACCACAATTGTCTCTAGACCACTAGTTTGATCTTGATATCAAATTCATATTAACTGCCTGTCATTCAAACATTATGATCAAAGTTTAATTTATTTAAAAGCGGGCCAAATTCTAAGGTCATCGACTTTGGTGTTATTTGAAAGGGCTTCATTTGTTGAGTTTGTATGCCAAATATGAAGTCTCTATTTCTCACGGTTCAAAGATTTTGGCAAAGGTTAAAGTTGACAACATACAAACAAACATACAGGACAAAACAATATGCCACCGATCTTTCGATCCGGGGTTATAAAGATAGGTTGAGTTAGTTTAATGTGTTCCTTGCTTTATGTCAAAATCTGCATCCGTGGCCACGGGCTGGTGGCTGTTATCCTGGCATAACCTATATTATGGACTCGTCTGTATTTTAATACGGAGGTTGGATGGTTTGTTTGTCTATTGTTTAACGTCACACGATGACATCTCGATTATTGCACGTTTTTTTTGTGACGGTATCTGACTGATGCAGGATAGTACAAATTTGGACCTTTGCAAAGGACCCACCCTAAGCAGTGAGGGATCTTTCACGTGCCACGTCTGCCGTGACACCGGAAATCGGTTTTAACTGTTTCATCCGAAAGACAGACACTGGCATGACTTGAGAGGGGCTGGAACCCAGGACCTCCCAGTCGCGGAAGGAGCGCTCGACCACTAGGCCACCGCCCGGTTAGGTCATTCCAATACGATAATAAAAGCTTGTCCGTTCTAAAGAAGCGTCTTACAATACTAATCCTTGCACTGTTATTAGTAGAAAAACGCGACCACGACGTAGCTATGTTGTTAAAACATCAAAGTATGCCATGGACACGACGTAATATATTGTTTCCGGGGGAGGGGAGAAGTCTGGCTATGGGGGAACACTCACTCTAGATAGTTGTAGAGTGAGACTTCCCCAGGGGGAAGCTTCTGTTTTAGAGCCAGCCTTCCCCGGGGGAAGTCTGATTCCAGAGTGAGACTTCCCCCGAGCGGAAGTCTGACTCTAGATTGGGGCCGTTGGGGGGGAGTCTCATTCTAGAGTAGGACCGCCGGGGAGAAGTCTGGCTATGGGGAAACGCTTACTCTGTAACACCGGAATACGCGTCTAAATAATGATTCTGAACTTTTTATGTATGATTGAAGTAATTAAATAATTATCAACGGAAAACACCGCACCATACATTTTACTATTACGTTTTAACGAAGTACTTAATAAACATAATATATACTATTATTACTTTAGTGTGCAACATATGCGCATTACGACAACTTATATGTCTATTACATTAAGAAATCACTTGTTGAATTTCACATATAATCAAAACCATCTGTAAACTTTCCTTTCGTACTAGTGCGCACATAAGTTGGTTGGGAAGGATGGGTTAAAACAACAACTAAGGATTTTCTGAAACATTCAGAAAACACACCTCTCTCCCTAACGGAATCTTTGAAAAAAGGCTGAGTGTCAGAAATAGTGCCTAGAATTCAACCGGGCATCGTTAACCTGGACCGGAGGGAAGATTAACTAAGATTCCGCGTGTCATCTTACATTTAGAAACTTGTTAAATTTCACATATAAACAAAGCCATTTGTAAACTTTACTTTCGTACTGGTGTATCCTTTCATGTATTTGTATTTAATTTGATGGCAATGTTGGGCCGCGGAGGCGTACATTTAAGTTTAATATTCCTCAAATTTTCAATTAATAATTATGATATATCAGGTTAATATTTATCCAAGAAATAAATCATCTTTAAATCAATACACAAGTGGGGGCTGCCGAGCACCCCCTAACAATCAATAGAAACAATGTGTTACCGGACTAAGGGTTAACCTGTGGCAGCAAATACACAGGGTAATTCCATATGTATTTCCGGAAACACAATATATATAGTTTACACACAATGAATCAATCAATGTACAACATATTTTTTTAAAAGTTTTTAAATCTGAATTTCTGTCATAATATAACGAAGTTCAGGTAGTAGATAAGGTCGAATGTACACCACCTGACCGTTGTTTGCGAAAGTGATATAGGCAAAACAACGATCACCGCCTGAAAGTCTCTTATATTTATAGTTATCCTCATTACTTGTTAAAATAAACAGCCTTTTGTCCACAAAGGAGTGGAAGATAAGTGAAATGACCCTGACCCAGTTACTGGCATCAAAATGACGAGTGTGTATTTTAAAAAAATATGACGTAATGTATTTGTGGACTTTTGACGTTTATGGTGGGTGATTATATGCGGTAAAATACAACTTGAATATATTTAAAAATATGCCTAAATTATATGTGTTTCAAATGATACTAATCGAAACTTATCCATTCAAATTTAGTAAAATGTTGCGGTTTTTTCTCAGCGGCATAAGAAATAAATGTAGAGTTCTATGACATGGGTCAAAACCGCACAGAAAACCATCTATACGGCCAAGTATATGTCAATGTATGAAAACCAGTCTCGTTGGTAATGGTACATATATGTAATTTTGTGTGCATGTCCTTTGTGATTTGTGTCATACAGCTTTGTCAGATGTCATCTGTGTTCTCTCTTATATGTAATAAAGCAGACTCGTTAATACTATTAGAAAAAAGGTAACTGTAGGAAATACCAGTTGCAACGACAATAAACAGGATAACTATAAGATCTACAGTAAAATTTGCAATGATATTTAGCTATACAGTGGGAGGATCGTGGAACTTCCAGTTTTGGCGAAAATGATGTTTTTGGCAGTGTAAAATGCCCTTGACATAAATACCACAGTCAAGATCACGAGATAATTCACCTTCGTATCATTTGAAATGGTTTCTTATGGGAAAATACATTCCAAATGTGTCTCTGTCTGCTATTATTCAAACGTAATGGACAATATGAAAGTTACTTTTGACATTAAGGTCAATGTGACAAGGTCATTTACTCTGGTGTCATTTTAAAAGATGCATCGGTATAATACCCGTCTCAAATTGAAGTCTCTGTTTCTTATATTTTAAAAATTGTGGGCAAAATTAAATTTAGTTATTTTTAGCATAAGATTCACGGTAAAAGTGAAAAATTCATTGACTTCAAGCTCATTTGATGAAAGGGCTTTATAGGTGGTTCATGCCATGCATGATGTCTTTTACTTTTATAGTTCAAAAGTTGTACACAAAGGTAATGTTGCAGATTGACACTTGCGGAATGTAACAGATAACCAAAAAATAACATATATGGACACCCATTTTACAGTATTTGGGGTATACAAAGGAAATATCATATAATAAAGAAATTGATATCTTGAATAAATATTCAATATCATCAAACATTTATAAAAGAAAAATATCATTGGATGTTTGTTTTTTTAATTCTCATATATATCACTCATAGAAATTTGAGCATAGCGATAGAAGGAGGGCAAAAGGGGAAATACAACTATCATTTAATTGAAATATGAAGCTTTGCCAGAAAAAGATTGTTTTATGCTATGTAATAATATTTTGAGGGTCTCAATAATTGTCAATTTTACTACATCAGACATGGAATAAGATTATTTTAAAAGAACTGAACAAAAAATGAATATGATCGGGCTTTTTCATTATTGTATGTACATGTATCTAAAACATTAAGAGTTGTTATATATTGATCAAACCCTTTGTTATCAAAGTCCATAAAGAATTGAAATATCGTGACATCAGTGTAAAGCATGCTTTAATCATAGTAACATCCTTGGACCAATTAATTCAAAACTGTGCCATAATATGCACCGATATAATGGTAACTACTGTGCCATTTTCAGAGAAACTGATCAATAGGAAAATTTTAGCTACATCGAGGCTACTGCTCGTAGGATTACCAATTCCCTGACCTACATCATTCATGTACTTAAGCATTTTAGTTGGAATTATTTGTCTATGTGTACTGATGTGCAAATACTAGTGTCTATCAAAAATGCATGTCCACATGTTAATTGTTGAAACTGACTTAGTATTAGCCTTGGTTATGATTTCACATTTATCATTAAAGAAAAAAGAGGAGTTACTGGCTCAGTTATGTGGCAGAAGTCACCATGGAGCTATACAATACATGAATATAAATAATATACTAGAACATATAACACATTACAAAAATATTGGATTGTAGTGCAATAACGATACCGACTTAGGACGGTAATTTAATTTGACAAAAGCCAAACAAATGGTGTGGTTAACCGGTTTACGGGCCCACATTCATTACGGACTATCACTTTTTATATGCATCTAAAATTTTCAAGTTTAAAAGCAAAATTGCTAATTATTTTCCTTAATCATATGGGATATAATGTGGCCTACGGTATAATTTGCAGAGGTAATTACAACTGGTTGGTAAACAAAGTCTACCGTACCTGACTGAAAAGTTTTTCTCAAGTCTTACGTAAAGATGACGGATAAATCCAAACCGTAAGTCCGAATATCATGAAACCAGAGGACAAACAAAACAACTGAAAATGAAAACCACGTAGAAAATAACGAAAAATGTCTATTTGAAGAGCATATGCGAACCCCTATATTGGGGTGAGATCAGGTGCCCGGTGAGAGTGAGCATCTCCTGTTTGCTAGCAACGTCCGTCACATATACCCAGTAGAAAGCGTCAAATCATGTAAATTCCATATATATTTATATATAGAGAAGTCAAACTAATACTGAAGAAGTTTCCTTAGGAAGCAACATCTCAGCTTCTTTAGAAATAAATGGGTGGGATGGACTCACTAAGGTTCCCATTATGGAGCTGTTTTTGACAACAGGTATGGCCTACACACTAATTAACTTGCGTTTTCCACATGGCATTGTGATTGGTGTCACGATAAATGACGTTATATGCAAACAAAAATCATTTAAATATGTTAAATAATGATCCACGACCATATCAACCAAACTTTATCAAACAAAAACTTTAGTAAATATATCCCAAAAGTGATACCTTTGGGATAATATAAAGAATTCAAAAGCTATTGCAAACTGTGGGGCAACAATATCAATCTAAAATTATTCAACACACCCGATTAAGTATGCAACAGTGACCATTACGTAAGTATTAAACAGCGTTAACAATAACCGTTATGCTAGAAAGCATGCGTTGCCTTTCCTAAGAAGAAACAAGCTCGGATGTTTTAAAATTAATTAATTTATCAAAATTCATTACTTGTTGTTGTATGAATGTGATTAGTCCCAGATTCTCTGCCCTTCTGGTGACTAATGAGCGTTAGCAAACTTGCAACTATAATCCAATGAATGAACATTTAACCTACTCGATCATAGCAATATCTTTTCCAAATAAGATCTATAACTTGTTCTAGTTGCCGTTTTATCTGCAGACACGACAATATCTCATTTCGCCATTTGTGTATACAGTATCATGTCAGGTCTCGCAGAACGCGACTTTGCATTCGTGACTCTTCAGCAGCTATATATAATCTATTTAAATACGTAATTTTTATGTTTTATTTATCTCTTTTATTTCTTTTTTGATTATCTATTTAGATCTACCTTTAAATTGTTTTATTTATTACTTTTATTTACCTTATTGTACAAATAATAATAACACATATAAATATCTTTACCATATATTTATAACAATCCATCAGCATGCCGTATAGTTTGCACATATATTCTTTTAATATCACAAATTATTAATTGTCGATGCTTACTCAGACAACGCAAAGACTATCTTTCTTTTCAGTCATCAAATTCAGTAAATCACTCTAAAACTAAGGAGTATGTCTCTCATGCATAGCTTTGTCCTTAGATTGATTCTTTGGTTCACTTTTCGGTCAATTTGGTTTCAACACTGCTCATCAAATATATTTTGAGAATTCCATTCATTCGGCCACGAGCATTACTGAAGAGACATAAGTTGTCGAAATGCGCATCTGGTGCCCAAAATTAAAAGGTATATATTTTCTATATTTATTACTACAGATTTAAAGGGACATGGTCTGAGACTGGAAAATTTTAGCATGAAAAGGATAAACTACGACAATATCTTATTTTTCCTGTATTGCATAAATTATAAACTCTGTGTTAAATGCAAAATTTAAAACTAAAATCCCTCAATGTTTTCGTAGAATAAAGGTAATTGAGTCGAATTAAATTCGGTTGGTATCAATTCTCCAAATAAGGCGATGTTCCGCGCATAATCATGCGCATGCGCGAATATTCAAATATAGAAAACAACAAAAATAGTTCACATGGAGGAATACGAGCACGAGAAAAGCAAAAGTGCGGTAGAAAATAACTATACGCAAACTCAGAGGCCAAAAAAAAAAAAAAGAAAAAAAAGTGGAACAAATGTTAGAATTGGGTAAACCTCGAGTTTCATTGTCACGTGATTTCTGCTGACTGACCTTATCAATATTCAAGAAGATGGCCTGGTCATATTGCAAATTTAAAACGGGCATATCTCTTTAACGACATTGACTTTGGTAACGATACTTTTTACACATCTTAGATAATATACTAACAATTGATTGCCGTTTAAGAAATCCGTCTACATTTTTTTTATACTTTTCCCGACTTCCATCGGACCATGCTCCTTTAACATACTTGATTAAAACAACAATTAAGAATCTTAACAGCTTCAGAAAACGCACATCTCTTTCTTTCTCTAAAGGAATCTTTGAAAAAGGCTGAGCGTCAGGAAAAGTGCCTACAATTTAACAAGGTACCGTAATCCTGGATCGGAGGGGACGGTAACGGAGGTTCCGCGTCGGTAAATGTAACATTTCTAGACAAGGTATCAAATGTCCTATTAATCGAAATTTATTTGATAACCGGTCACCATTTTTATCACATTTTAAAAAATCTTTTAAAAGTTAAATGTATTACAGAGTTAATTAAAGTCTCATACAACAGAATAGGGAGATGAACTTGCTTTAGCCTTCTAGATTACTAACACAAACAAAGCCAGACTCGGATTGCGTTACTTACGTATCGGTCTTACTTACATTTTTGCACAACATACATTGCCAAGAGTTACGTTTGAGCCTTTATGCGGTCACAATCTCACTTGTACAATCTACAATGTATATTCAGGGAGCAAGTAATGTAAAGATGATGGATAAATCCAAACCATAAGTCTAAAAATCATGATACCAGAGGACATACAAAATCAGTGAAAATGAAAAACAAATGGAAAATAACAAAATATGTCTACTTGAAGAGTATATGTGAACCCCTGCGATGGAGTGAAATCAGGTGCCCAGGAAGAGTAAGCATATCCTGCTTACTAGCAACACCCGTCACATATACCCAGTAGAAAGAGTCAAATCATGTAAATTCCATATGTATTTATATATGGAGAAGTCAAAGTAGGTAAAGTATAGTGAATATCATTCAAAAGTCTGGATAACGAGATATCATATGGAGTAATAGGAGTCTTGTAACGACCTTAGAACTTCCTCAGTGACGTTGCTAGTCTAGCACATATATAACCCTGGTTGAGCAGCTTAACTAAAAGTCGCCCTCAGAACAAAGTCATTGTAATTTGAACATGCTCTGAAATAACGTATTAACTGAGATATGAATACGCCTTATGCGGGCGATGATGGAATGTTGCTACTTATGAAAATAAAGTTTGTGATAGCGAAATTGAAATCGTCACGTTTGTCATAGAGTGAGGTGTTCAATTGACCATTAATGTCGAAAGACAACATAATATCTAAATACGAAGTAGAATTACTACTTTGTGTGGTTTCTTTGACCTCCAGTTCACTTGGATAGATGATGCTAAGGTAATCCGCGAACGAAGGATGATTAATTGAAAGCAAGTCATCTATATATCTGTAAGTAAAATTGAAGCCAAGAGCCAATTGTTTTTTTTTCCTTGCGAAAGCTAGCATTATATGAACGACTGATTACATTAACTGTTCAATGTAAAACTATATCATATTCTTAGAAATCATATTTTGAGTATGTGCCTTTCGATCTAAATATAAAACTTTATGTAATGAAAAGCCTAAACGTATCACAAAGAGAATAAAACACATATTGAAGAATCTGGGGTTTTCCATGAAGATACGGCTAGCCATGAAATTTCATCATCAACATGACTAATGAAAATACCTACTGTTAATTTTGAATAATCTACAAATAAAACGCTGGATACAAATCCTTGAAAGTGCCACCAAAGATTTTCAAAATTTACATCTCTACATGTCTGGAGTTTTGACTACGAACGCCATTCATATGCCTATAGCTAATTAGTTTTCGACATTTACAGCTGAAACTGAGTCATTTCCATTGCAGGTGTTCATATTGAGCAGTATAAAGACTTTAATATTATACCTTTAACACACTCTGTCTTGTTTCTATGTCATCAAGAACTCATAAAGAAAACTGGTTGTCTTCTTTCTAATAATTTTCGTACAATATTTAACTGGTTACTTTTTAATATTACACACTGTTGACATGTATTAGATGTAGTACCTTATCGGTAGAATTCATTTGACATACGAAAATTCCAACATTTGAAATGGAATGATGACACTATATCAATATTATCAATTAGCAGTTTGCAAGATAAATATCAGAGTACATATACGTGAATTCATTTGGTGCACCAAATGCGCATTTCCAGAGCTAATGGTCTTCATTGATTTTCAAGTCCAAAACTTTGGAAATCCAAGAATGAATCAGTTTTTTTTAATGTAAAGCCCTAAATACGCAAATTTATTTTTCATTGCGAATAACTTCGTTAAGAAACATGGGGTAACTCAATATTAGACAAACAAAACAAAACCTTGGACTGTGTCCAAGTACAATAGAATACAGATTGTTTGCATTTTTCTTGTATGTAAAATATTTGCTAAATACATGTACATGACATAGCAAAATATATAATTATTGGTTAAGTGGGGCTTTTGTTTAGAATAAATACTGGAAAATGTTTTGACTCATGTATACTATGATAAAAATGTTTTGTTTTACTTTTTTGCCTCCCTCTTGACGGTCGGGTTGTCTGCAAATGGTATGACCGTATGATGTTACAGCTCATTAGTTAGTATATATGGCCGCCAAATGCAATTTTCTTTGGGCTGGTACCAATTGCAATGTTTTAAGTTTTTTTTATTAATATCCTGGCTTTTGTCCCCAAAAGTCGAATCGAAGTAGGTAATTTTATGTTTATAGCAAGTAGGGAACTGTATTGCGGATAAGATTAAACTTATCAATCAATGTGAAATATGTTTTAGTAACTTTATTTTTCGTGTTAATGTCATCATCATGATGTTAATATCAACTTTACATAATCTCATTTGAATATATTGCTCAATTTCACCTGTAGTATCAGGTAAAGATGGACGATATCACAATTGCATCACTTGCATAAGGGATTGTCTCACATACTGATTGTTCATTGAAATTATCTACGCCTTTTATGAGAAAGGTTTCTGCCTTTAGGAAAATGTTTTCCAATATCTTCTAAGTTTATCAGTATAAAACAGGTGTCAAGTTTATTGCATAGATGTCAAAACACAATGAGTCATATTCGTCAGAGATTATATCACCATTACGTCAGTTATTTCACTGCATTCTCATACTCGAATGCAGGACTGTTAGGTGAAAAATCTATATCTTGTTTCTTGACACACTCCCATCTTCATCTGAATCAAGTACATTTTTGCTACTTGAAAACTGTATGCAATAACTATAAGAATAACAACAGCTATTTCCATCAGACTATCCCTGGAGGATGTGTGTTCTACATGCATGTATGCCGTTCTTCGTTAAACCCACGATCAGAAATTCAGAAAGTTATTTACTTTTATCGAAAAGATTTATTGTCAAAACGAAAAAATGTTATAAAGATATATGTTTAAGAAACTTCAAAATTGCAAAACGTATATAAAATCTAGTAGCGTTATTATATATCACTAAACTCTTCTTCACTTTCAAATTTGCAACTTATAACGTTAAATAATCACGCATTCCCACAATGATCGTCGTTTGCGGCATCATTTGAATCGCCCATTCTTCAAGTATTGGGACTTTCCATTTGAGCGAAATTGACTTATTGCACTGCACGAAGACATTTTTATGTCTATAATACTTCAGTATAATTACATATTAATCGATTCAAAATATGTGTCGAATAATAAGCAGCTTTTAATTTTAAACTACTTCTCCTGTTAAAATCACTGTTACTATATACTAATATATATTAAGAGGGCAGTCCAGTCTTACCGTGTGGAATAAGAACATATATGCTTCAACATTCATGTCACCAAAATGTTTAAAGTATAAGACCTTATATGTATATCGAAAAAAGTTTTGAAGTATATTTTAGCATCAATGCCTTGCAAACTGGTTTGGAGATGTATTTGATAACTGATAAGTAGTAATTACAACGACAACAATATAAAATAATATTACTTTTCTTCCCAAATAGGCGTTTCGACGAATAATGAGCATTCAATGATGCTGAAAGAGAAAACTGACGACATCAGACAAAGCTGTATGACAAAAGTCACCAAGGACATGTACACCAAAAATGATAATAGTAGAATATACACTGAAAATCGACATTACAAAATATTCCATTGTGCTGCGGTTACGATACCGACTTAAGACGGTGAATTGAAGTAACAAACGTCATGCAATTAGTGTGGTTAACCGGTTTACGGGCGCCCACTCTAACGGTCGATACCATGAAAGTTTAAATATTTGTACATGTAGAGCAAACTTATTACCGAAAGTCAGTCGGATAGTGCATGTTTCGCTTATCCATGATGTCGCCGTATTATGGTGTTTTTGCTTTGAAGTTGTAATCTGTACGACTTTTTTGTCTTCGTAAGAAGTGTTAATAGATTTTTCAAGGTCCACCGCAAGTCGATTTTGACCAACATTTAATTTAGTGACGATAGTTCAATAGTTATGTCTCTTTATGACAAACTTGACGATTTCAATTTCATTTTTACCAACCTCCCTATACTGAGTGGCAACATACCTTCCTCTTCAGGATATGGGGTCTTCATTTCCCAATTTATACTCCATAGCAGTGCATGCCCTAAATACGAAGATTTCGTCCAGAGGGCGAGGGTTTCTTTTTTGCCACAAAACTACTGTCACAAGTATAAATTGAAGAGAAAACTAAATACATCTGACAATGTTGTATGACACAAATCACCAAGGACCTGCACATAAAAAATGATAATAGTAGAATATACACGGAACATTACAAAAATATTCGATTGTGCTGCAGTTATGATACCGACTTAGGATGGTCAATTGAAGTAACAAACGTCACTCAATTGGTGTGGTTAACCGATTTACGAGCGCCCACCTTACCACTAACCGCAAAAGTAGCACAATCAAGGGACATACATTTAAAAATTTATAGATATAAGAACGCTTGAAATTGTCACCGAGGAAATTGTATGGTTGATATAGAAATCTGGTGCAATTTGAGATCCCATTTCAAGACTGGTAACCGCTATTTCGGGATCTGGCTATACAAACTAACAACCTTAACTTTTTAACATGTTTTGACATAATATGTTAATATACAGATATTTGATCACGTGTATTTCCGACGCCGGACTTTCAGTTCAACAGCATTCCATAACTTGAATAGTATAATTTGACTTAGTAATCTGGTCTCCTTCAAGTGTTCATAGGTTTATATTTACGTATATACTTCCTCGACTTGAAAAAGTTGTTGCAAGACTTTGGTGACGAGTGTTGTCTGTAACTAGGGGACGCTTACTTCTCCCGGGCACCTGGTCTTACCTCGATTTAATTGGGGTTTGCATTTGTCTAAATATGAAACTATACAAAATGTTGTCTTTTTACTCCATAAATTATGAGATATTGTTAACCCTTCAGTACGTCGATAATGTAGATATTTAATCTCCTCTGCATACCGGTTTGGAGTTGGTGTTGACCAGTTGAACGCGTGCTTGATGCAGAGATGAGACCCTAAATTCTTATCAAACTGTATTATGAAACAAATTCGTGAGTCTATCGGGCCAGTCAAAGTTATACATGACGTTAGATCCTAGAATTTGAATTAAAAACTCTATGATTATCTCTTTTTGATTTCTATATTATTCAAATATAGTAAACCGGTTTTTAAACATGAAATATTGCAGTCAGAAATTGACATTCATTACCTGAAACGATATGGTAAGTTATAAGCAACGATCATCAGATTCTTCCCAATTTAACAATTTAAACTTATTACCATTATGATAATGATCACATTATCAATCAACAATAATGTGAAAAATGTCTTATTACTAAATAAATTAATATAATTTCATTTATATCTGCAAATAAGCATTCTACGTACAACATCCACATTAGTTAGTTGAATCATATATAAAGTAATTATATTTATCCTGATGTATAGTCAGGATTTTATTTGTTTCAATTCAGTAAATTACTCTTTGTTTTGTTGTACCTGGAAATTTGATTGTATCGACGTACCATCCATCCCCTTGACTATACTGGAAATATATTCCCCATGAAATCATTTCTAAAGTTCACTGTTGCATTCAAAATAATGTGTTGTAAATATTCAATAATTTTGACTGTAAAAAGTGCGAATTATTATGTCAATCTGCATTTGTTTTAGTACTTTTAAGCCCTTCTACGAGAAGTCCAAAAGACCTATATCATGCTACCAAAACTTAACATTCCGTCAACTATTACAACTTGGTTTGAATCTCTGAACTACGTTTGTTCATTTTCATTACAAAAATAAAGCGAAAAGGATACAGAACACAGTCAATATTTCTCAGAAATAATGCTTGCCAAAATTCCTTGTTTGCAAAATCATAAATCATTGTCTGGCATAATGTCTTTATTTTTTCTTCACTGTCATATATAATATCAAATTGGTAATGCTTATCGTAAGTTTAAAAATTGTAATTGTCACACCGTTAATTGTGATATAACCAAGTTTAATTTACTGTTATGGATAAAGATCCATCTTCGCGTTTGATGTAGCTGGTCGGTAATGATGGCTACTCTAATATGGCATTGGATACCGTCTGCAATAAAGTCCTTGATATGATCTTATTTCCATGGTGTCATGTTTAACAGATTACACGTTTGAGGTTCGGTATCTTGACAGTTTACATACATACATACATACATAAAAGCAAAAGTAGACAATTGAAAGGGACGAAAAAACTAAGATAATATAAATTAGTTTAAATAAGTATAGTGTTAAGTTCATTGATGGCTTGATATATAGTAATGATTTTCTTTGTTTCGTGCATTTAAGTTGATAACGCATTTAATTGATCATACTATCACTATGGCTAAAGCATTACGTTTGTTGTATGTGTTGCGGAAAGTAAACAGGTGTTTGGATTCAAGCTTTTATTAATATCAATATGCCAGAGCTAGACAAACAGAAGACAATTACTATTAGGATACTTTGCTTTACATATATTATTCTTGATTCATTCTAGTCCACAGTGCTATAACATTAAATATTTTCGTAATTTACTATGCCTTTTCAATGAGTTTTTTTTTTCACTTATGTAATTACCTCTTTATCCTTTTTTGTTCTGGGTTTGCTGAACGAAAGTGTGCTACTCCATTTTATTACATTAGTTACTTCCGTATAACACTACGCCCTTTACTACATGTTATGCTATGTCAATTGCTCTGCATGTTTCCTCGACGTCAGTTAACCAGGTGAATTCTCTTTGGAATTTCACGTATCTGATATGGACCGGATTCTTTCAAAATTATGTCGTCTTTTCACGTCACTTTCTTTTTTCTTCGTTTCACTAACCTGCCTCTATTGGAGGGGATGGTGCATTGGATTTGCCTTCCAGACATCTAGGTTGGAATACAGAGAACCCAGATCATTCACATGGAGCCAAAATGTTATGAATATTATGAACTGCTGCGAGAAATATGCCACACGATGGGCAAAAGAGAGGAAGTACAGGTCGACACTCTTTCGGAATGGATCAAATCTATTGCAGTACTGCTGAGATCAAAAACTTAAAAATTACAAGGTTCTATAAACACTACTTTTAAAGATCCTGATGTTGTCAGAGAACTTACCTTCCTTAAAGAACATTATATCATTACACCAGCAGATAAAGCATCTAATAATTATACATTTTCTTGTAAGAAATATTACTTTGACAGCCTAGTGAAAGAATTAGGATTAAATTAGCTCCAGGAAATCCTACTTATACTCTCGCGAACATTTCGGTTTCGGAAGTACTCGAGAATCATAAATCTGTCCTCAATACGTTTGGTATTGACTCAAATAAATTAAATTTACAACTTCCATATTTGTACTGCATTCCAAAAATGCACAAAATCCTTACAAACAACGCTTTATCTGAGACCGATTCCGATCATTTTACAGAGATTTGACGCCTTCCATACTAGAAAGTTACTTACTTCGACTTCTCCATATATAAATACATATGGAATTTACAAGATTTGACTCTTTCTACTCGGTATATGTGACGGATGTTGCCAACAAGCAGGAGATGCTCACTCTTCCCGGGCACCTAATCTCACTCCATCACAGGGGTTCACATATGCTCTTCAACTAGATATATTTTGTTATTTTCCATTTGTTTTTCATTTTTACTGATTTTGTAAGTCCTCTGGTTTCATGATTTTTGGACTTGTGGTTTGGATTTATCCATCATCTTTACATTGCTAATTGCTAAGCAGATTATATTTCGTTTGATATTAGCTATATAAGTACCCTTTACGATTTATGTTGTGTTTATAAGATGACACCTGCCTTTAATTTGTCAGTGTTATGTGTAACATAAATATTAGATATACGTTTATAATATTGTGCATTTCTATCCTTCAATTGATTGGTTTGTGTCAGCATCGTACAAATCTATGATTTTAGAGCGGAACGGAAAGATTCATTAGGTACCAAGTTACCAAATCAGCCTTGTTTACACAAATCCTACGTTTAATCAACGTTTGAACAGTCTAGTAAGGCAATCGATAGTACATATGTATTACTGCCAAACATTGGATGTTTTTACACCGTCTTTCTCAATCTAGTATCAGTTGATTTTTTTTACAATTTGCTTTCATATTTTACATTAACTTCCCACTTATCCCCTTTGCAGTGTGGAACTCGTAAAAGAGTACCCCTCAGAGGGTTTGACTTAAGTGTTATTATACTCTTCCTCATGATCTTGTGTGGCGGTGGCACTTCCTACACAGTGTTTGTTTACATTCATGTATAGATACATCGCTGAATTATATTTGTTTCTGTATATAAGGGCATTCACGGCGAGTGAGGCTAGCCAAATTTGATTTGATGAGGTTATCAATAATGTGTTGTAGAGAAATGCTTTTTTTTTATCTCAATGATATTTAGTTCTACATACTTTAAGTATATATATTCTTTTGTATTTGATACATTCACTGACAAAAGAAGTCAGAACACATATATTTTCAAATTCGATAAGTGTTTTCTTAAAATACATACTCAACAAATTATCAAAATTACATGTAGTGCAGTGCAGTGCGTTTCTTTCCATTTATTTGTACCGGCATAGCACTTTTTTCCTCATTTTGATGTCGGTTTATATATTTTTGATACCATGTTGTTTTTTGCATTATCATACCTGTTTCTTATGACCTCTCACCTTAAGACACTTGTTGATCCTTGATCCCCATATGGAGGAATATTTATATTTTAAAATGTGGGTCCTTTGATTATTCTGCTGTTGCGGTTAATGGGAACATGGACCCTAAACCGGTAAACCACACCAATTGGTTGACTATTGTCAAGTATATTTATTAAGTCGGTATCGTAAGTGCACTATAATCGAATCGATATCCTTATGTGTTTTTCTTATCGTTACATTATATATTTCCGTGGTGATTCCTGTCATACGGTTGAGCCATTAACTTTTCTTTCTTTACATTTTAAGCATTATTGAAATAATATAATATGCAAATTCATTCTAATCTACAATGATATATAAGTATACGACTTTTAAATAGATAATGAAGGTAAAGAAGATAAAATGATAAAACAATAAAAAGACGTGAGCTAATTTGCAATTACAACATACGGAGGAACCCGGTTGTATCATTTATGATAATTTGACATAATCCAACCTGTTTAGTGCAGTGAACAGGAAAATTCGGTACATGCTCTACAACTGGTTCGGTCTGTCCATGACATCCTGATTCCACCGATGGATCTTGCAGGGGTCAATGATGGCCGGTATCTGTTTAACTTTTTATAATAGAATTTCCTTACTGACTACTGCTTGGTATCTTCGCATTTTTTAAAGCAAATATATAGATATCTCCTAATTTGTAGTATAACTGCCGCTGCTGGTGAACCAGTTACTAAACTTGACCTAAAAGGTAACAGCAAAACAAAAACCAATCATAGAACAGATGTATGGATGAGGGAGATACTACTTAGTTGAAGAGTAATTACCAATAGGTTTTTTTTTTTGTCATGTTAAATTTGAAGTATATACTTTAGGCGGCACAGAAGCTCTGAAAACCGAACTCGTGATTACCCTCGGGAAATAACAGTCCACTACCAGCGGCCTTCACCCAGTGGTTACAATAAATATTTATAAAAGGGAAAGGGGAAAACATCTGATTTAGTTGTAGGACAGAAGTCACGAAGGAGATGTACAATAAAACTTGGTAATAAACTACATGCAATGACATTACAAAAACATTGATTGTGCGACAGATGCGATACCGACTTAGGACGGTCAACTGAGTAACAAAATGTACTCAATTGGCTAATGCAGTACAATCAAAAGACACACTTTTAAAAATTTATTAATAATCCTCCACAGAGAAGAAGGATCAACCAATATCTCAAGTTCAGAGGTCATAAAAATACATAAACACTAACAGTAAAAAAGAGTAAGATTATGAAATAAAAATATATAGAGCAACATCAATACCAGGTAATTCTGCTCTAGTGATCTGGAAGCGAGTGTAGACGCTTGATCGGTAGGAGTCCCGACTAACATTCAGAAGGGACAAGATTCGGAGACCATGTCACCTCTGAAAAGTTTTAAACTAGGCCCGTCGTGGCGTTCCCATCGCCCTGTTGTGTAAGGGCCCAATACAAGACTGATATGTTTATTTTGTGAATCATGTGCGCATGTCGATACCTAATGTCGTTTCCTCGTTTCTGAAAGTCAAATCTGTAGAAAGCCAAAATATCAATATTTGAACAGCGAACCAGTTATTAAACTTACTTAGAACCAAAGAAATAATCTTAAGACGGAGCTAATCATGAGGGTTATATTCTTTAATGTAGGAATAATTAACATTTTTTTTTATTTTGAAAAATATTCTCAGATATTCTAAGACCCTTTATTTTAAAATATTCACTATTATATTATAATTATTATATAATTATATTATTGTTCTTTTTTCTAATGAAACATAAATTTTTTTATGAAATAGTAGATAAAGTACCTGATTTTATTAATTATATTTCATGCAAATAGATTCCACCAAGATCTATCATTTATTGAACTATTATGCATAAACAATATGCCGCTTTCAAAGTCGCAATACTGAGCACTTGTTATAATTTTAATCCGGTAACGGATCAGTGCTAAACATATTCTTAAAAGGTGAGTTGCGAAACAGCGAGGAACGTAAATACTTACACAACAGTCATTCTTTATACAGATATTGACCGTATAGTGAAAAGCCCCAGTCTTTATATTTGAAAAAAGAGTGACAATTAAAGTTAAAAGACTTAAATGTCTTGATTGTGTTATTGGATTTGTTATTAATATTATACAGTATTTTTCAAAAGGATAAATCGTTTGTTGAGACAATGAACATTTACTGGGAGAATAACGCATATTTATGAAAATCTTTGGATTTAGTAGTGTAATAGGAACGCTAAAAGAAATCTAATTAATGAATTATGATTAATTATAAGCAAAATGATGAATGAATTTATGAATTGTAATTTATATCTAAAAGGAAGAGACAAACTATTCCAATTTCACGAAAAACTTGATTCAGGAATAAGGTGGAGACATTTTTCTCTAATAGTTATCTCCTTGATTGCTCTGTATTGGATGATTGGTTGATTGGTGTTTTACGTCGCTTTCAACGATTTTTCATTTATATGGACATGGAAGCAAGAGAAAACCAACCTCTTAAACATAGTGGCAAAACCCGGGGATCGATCCCGGATCGTCTGCGCCGCAAGCTAAGCGCTTAACCACTACACCAAGCCTGCCCCCTCTGTATTGGACCATTTCTGTGTGTTACTATGACTTTGTAAGTGGACACCATGGTAACTATGACTTTGTAAGTGGACACCGTGGTAACTATGTTTTGTAAGTGGACACCGTGGTTACCGTGACTTTGTAAGTGGACACCGTGGTTTACTATAACTTTGTAAGTGGACACCGTGGATACTGTGTGGACACTGTGGTTACTATGACTTTGTCAGTGGACACCGTGGTTACTATGACTTTGTAAGTGGACAGCGTGGTTATTATGTGGACACCGTGGTTAATATGACTTTGTAAGTGGACACCGTGGTTACTATGAATTTGTAGGTGGACACCGTGGTTACTATGACTTTGTAAGTGGACACCGTGGTTACTATGACTTTGTATGCATGTTTTTAGAATGCATAAAGTCTCCCTCATAACATTATAAAAATAAATCTGCTATAAGGGGAGCACAGATAGTGCCCATAGGAATCCCAATAATCTGTTGATAAGTCTTACCATTAATTTGTATAAATATTATACATCAAAAATGTGATATCATCACACAACTCAGTACAAGTCCAGTATTTATAATTATATTGTTTGTTAAAGAAAAATTCTGATGTAACTGAAGTACAGAGGTATAATTTAGACTCTCTGTTGAAACACCAGCGTATGAAAGACAACAATTTCGTTTTGATTAAGTCATGAAGCAGAGAGGTATGTAGTGTCGGAAAATTGAAAAGTAGAAACGTTATTTGCCTTAAAATTTCTCAAACGGAATTTTTCAATGACTTCGTCAGGATTTTTAATAGACCAAAATTAATTCTAGCCACTGCTCTACTACGGTACTATCGAAACATATTACGTCTGCTCTAATTGCTATATAAGATCATATTATCAAATATTGTGATGTGGCATTCATAATATTAACGTCAATTACTTTTGGTCAATTAAAAATTCTAATGAAGTTATAGACAAACTTCTTTCACTAAATTTCAAAGCCACTCAAATTTCTACATTTTATTTTTCTACACTTTATACATCTCTGCCTCATGATTTGATTAAAAGCAAGTTCCTGTCTCTTATACAATGGTGTTTTCACAGAGAATCTAAAACTTACATATGTACTTCCAGTGGCTCCTGATTCTTGCAAGGAATTATGTAAAGCACTAGATTTTCTCATGAATAATAGTTTTGTGCAACTTGATGGCAAGATATATCAACAAATAGTTGGGATTCCTATGGGTACTAACTGCGCGCCTCTGATAGCAGATTTATTTCTTTATTGTTATGAGAGGGATTATATGGTTTCTATTCAAAAATCAAAACGTTTCGACCTCATTGACAAATTTAATAATACTTGCAGATATCTGGATGACATTTTGGTTATCGACAACCCTGAATTCGAACAATTTATATCATAAATATATCCACCACAGCTCAAATTGAATAAAGCAAATACCTGAGATAAATCTTTCTTAGATTTGATCATCAAAATTATCAACCACCTTATATGTACTAATATTTATAATAAACGTGAGGAATTTGGGTTTCGTATTGTAAATTTTCCTTACTTGGATGGCGATGTCCCTCGACTCCCATCATATGGGATCTATATATCTCAATTAGTTCGTTTTGTCAGAGACTGCACCGATGTTTTGGACTTTTGTAAACGAAAATTACTACTAAACTTTTAACTCAGGGTTACAGATATCACAAGCTTAGAAAAACATTCGGCAAATTCTTTAGATCTTATTCAGAACTTCTATCTAAATTTGGAAATATTTCTTTTCAACACTATGTATCCAATGGAATTTCCCATCCTAAGTTTTACGATGATCTCGTATATGAATTAAGGGAAGTAAAACGCTACGATAACGCTATTTTATCATGTAATAAAATAGTCAAACGTCTTCTAAATAGACAATATGACATTGAGATCATCAAAAAGACTATAGGTCTTGTATTTGGCCCCTCTACAGCCTTATGCAGACTTTTACTTTAACGTTGCACGATGACTAATAGGGCGGTGGGGACTATATGACGGGCCTTTTCCAAACCTCTTTCAGAGGAGACATGGTCCTGAACCTCGTCCCCTCTGACTGTTAGTCGGCACTCCTACAGATCTAGGGTCTTAGCGCGCTTTCAGACTGGCAGAGCACGGTTTATCATGTTGATGTCGAATATATTTTTATATCATTATGTGTTTTACAATACCTTACAAGTTTATAATTTTATGACCTCTCAATATGCGAGACCTGTTGACCCTTGTTCTTTACATGGAGGATCATTTATAAATTTATAAATTTTTAAATGTACGTCCTTTGATTGTTCTACTGTTACGGCGAGTGGAATGGTGGGCCCGTAAACCGGCTAAATAAGGCTGTAGAGGGTAATTCGAATATCGATCATTTATAAGATTTTACATTTCCAGTCTTTTAAGGCATGTATTTTCCCCTTTTTTACACCAACAATAAATTTTTAATGCGTCTTCAACAATATCCCGGCATTTCGAAAAAAAAATTATCCATGAAGGTAATCTATAATTTGGCCCTTTTTTAAAACTTGAACATAGATATTTATCCGAAATACAATTACGATCACTTTTAATAATGTGGCCGACAGGCTGATAAATGAATTTAGAAGTATCCATTTGTGTTGGAGCTATAAAAATCTTCAGTTGC
Organism: Pteria penguin; assembly: GCA_035048485.1. Classification (NCBI taxonomy): domain Eukaryota; kingdom Metazoa; phylum Mollusca; class Bivalvia; order Pterioida; family Pteriidae; genus Pteria; species Pteria penguin. The sequence goes on along the minus strand of CM068582.1, from coordinate 48,235,319 downwards.
ACTCTTTTTTACAGTTTACATTTATTTTCAAAAGGAACATCAATTATTAGTAAAACAATTATTTATATGTTATAACGTTACAATAATGAAAATAAATGAAAACACTTCATTATAAAAATAAAAGAAGGCAAGGTTTAGTAAGCACACACATACTCATACACTCACAAAATCGCCTAAACATCAATAATAAATAATGGCTTCTTTAGTGTCTGTACACAGAATGGAATGTGAGAAAAACGTGAATAAACTGTCGATATAATATCATTCGGTAATTACATCTAATATACGTCTAATTATAGAAAGAAATTAATTACGGAGGCAAACGGCAAATGCAGGATGCATTCTGTAAAGCTTTCTATCTATCTATCTCTCTATCTCTCTCTCTATCTATATGGTGCTCGGGTAGCTCAGTCGGTTAGAGGGTCGGATGCATGACAGCTAGGTGATTTGGTACCATAGGTCGTGGGTTCGAGTCCCAGACGGGGAACGAATATAAGTGAAATATAGGGTGCCTTGTTAACTGTAGTGTCTTTGTGCTTTATATGTTTGTCTAATTCGTCTTTATTTTCTACAGGTATTTCGTCGGAGATGCAAGGTCCATAGTACTCCCAAGTGTTTCACTGATTCTATTTGTGCTTTATATGTTTATTTCTCTTTCAGTGTTGTATTCTCTCAGAGGATCCGCCTGCGTTTACGGCGGGTAAATTCCTTCACTTTCCGCGGCCGTGTTGTTATGCATGCGATTAGCTAATGATTGGCTATTAAAACTCCATTTTTGTGGAGCTCGGGTAGTTCAGTCGGTTAGAGGGTCGGATGACAGCTAGGTGATTCGGTACCAGGTGTTTCACTGATTCTATTTGTGCTTTATATATATACATATATTGCAGCGATCACTTATGATTTCATTGGTTTGAATTATCAACTAAATAGATATAAGCTATTTTGAAAGATAACTTTATCTTAATACATGAGTTGTAACTTACAAATATCGTGAAAGTAACGATAACAGGCCATTTTTTTCTTTCACAGAAAATACATAATGTTTGGTATCATCGGAAAGTTCAGTTCAAATGCAATAATTTGGTAAAAAAAAAACTGTGTTGCCAAAATTATAAATCATGCAGTAAAGCTAGGGCCCAGGTAGTGTTACAAAATTTTTCTTCTGTATGACCTTGACCTCTGAGATGACCTTGACTTCTGAGATGACCTTGAGGTAGTAATGACACACCTATGGGTGTATCTAACACTTTTTTCAAGCAACTTATCTAAATTCCTTTTATCAGTCAAAAGTCTGAACAGTGTCCACAAACTTTTACTCAACATAACCTTGAAGATGAGGAGTTCACAAAGCATTTTCAAGGAACTGGGTCAATGACCTTGACACATGACCTGAGATCAATAAGATTGTCATTATGCTGTGTTATCTGTATATAAAGTCATATTATTCTATGTTGAAATGGAGTTTAAGCACAGAGCATGGAAATGATGGTATGTACAGACAAATAGACAGACATGGTAAAACAAGTATGCCCCCACATCTTTACTAGAAGGGGATATAATATAAGGATGTCGAAATTACAGCTTAGACACAATTAAAATAGACAGTCGGACAGACATATCAAACAGACAGACTTTCAAGGCAGTTTCTCTATCAAATTCTCTGCTTGTAGTTTTTGTGATGGATTTTATCATGCAGTGGAGTCAGATCTCATACCTTGCATGTAGTATTCAAATATAAGAACATGTGTTGATAGTATCAAAACTGTGACAGACAAATAACAGACAATTGACAAAGAAATCCTCAAGCGTTATTTGCTACAAACTATACATGTGACACAGCAATCAATTTATGTCAGGTGACAATTTTATTTATTTGATGTGGTTAGTAATACAACTAAATTTCCATTCTTATGCTCCCCGAATACTTTCGGGAAAGCATATATTCGCCGTCGTGTCAATATGTCTGTCCATCCGTCTGTCTGTCCATCCGAGCTCATATCTCCCCTTATCTTTCATCAGAATTTGATCATACTTAAGCAGAATATTAAATAAGGTTGGATATACTGACACCTACAAAGAGTAAAGATAAAACTAATTTCAACATTCTTATCATATCAGTCCATCAAAATTAAAAGGAACATGCGATAAAAAATTATTAACTACCACCACCCCCACCCCCCGACATGAACATACACTAGTACTACTTTAGCCTTCAGTCATCGTTGTTTACCATGTTTACATGCACTTAGATAAATTTGATAGCACCATTTCTTAAAATAATACGTATTTACTGATAATTTACACTCATGTTATAACCAATATCGTCTCGTTATTGACACTGTCAACGACCTCATTTCCTCTGACCATGCTAAAATTATATTATTCAGCGGCGCTTGCATCTTCATACGAGGTATACCACTCAAAAATTATTAAATATAGAACATATATACTTTTTAATTTAGTGCACTATATGCGCATTTAGACAACTTATGTCTTTTCAGTCATGCTCGTGGCGAAATGATTGGAATTCTCAAAATATTTGAAGAGCAGTGTTGAAACCAAAAATGACCGAAAAGTGAACGAAAGAATCTATCTAAGGACAGAGCTATGCATGAGGGAGATATTCCTTAGTTTTAGAGTGATTTACTTATTTGATGATTGAAAATTTTAAGTATATATTTAATGTCAGTACAAAAGCACTGAAAACTAGACTTATGATGCCCTCGGGGACTCTGTCCACCAGCAGTGACACCGGCCTAGTGGTTATAATAAAAATAAATATCTTTCCAAAAATACTTTTCGATTTTATTTGTCTGATTAATAAATATTTCAACTGCTCATATGAAAATTGGAAGGTTTCTTTCCAACATAACTCACATCACACGTGCTTCTGCCTCCTACTTGTAGTTCTAGCTCTTTCTTTGACGTCTCCTGAACGTTTCAGTGTGCCATGTGCAAATTAAACTCTTCAATTCGGAAGGAAAAATAGTGGGAACCACACCCATCAGTCGATCAAAATATGACCTCCATTTTCTGCGACACATTGTCTTTTTCGGCTGATCTCGAACTCAGATTTCGTCGGTATTTTTCGGAATTGTTTTATCAAAAGGACATTAACAAGACAAGTTATGATTCATTTCTACAAAAATGTTCAAATTTACACTTTAACTAACACCTTTCATATAATAATCGCTAGATTTGTAAGCGTATGTTTACACTGCGGCAACTAGGAGAGAGCCTCAATGCGAGTTTGGCTGTTATCGTTAGTGAAAGGTAGTAGGCGAATTTACTCTCAGTATAATTCAGTGTAAGACATAATTTTGCTCCATTTTAAGACCAAACACGCGTTAATATGGATCAGGAACAAATTAAACTTCTCCAAATATGACGCGTGTTTTGGGGGCAATTAATTTAAATGGTGAACAAATTAATATCCTGAAGATAGAAGTTTTCACATATAAATCTAAATGAACGACAAAATGGATCTTTAAGGAAGTTACATCCATATAGAGAGGAAATTAAAACTAATACTTTAGTGTCAATATACTGCAATATTAAATATACATAAGATATGTGTTCTTATCTTTTATTTTGAAAGGTAATCGATATCACCTATATTTATAGTATGTCTTTCCTTATCCAGCTTTTGTATGGGTCTTCCGCCAAGCTTGATATATATTGTATTTGTCAAAATGAGAATGAAATGAATAATGCCATGCGAATACTTTTAAACATATATGCCATTAATATCCATATATAATTAATCTTTCCTCATGGTGTTATTAAGGTGAAAAGCAGAATTGAAATGGTCACCATCGAGAACTCTTCAATATATTCAATAATCCAGAAAGGATCAGTATTTGATAAAAATTTCATTTTGCTGTTGACATAAAGTATCGGTATTTCAAAATAAATATATCGGTATATGACTAATAGATTAAGATTCCCATGAGTGTTCCAATGTGACATTTTGAATGAATTTTAAATTCCATTTTATGTTAACTGTCGCTCATTTAGGGATCATTCTCCGAAAAAAGAATTATCAATAGGGCATTAATTGCGAATTTTTAATAGCAGCTTTGTTCATTTATTAGTACGAAGCTGGATATGTGCAAAGGTTTCTTTGTTATCCAAAGAAGTAACTGGAAATTATCTTTAATGTACTATTCAGGTATATTAATGATATATGACATATGATTGAAAAAAACTTTGGATACATATGTACATGGAGTATATCGTGCACCAAATTAATACTTGTAAAGTTCTATCTACTTATATATATTCTAATCTACCGCTTTTGCAGTGCCGTGAAATATGATCCGTTATATTGTTCGTATTTCCGCAATACCTCTTATCCATTATATTTTTATAACTGCTATGTACTCCAACAGTTAGAATCATCCTTTCTGTTAAAAACCTTTGGATGCAATCCTTCAACACAGCAGAACTTCTACCACATACATATGGTAATGCACCGGTACATCGTTACACCTTTAATAAATTAACAAGCAATGGTCGCATACGACCTTTCTTTCATCCACTAAACAAACCTGAAACCTGTATGACCTTCGATCGTCTTTTCATTGTGTTGAAAAGTAAATGCTTTTCACATCAAAAGTATGACCTTGAAAATATCGCAAAAACAATATGTTATATAGCTGTGCACTAATCTATAGGTGAAGACTTCCTAGAATGATGACAGATTCTGTAATGTATGCACGTTATCCAAATAAGGATGAACATGAATATTAAAAGAAGTGTAGTATTTTTTTCTATGACTCTATACTGTATGGACCCAAAAATACTGGATATATACCTACAGGAACTGGGTTGGTTATAGGAACCAAAAATATGGGTTTATCGTAGTAACGCAAAATAGTAGATTTATATGCATTATAATAGTATGAGGCCCCAAGCATATTAAATACTACATGGGACCAAATTTCTAGGTATAGTTGGGTTTATGTGACGGATGTTGCTATCAAGCAGGAGATGCTCACTCTCCCCGGGCACCTGATCTCACTCCATCATAGGGGTTCACATATGCTCTTCAAGTAGACATTTTTCGTTATTTTCCACTTGGTTTTCATTTTCAATGATTTTGTATGTCCTCTGGTTTCATGATTTTCGGACTTACAGTTTGGATTTATCCATCATCTTTACATTACTTTAAGAACCCGTTACACTGGTTTTATATGCCTTATGAGTCCAAGAATCGGAAGAGTGTAAGAGGATCAGTTAGACTTTGTTCATCAAAAGGTGGAATTCAAGCGATAGCATCCGTTATAGGATGCACAAGCCTTTGGGGACAAATAAACGTTTGCACAGCGAACTTGCAACCTACAATCTAATAAATGAACATTTAACTTACTCGATCAAAGCAATATCTTTTCCAGATAAGATCAATAACTTCTGCCAGCTGTCGTTTTATCTGAAACAAGGCAAGATCCTCTATTTTGCCTATTGTGTACAGTATGATTTTAGATCTCGTAGAAAACGACTTTGCATTCATGACTAAATGCAAAGAATCCAGATTCGTGTCGTGTTTTTGTTTATAAGAATGTGTCAGTTGCTGAAGTGACTCAGGTGTCTAGCCATGGTTTGTATTCACATTCAAAAAGTATTAATCCGACAGAACCTTGTTAATATGACTTTCCATGGGGTTGAAGTCAATAGAATTGTAGGCCTGCAGCGGATGGCTGTCAAAACAGAAGTCAGTCCAAAAACAATAAAAAAAGGAACCCAAAAATGGAAACCAACAAAAACGCAGAACAACAAATCCTATAAAAACAAAAATCCATAAGAGAACCCCGTAACACATAATGGCCTCACACGCTGACTACTCCACACAAAACTAATGATCATGCAGTTCTTACTCGTCACAAATTAGTTTCAAAATTGATACTTATAAAATGCAAATGACAATTTTAACAAATAAATAAGTAAAGAAAGCAGATGACATGTATAATAATACTAATAACTGATAAAATGTCGAACAATGCGCTGGAGAAGCAAACATGCCATGACTATTAGAGGTAATTGATTAGTGTATCCTCACATAAAATTGAATTATAACATGTAGCAATGTGAAAATTGACGAAGTCGTATTGTCCGCCTCATCGTTACACTGCCCTCTGTAAAATGAAAGTTTGGCGTCCTCGTCCAAGTATCTCTTCGTCTTAAAATGATAACTTTATGAGACATAACTTTATCACAAGCACTGAAACTATTAACACGACATAAATGATAATGGCGATATAAGCAGAGATGTTATAATGAGTAGAAATCATATTATATACCAATTTCAGTAAACATCCAATGAAATATATGTCCTTTACATGAAATCACGTTTCATAAAAATAAACATGATATATTAATATTAAACAGTTGTAGAAATAAGTACAATATACTACTATAATAATTATAATAATATACTATATTACAATATTTCTTACCATAAGGCTGTATATAACATTATAATAGAAGGTAATTATGTCGATAGGGGTGTACAGTCTATTCACGAAGATAGTGAAAGATGAAATACACTACTTTCACTCACAGTAACAGTTTTAACACGTATGACTAGGTTTCTTCTAAGCGTAAACACAGTTCATATACATATAGTAATGGTAATTATATTTTCTCATCGAATTATGTCTTCTGTAATGGAAGCACAGTTCTTGCATATAATACGAAACAATGTAATGTATGGTCTATACATATGGGAACACGGTTCTTGTATGTATGCGAATTATACACAATATGCGGACTGTCCTCTATACTTATATATGCGGACTGTCCTCTATACTTATACACAATATGAGGACTGTCCTCTATACTTATACACAATATGCGGACTGTCATCTATACTTATACACAATATGCGGACTGTCCTCTATACTTATACACAATATGCGGACTGTCCTCTATACTTATATATGCGGACTGTCCTCTATACTTATATATGCGGACTGTCCTCTATACTTATACACAATATGCGGACTGTCCTCTATACTTATATATGCGGACTGTCCTCTATACTTATACGATCACAGTTGTTGTTTATGCACGAACTGCAATATGGATACAGTCTTCACAATTATGAAGTTTAGTAAATTAGTTGTAAGTGTATGCCGCATTGTGTGTTCTTGTCTGTTTGTGTTTGTAATGAAGCTGTCAGTCTGTGTGGCTATATTGGTTAGTTTATCATCTTCTTTGCAATACCATACACTTTTCAGTTTGTAGATAGTTCCACCTGGAAGTATGACTGTTTCCTCCTTCATATGTGTTATAGTAGGTCACCAAAAGTTTGGTACGTAGTGTTTCTTGTGTGGTGGCTTGTCGTTTGATGTTATGTAAATCTTTAGCTTGTAATGTATTTGAATAAGTACTGGGTGTACCCAGGAAGAATATTCTGGGTCTATCGAAAGGTGATCACAGGTGCCTATGTTGTCCGCTGTGATTGGTTTATTGTTTGTGACTGTGTACAAATTATATGACCAGTATGACGTGGATGCTGATGTGGTGTATGTAGACGTTTGTATAGGTGAGGGCACGAAGTGTGTTTTAATTTTAGATGCGGATATGGATGATGAAGTGATGAGTGAGGATGTGGTTGTACTTTCATCACTTAAGGACAATTTTCCCAGTAGAGTAAGTAGGTCTTTATTTTTGGATTCTCCTTCCTTCCCAGGGCCCTTTCTAAGAGGTTCGAACAATACTAACTTGGTGGTCACGATGTGCATTTAACGGGAATTATTCTCGACCGTTTTTGTTTGTTTTTACTAAGGATCTGTATCTCATACAATGGTCCATTGTCCCTGATCATGGCACGACCAAAATCAAGTTGATGGATTTTCCAGAACGAGTAGCGGCAGGGTATGTGATGTGAAGGGAAGCTTTGATTTGTGCTTTGACGTCGATTTCAACAGATTTCTAGTTATATCGTGACATAGCAGCAGGAGGAAACCAACCCATTATACATTGATTTGCAATCCATATCTGCACCAGAAGCAAATTGTTTAACCACTGAACGAAGTATGTCCCTTACATGGGTATCAATTAAACCTAAGTATTCAAATCGGATGAAACATTGAGAAGAGTTATTAGTGTACCTTTTGAAACCCGATTGATTACTATTAACTCGGTAGTCACATAAATAAAACAAACTAAATAATAACATATTTGAAAAATATATATAAAAGATATATAGGATCTGAAATTAATTATCATTTCATACGGTATTTATAAAATGAGGTGTTTGTTTTATATCACTGAGCCTTGGCGAGGGGATATAAAACACACGAGTTTCAAAAATACCGTATGAAATGAAAATTGATTCCAGATTCTTTTTATCAAATGTTTACACACAGTTTAAAGGTGTTTATTTGATCAAATACCGGCTTTACACAATTCTTTTCCACGCGATGACGTCACCTATGCCATAAATTAATTTATGAGATAGCGATATTTCACTGCATAAACAGCAAAACATGTGATGAAATGTTATATCCTGCTCAGTAGGCAGTGATAATGTCATGGGTACACAACAGGTCATGGTGTAATCACATTTGGAATGACATAAGCCTGTATATCAACTGTCGGTATAAAATCTGTTTTATCTCTGTGACCACGAAGTTCAATTTGTCTGCATTTAATGGTAAAAAGATCGTTTCAACTGAGTATCCGTCATGAACATTTGTGCACTGTATTAAGGTCAATAACAATGAAATACGATGACCAGATGTACATAACTATACGAAATATAGCGACTTTCAGATAAGCTACTCAACCAGGGTTATATATGTGCTAGACTAGCAACGTCACTGAGGAATTTCTATGGTCGTTACGAGACTCTTATTACTCCATATGATATCTCGTTATCCAGACTTTTAAATGATATTCTGGACTGAGACCGATTTCGATCATTTTACACAGATTTGACACCTTCTATACTAGAAGGTTACCTATTTGACTTCTCCATATATAAATATATATGGAATTTACACGATTTGGCTCTTTCTACTGGGTATATGTGACGGGTGTTGCTAGCAAGCAGGAGATGCTCACTCTCCCCGGGCACCTGATTTCACTCCATTATAAGGGTTCACATATGCTCTTCAAGTAGATATATTTTGTTATTTTCCACTTGGTTTTGATTTTCACTGATTTTGTATGTCCTCTGACTTCATGAATTTCGGACTTATAGTTTGGATTTATCCATCATCTTTACATGTACTCATTTACGGCTCAATGTACAGGTTTAACAATAATAATAAAAATAATAAAAAATAGCAACTCACCGAAGCAATGTCTGAAACAATAGCATTCCATCGAGGCATTATAGTAAGAGAATAAGGAATACAAGTTAAAGCATGATATTGTGTTAAATGTTTACAAACAAAATTATGACAGTTGTATGCAAAAATTACTAACACAAAACACGATGAAGATCTTTTATTAATACACATGCAGAACCAACATATGATGGTCATTTGAAGTGACGATTGGTAAAAAGTTTTGTGTAGCTCACCTTTCCAATGTGAAAAGCAGTAAAGTCAAAAGGAAAACTTTTCCTAAAAATAATGAATAATCTCAACAAATATCAACGATCAAAAGTAAATCAAGTTGAGAGTTCATGAAAAATATACATTGATGATTTTATGGGATAAAATTTAAGTATCAAATGTCAAACAAAATTCAGATGATCTGAGCGATGATCTCGAGGTTTTGCTATAGGTATTACAAGCGTTTAATTATTTTCTTAACCTGATAGTTGAAACTACAGTTAAGTATAAACATTTGTCTTATCTTCATTTAATATATGGCAATATTGTATTGAAGAATAATATAAGACACAAATTGCTGTAAAGGGAGCTTTCGACATTCGGGTAAAAATATCTGAATGGTATCTTCAAATCTTAGATTATATATTATCTTAACTTTGAAGTAAAAATCGAAGTGCTGAAGAGTAAACCATATCTCATAGTCCATGGAATAAACGGATAAATATCGTGTTTATTGTCATATTCAAATGCGAACCCCAATAAAATCGAGGTTAGGCCAGGTGCCTAGGAGGAGTAAGCGTCCCCTGGTTGCATGCAACACCCGTCGCAAAAGTCCTGCAACAACCTTTCAAATCGAGGAGGTAAATACATAAATATACACGCATGAACATATGAAGGAGACAGGAACACGAAGTCAAATTTTCCTTTCAAGGCAAGAAATGCTGCCTGCCTGAAATTCCGGTGTCGGAAACGCAGGTGAACAAATATCTGTATATAGACGTATATAAGTATTATTTCAAATCAAATATAGTCAAAAATTCAAACGTTGACAAGAGTTGTCAGAAGACGACAAAGCTGCTAGCGGGTGGCAACGGATTTAGACTGCAAAAGGTTTTGTACGTAGGTCAGTTTTCTAAGTCAAGGTCAAGACGTAACAATGATAGCTAATGAAATATCTTGGCACAAGGAATACACGTGAAATATTAAAGCCCGGTCTCTACCTTTTCTAGAATTCTCCTAATTAAAGTTAAATTTTGTCTATGGACGATGAGGCCGCTGGTATAACAGTAGCTTTCCGGTCAGCTAAAAATAATTTTTAGCTTTAATAACTTTGGAATCCAAAATATCAGTATAGAATCTAGCACATCAATCCAACCACAGTGAGGTGCATTTCCAGTAAAACATTATGTTACCGTGAAATTCGCTTTTCTCGTGCGCTGAGGACTGCTGAGCTCAAGCGTTTGCGTCAACGCAGATTTCAACTTAATTCCGAGACTGCATTTACGCGCTCGACAGTTACTTTCGCTTACTTATAACCTAAAACTAATATTTACATGCACATATAGAGGAAAATATCGCTTTATACATTGTATATATGAATTTAAAACCATAAAGATGTGCAAATAAAATGTTTTAAGGAATGAATTCGAAGAAAAGTGGGTGCCAATTCTGAACAATGGTTATTATGAAATTTATTGTTATTTTACAATAATAATACAACTATAATGATGATGATGAAAATAAGAAGAATGATAAAAACCATAATTAGAAATGAGTAAGAATTGAAGGAAAACTAAATACAAAATAATGATAGTAATAAAAATAATAAATACATAAATTAATTGATTAATACATAAATAAACCAATTTAGATATAGATATTAAAATCCAATCATGTTGTCAGTTTCTTGATAGTATAAATGGAAAAAGAGCACTTTTTAAAAAATACTTTATCACATGTCTATAGGAAAGCCTTAATGAAAATTATCATCTTAAGAATTCATAGAATATACGTATATATGGCGAAATTCTCGGAGATTTACTTATACTTCTTTTATTTGCATCATGCGTATATATATTAGAATCCAAATAATGTCACCGGATTCTTGATAGTATACAAGACCACTTGTCATAAATATTTTATTACACCTCTATAGGAAACCCTTAATGAGGAGTGCCATCTCAAAAATACGAGTATTTCACGTATATATAGCGAAATTCCCGGTGATTTACTTAGATCTATTTTATTTGCGTCATGCGAAGCACGGCATAAAAAAATGAAATACGTAAACGTTCGACTGAACCGAGCGTAAATGAGAATTTCTTCCCGCGTTAACGCAAAGAGTGCAAACGCGTCCGGTCGAGTAGTCATGGCACTAGGCTGAATAATTCCGTCTCTGTTTGTTCCCGCTGAAACAGAGACGGAATCCGTATAGGCTCATTCCGTGTCGATAGCAGTCAATTTGAATGTTGTAAATTTACAGTTATTTTCATGCAATTTTTACAATAATATTACTTACACAACTGTATTTCATACATATCTACCTACTTCAAGGTCAAGGTGACACAAAAATTTTATTTTCATCAGATGTTTAGTATTCTGTTTCCTGCAAATCTGATTGGTTGGATTACTTAACTGTAAATTCACCGCGTTCAAAATGACTGTTTCAGACGGAAACGGATTCCCTCTTTGTTTCAGCGACATAACACAAACGGGAGCAAACAGAGACATATTTATTCAGTCTATCATGGCACTTATGCTAAGGGAGTCCTCTTGACCGCTTTTCAGTTAAAGTGACCTTAGGACTGCACCCATCTGTAAGCAAAAGTAATCCCCAGTATCATGACATGGGAGTTTAGGGACAGCATTATCTAAGCAACAGACTTTACCATTTTACATCCACTCATCATTTCATCAGAAATAATAGTGTATGTGTGTATGCGAATGAGAAACAGCAATTTTGTTCATGTGGTAGAGATACACAACAAAAGTTTCGTTAATGGAAATTCTTAATAACTTTGCGTATTAACGACCGAAAGTAATTAATGTGTTCATCATTAAATACATTAGAGTATGTTATTATGCGATTCTCAATGTAAAAGCGAACAACGTGTCGAGGAAGAAAACTATGACTACAATTTGATATATGTTTATATTAATTTTCTTGTAATTTAGGCAGCTAATGCATGGTGAAAAAAGAACACATTTATCAATGCTCATTTCAAAATCTTCTTTAGTATTGCAATATTCAAGTAGGATGCAGTCTTACAGCAATCAAATTTTAACATATGCCCCAGAGTTTCATTTTCTTAGATAGCGTGTTTTTCAAACAGGCATCATTTGCTGATTCATGTGTAGGCTACTTCCGCATATTTGTTTGTTTTATTTTTGTATTTTTTTTTTCAAATCAGCCAAATTCGTTTTTGTGGAATGGACTGAGAGTTTATGTGGTTGTTTGCGTGAATGTCGTCAAAGTCAAAATTGTGAATTTCAGCTATTTTCTCCAACTCTTACTCTTCTTAAAACATCGTTTGCAGAGCTTCGTCAAAAAATCCCTGTATTTAATTAGAACTATCCTGGATCTTAACTTATAGTTAGGACCGTACTTAAACCAAACACAAGTATTTATATGAGAATCTGTGCACTTTTGTGAATGTTTTATCTTTTCACAGAGCAACGAAGAACCACTGTAGACGGTTTGGCCGGATTAGAAAGGAAACTCCAAACAAAATCAATGTCACAAGGTCAAAAGTCATTGTATCAGTTGAAAGCGGCGGCCATAAGAAATGTATGTTTGAAGTATGAAAGACTTACCCCTATTAATTCAAAAGATACATTCAAGATTAAAGCTTTTTAAAAGTAAGTCAAAGTCTAATGTCAAGTTCACTAGGTCAAAAGTCTGGCATAATTTGAAATCTCTGGTCATAAGGAATCCATAGGTCGTATTATGCTTTACTCCTTGTAGTCCCTGAGATTCTGCTTAAATCAACAACTTAACAAAAATGTTGACGGACAGACAGGGAGACGGGAACGGTCATCGCTAATCTATAGACCGGAATTGCTTTGCAATCCGGCCAAAATTTAGCAAATTCAGGGACAACATATTTAAGCACAAAAAATCCCGAACTGGTGTAGTTTTCTTTTCTATGACCGCGTGTGCAATCAGTCAGATAGGATGCTTACTCCTCCCCTGTACCGGATGCCACCCCAAGTTAAAATATACTTGTTGCCTATTTTGTCTTTCCCCTCCTTGCATCTTTGTTTTTTCCATCATTATTGACGCTACAAGTTAAACAGTTTTTACAATTGATTGATTGCGGAGAGAACAAGGTATTGTTAGTGATAATTTGTGGAATTTCATTTAGACATGACGGCGACAGATAATTCAGGTTTAATAGTAACATTATTTGATCTTAAGAAATTGTTTGTTAAGAATGTGAATGTGTAAGACATTAGCTTCATTTACAGTTCATAGCGAAAAGTTACTAAATGCTATTTTAGCCTGAGCAGGTTTAGTGGATTCACATAGGATGCCTGGGTTGTGTTGTTCCAAGCCCATTAAATACAATGCATATGTTAGTATTCGACACGTGTAAGCAAATGTGGATTAACCGTTGTTAATGGCAACATTATATGTTTCAATACATCATGTCGTTAAGAAAACGCTGTGTGTCCCTTTTATTGCGTTTTTGAAACGAGTTACAATCGATATGTTCAAAATAGAAGGTGGCAGACAAATCTGAATCATCCGAGATTATTTAGCGACTTACTGACCTATAACGGCGACGAAATGTGGATAAGTCACTGTAAACTTCAAGATTGATTTGTCTCTAAACAAGACTGAAGTGATGTTATTAGATAAGTGTGGGTTTAGATCTTCAAATACGCAGTCCAACATAAAATCATGATAACAGAATTATGATTAGAAAATAGTCAAAATAAAATTTCGTAGCTCTCCGCTCAGTTCGTAAAAATAAAACAGTTTTCTGAAATATAATTTTCAATTGATTTTGTTTTCCTATCCATATGCTGATACTGCGAACCTGAATATTAAATGAGCGTAAGCGTAGTGTAAGGGATCCAATATATACGGCAGTAATCTGTGAGTTCTCTTTGTAGCTAACGTCTCCGATAGTTTATCAACACGGAGCAGCGTATGTGATATGTTAATCTTCAACTCAGTATTTCTTTGGTGATTAAGTTTGAATTGTTTCTGTTTCTTGAAAAGTTGGATTGGACAATTGTAAAAATGAATGATATTTTAAACAACTGTTCTTCCGATTTGAACGAAAAACTGAACGTGTTAAATTTAGATGATAATATGTCAAGCAACTCTACAAACATATATCAAGAAAATGGATATACTTCATTGTACCAAATCGTGACGACTTCGGCCATTAGTATTATATTTTTCGTTGGTATGCTTGGGAATATTCTTGTCGTTATGGTAGTAAGTCGGACTAAAACAATGCATTCGCCAACCAACTGTTATCTCATCAGTCTTTCGATTGCAGATATTTTGGTGCTTCTTTCAGCATCTCTGCCGAGCATCCCAGAGCCCTATTTTCAAAAGGATGAGTGGCCATGGGGTCCAATTGCATGTTCAGTGCTTGTATTTTTGCAGTACCTTGGCGTAGATGCGTCTTCACTTTCGATAACGGCGTTTACAGTCGAGAGATATATTGCCATATGCCATCCAATGAAAGCTCAACGTATGTGCACTGTAGAGCGCGCAAAACGAATCATTGCTATAATTTGGATTTTTTCTATTTTATATTGTGCCCCATGGCTTGGACTGACGCATGTTGTACCTGTAAAAAATCGTGATATAGAGAGATGTGATTTCCGCTTAGAGAGGAATAAATATTTGGCCTACTACATGACTGATCTCATTGCCTTCTACGTCATTCCTTTATTTATATCCGGTATATTATATGCTCTCATTGCAAGAATTCTTTTCATGAATACTCTTCCCAACAACCAAGGAAATTTTTACAAAAACAGTGGAAGATGTCGAGTGCGGAAAACAACTAAAAATTCAAGAAAACAGGTTAGTAGAATGTTTTGCAAAGGTGCCCAATCTACATTGGAAGTTTCTGTTTAAACAGATTTAAACAAGCTTGTCTCCAGATGTTATATATTTCTGTGAAAACATCTCTATTTAAAGACTTCCTATCTTTTTTCCTTTTAAGATTAATTCGCGTATTATCGTTTTGGGCCTGTAAACCGTATAATATCATGGTTTTTCTTAATTTGAACAAAACATCCATATAAAAGTAAACATTGATAAGAATTTGGTGAAACATATACGCATTTCGACAACTTATGTCTCTTCTGCGAGTGATGCTTAAGACCTAAACTGTGAAAATCGAAAATACAGATATTTGAAGAGCACACTAATGGCCAGTTTGACCTAACTGTAATAACCAAATCACCCATCTAACAACACATCTATATATGAAGGAGACATTCCTTAGTTTGAATGTAATTTACAAACTTTTACCACTTACTAATTTGAAATATATATTTCGAGTGAGTATAGAGGTACTGAAAACTGGTCTGAGGACACCCTCTGGAGCTAACTGTCCACCAACAGCAGTGAACACCATGAAGGACATTAGGGTTTATTTATTTCAGAGAATTAAAATAATGGACAATATTCAGCATAGTTCCACATCAAGACGAATGCAATTGATTGGATCGATTAAATATTGTTTACGTCACTCCACGATTATTATATGGTGACGGCATCTGCCTGATGCATTGCAGAAAAATACATACATTTGCAACGGACCCACCTGAAGCAGTGAGGGATCTTTTACGTGCCACGCCGACCCAGACACGAGACTTCAGTTTTTACTGTCTCATCCGAAAGACAGAACACCGGTCGAACCCAGGACCTGTCGATCACGAGCTGAGCATCTTATCTACTAGGCCACGCCGGCTTCAAGACGAATGCGAGTCCTAATTCAGAACATCAAGCGCGACCACGGACTCTTATTAGAGTGAGCGTCTCCATGAGTATGATGCTTTCTTTGTATTTATTATTTGTTGTTTGCGTGTTTTAAAGGAGAAAACAGAATATATCTGAGATATCTGACAAAGCCGTATGAAAGAAATCACCAAGGACATACACACAGTACATGATAGTAGAATATACACGGAAAAACGACATTACGAAGATATTCGATTATGCTGCGGTTACGATACCGACTTAGGACGGTCAAGTAACAAACGTCCTTCAACTAGTGTGGTACACAGGTTTATGGGCCCCAACCTTCCCCCCTCGCCACAAAAACAGCACAATCAAAGGACACACATTAAAATTTATAAAAAATCCTCCATATAAAGAAAAAGGATCAACATGTTTCTCAAGAAGAGAGATCATAAAAATTTTATTACACACGAAAAGTTTATAAAATGCTATGTTGCTATCAAAACTATGTAAGGCGACATCAACACAAGTAAACCGTGTTCTGCCCGTCTGTAAGCGAGCTCAGTATCTTGATCAATATGAGTCTCGACTAACAGTCAGAGGGAACGAGGATCAGGACCTTGTCTCCTCTGAAAAGGTTTGAACAAGGCCCGTCATGTAGTCCCTATTGCCCTGTTAGCCAGCGTGCAACGCTCGAGTAAAAGTCTGCATTGGGCTGTAGAGGTTTAAGTTTTACATCGGAAATTTTCTGAAGAATGGCGAGTTGTTAAGGTTTTATGGTCGTATGTTTTATAGTATATATTTTCATGAAAATCCAGTCCAATGGAGGATAAACCGCCATGTTCATTGCACCTAGGTGTAGAAATCTTTGTCGTAAGTGTAGGCTCCTCGACTTACAAATATTTCAATGTGTGTCTTAAAGTTACGACCATTTGACACTATTTACATGATTCTTCGGGAATAGCCCTCACTCGTTAAGATGCAGTTCAGTGTTAGAAATGGTTACTTTCTTTGTAATTAATATGTACTTTATGACCACCAGGAGTTTAGAAATATATTGAAGAGCGAGCCACAGCACACCACACTACTTTATCAATGACACATAACATATCAAAACATATTTCTTTCCATATTGTTCGATTCTTGGAATTAAATTTTCTGAAAAAAATAACAAGAAAGAAAACATCTGATTGTGAGTGAATGACAAAAGTACTTATGATTTTCTAGTGAACGTTTCCTCAGGTCTTTTGCCAAATATTTTTGTCAACATATCCGATAATTCTTAAATCGGGAAAGCAGCTTATTATAGTCTCAATACATGTTGTCTGTTGGTATGCCTGTGTTCGTAATATAGTTCGATGTTGCAGTACACATACATTTAACTTACGCATTTTTTGGGTCATATATATATATATATTTACGATATGTTCTTTCGCTTGGGGATATATACTTCACCGATGCCGATTTATATTCTCGGCAATATTTTATGATGTGAAGAGCAAAGTTTACATTGTAGTTCACAATTTGATTTTCCTGTGGCAAATCGAACAAAAAAATTGTATCGTGTTCGAAGCATGCTAGAAAATCGTAAGACAATTCTGGTAATGCATTTGCATCGCAGTTCTTCAAGACAAGTATTTCAAATGATAAAAGCACTGATATGTTTATGTTCAATTAAGCTATATAAAAATGTTAAAGAAATTCAAAGAAATTGGTGAGATTCATTTACAGTATTGTTTAATGAAATGAATTTTGCAATCAACATGTATTTCTTCTATAACTGAGTCTACTAAAGTTGGTTTTGTTGTACCTTTGTAGTTGAACTTGAGTGCGATGATATACTCATTACTGCTTACTGAATTATAGTTTGCGTGGTGCATTATCGCAAGGTGGGTAGATGCAAAGGTTTGAGATCAGGAACTCGGTACTCACCAGAAGGCTACCAGAAGTTATTGAAATCGTATAAATGTTTGTCAACAGGAAACTGAAAATCGTGCGTAGTCTTTATGAAGTCATTTACTTGTTTCATAAAATACAATATTCTAACATAATATTGTATACAGTAAAAATTTCGTAGGTCGTTAACTCGACATTTTATATTATCATTCAGTTATGTGAATATTTCAACACTCTTCGTATGCTTTTTATTTGTTATTTTTGTTCATACTGCAAACTAACTCTCCATTTGCGTCATTAACGGCAACGGCTGTGAAGAAGGTAATGAGATTTCAATCGTACCTGATATTGATACTTAGTTTTAATTGCAATTGGAAACATCTGGTTCAAACTGAATCCATCTACACACAACTCAGAATGTTCATGATTGACATGTCGGTCAAAACTTTCATTAACATTTTCGATAACTATTAACAAAAATCATCTAAAAGCCAGTTCAGCGTCGAAGAACAAGATTCTGTTAATGGCACTGTATTCATTATGAAAATTATAGCGTGCGCATCGATATCCTAAATTAAAATCATACACATATTGGGACGCTTTCGTACGTATAAGTAAAGCAATTATAATTTTACTAGGATGAAGGTTTATTAACAGCTAAATTTGCTGTCATTTCGTATTGCTCTTTCATTTACTAGGAGAAAAGTTATTCAAACAAGGATATGAGATATCACGACTTATGTCAACATTCCGCAAATTTTACGATCGTTATAAAGACCTTATTTGCTCATATGATGTATTGCTGTCTGACATGTTCACTTCCTTATTTCACAGTAACTAAACCATCTGTATTACCTATACTATACTGCAGTATTCTTACTGCTTATGACATATACCTATTTTGACTACGGCCTTGCCTTTTCTTATTCTGTGACAGCGAATAATACTATTTCGCTTATACTTATGGCATCACGAAGGGTGTGACCGGTCGGCAGGGGATGCTTAATCCTCCATGGCACCTGATCCCACCTCTGTTTTGACAGAGGTTCGTGAATGTATATATTATATTTACATATGGATTGTCGTGTTTCTTCGATTTCGAGTTGTGGATTTCGGAACAATATCTTGGATTTGTACTTAGATCATACATGTAAGTACATTATTGTAATATATATTATAGATGTATATTATAACAGAAATATTTAGATGCATGTGTTTTCGGTCAGTCTACCAACACTCTACCATATATACTTAATTTTTTTTTGTTTACTTTGGTTTGTTTACCCAACTTCCCCAAGTAGGTCGCATACAGTTACAAAGAAATTATAAATTAATACACAACTGGGTATGTAATGTCGCTGCTCTTAACAAGGTAGTCATGGAAATCATTAAAGCCCCATAAAATTGAAGCAGTCATACTGGCTTCATATAATGTATTTACCAATATAATGATATAGGCTGGGAAGTTCTCTTTTGTCTCGTTGAGCTTTTATGATCGGTTTTCTACATGCATCATAAGAATACATACATTATGTACCTGTGCCAACAGGATCCTGAATGATTATTAGATTATTAAAGTCGTTGAGTTTAATTATTACGTTTATTTTTAATAGACCTGTAAAATTCAACCGGGATAAAATATTAACGTGATATGTTTTAACATTATATTTGAAACAGATGGTGATAACTCGAGCTAGAGAAAGTATTATATAATGTAATCCCATTGTTTGAAAGTACATAGTAAAGATTTACTTTATCAAATAAAATCAAGGTTTAAAGATTACGTCCTTAGCTTATATCGGGATGGCAACTTTCTACAAGGACCAAAACATTAACACTTAACATTTGCAAATGGGATACCAATTGCGAAAAAGTTAAACGCCATCTGCTACACCTCAAAGGGATCATACACTTTGAATTTCAATTGATTATTTCAAACCATCATCGACAAAAGTCTGGAATATTTATTTTTACAATGGGATAATAACAGTTTAATATTTGTTCCACTACCCACAAAACCCGTACGTAGGGCAATTATACAAATATATATTAAATGATGAATTCAATGTCTCAAAGCACAACGGGAAACTTCCCTGAATAAAAAGGCAGATGATGGGTGGACAGGGCTATAACAATACATCACGTCTCAACACTGGCGTATAAAACGTATAAAAATGTTCTTATGGGGACATACAGGTACATTATAATATAATTAATTTAAGGTGTACATTGTAATATAATTAATTTAAGGTTGATTTTATTATAATACATAGAGACTGACGTCGCTTCCACCAACTGAGTCTTTTCGCAATCAACAGTAATATACCTTTCGGATAGAAATCTGACGTAGAATAATTGTAAGTAAAAGTAAAGGAAAAGAAGGGACAAACGAAATAATTAAATAAATATTATCTTAAAACAATGACGTGTATATTCATGTAATTGTTAGATGTTTGCATGATCGAAACATTTCCAATTTAATAACTATAAAAGAGAAAAAGAAATATTCCTCTCAAAACACATCTACAATAACAAATTTAGCATGTCAGTGTGATGTAAAAATTTCTAAGTAAAACTGTAAGGGGTTCAATACCATTAGGATGATCAGTTTGGAATAGATTACAAATCGACAAACACGAAGACAAGACAACATGATGCCGAGGACATCAAACTGAATTTTGTTGAAATCGTAAAGTACGTTCATGACTGCTCGATAAACTCCGAAAAAACAGCTATAAGTTGTTCTGTAAACATTACAATTCATTATGACAGGTGTAATAGGTACATGTAATTTGAAATTGATGCTGTCGATATTCTAATCACCTTTTAACATTATGAACATGTTTTCCATTCTAGAGCTTTTCTTCATTGAATATTTTCAGAGCGCTGTCTAGTGATTTGGAAAAAGATTAGTATTTGATAAGCACAGTTGATCTACCATGAAAATACGAAACTTTTTATTGATCTTGTTGCATCTTTTTCTTGTTTAACAAATTAAATATCACCATTAGAAGTGACAATGATGTAGTATCGTAGCGTATGATTTAAATTTGATGTGGAAATTAAAGGAGTCAACACCACAATGTCCGTCTTTGTGAAAGATATTATGATTTTATGAAAAGACGTCATTTACGCTGTTTCAGTGTTTAGGAATGTTATTCTGGATGTTCCCTCATTATAATTAGTATTCCTTGAAATATGATCTCAAACTGTTCATGTACAAAGACTGTGTCTTTGATTTCAATCGGTATTATAGATTCTCTAAACATACACTCGTATGTTTGGAGGATGTAAACGCGATACGTTAGGATTAATTCTATCTCCGAATTCCAAAACAAACTAATATCGATTACAGAGCTATCAAAATAAACTAGAGATAAATGAATACTGAAATAGGAACACTATGCCCTAGTGGCGTATGGTACTTTAACAATAAATGTTTTGTTAGTAAATATGCCTTTTTGCAATTGTTGACTCATTTTAGCTCACCTGAGCCAAAGGCTCCGTCGTTAACTTTTTCACATTTTTCGACTTTTCTCTGGAACTGCATTGCAGATTTGGATCACACTTTGAATATATAATGTACTAAAGGTCCCTTACTAAAAATTGTGTTCGGAATCCAGATACCCTCAGGGGTGGATTCAGGGCGGGGTCAAAAGGGCCCAAAACGGTACCCCTCTTCAAAACTCTTCTCCTCCAGAACCAGTGCATAAATAGGGAAACTAATTGCATTTCAACAATCTATATAAAAATAAGTTATCAAAAATTGTTTTCGGAGTTAAGATCCGTCGAATAGAAATTTAAGCTTTTTTGATCTGTTTCTGGACTTATTTCAATGCAGAAAAGTGTCATGTTTTTCACTTAAATATTGATATTGATGATTTCTTAATGACTATTTCGATGATAATTATGGTAAAGAATATCATTGTCAAAGAATTTTGTCACTATCTCAGTTTTTAGATTTTGTATGAATTTTTAAAGACCTCCAAAAAAAAAGGGGGGGGGGAGGAGGTTGGCCATAATTCACATTTTTAACTTTTTCTGCAAAAATGTTGAAAGGATTTTAATAAATCTTAATAGAAATAAATCACTCATGATCCCCTTCAAATTCTGTTGTTTTCATCCAGTCCTCTTTACAGATGGCGCCACCATAGACAAAAGTAGGTCACAAAAGAGTACACTCTTTTGACAATAGTCTTCTTCATACTGGCTGTATACAGAGACAAACAGAATGCATAGAAATCATCTAGAGGGATGAGTGAAGACGTATTGTCATTTTGGTTCCCTTCCAAAACCAAATTTTAGAATTTTTTTTTTCGACATTTGTTTGGACTTGGTGATTTCAATGCAGAAAAGTGTCATATTTCCTATTTAGTTGGTAATGATGATTTCTTATGGACTATTGTGATCATAATTATTGTAAGGAATGTTACTTTGAAAGAATTCTGTCAATCTCAATTTTTTGATTTTCTATGAATTTTAAGACTTCCCTGTATAAGGACAACTCTTCACATTTTTAACTTCTGCTGTTATACCACATGAAAGATTTTAATGAAAAATGGTATACATGAAGTACTATAGGTCCTCTATCCATTTTGTACATTTCATACAAATTGGTCAACAGCAAATGCCACTGGGTCTAAAAACTAGGTCTTGTACACTATGTGTCCTATTTGCTTAAATTTCTGTAAAATTCTGGTCCATCCTGATTTGGTCCATATATGTAAGCTAAAGTAAGAATGAACTGTTTTCCAGTTTCGATATTTATAATTAGAAAATTCCCGTTCTCATCGTACTTTGTTGCTAAGATTTTATATTCAAAAATTTTATTAAATAAAATACTGACACCTCTAGAATTGCTTGTACCATAGCTAGGGTAACATTCTAGACCCCATTGACTTCATCGGAATCTTTCTGTATTAGTTTTCCTATGTATGTAATGTAATTCAACATTCAATATGATAGTATTTAAATCAATTACAGTATAGAACAATGATCAAGTAAGGAGGCTTTCGTATTCTTAGTTCCAACTATACGTCATAAACATTGTGTATATGATAAAAAGAACTACGTTGTCAGCCATATTCTAACTGACTATCATTCTTATTAGTCAAACTCGTCATCGCATGTCCTTATATCCTACGAGGACAGCACATTGTGGTATACCTGGAAAAAATGATGCACAAAGATTATGTAGATGTCTTTTTTATATAAAAGACTGACTTTGAATTCGAAGAAGGCAAATAATCAATGTCTGTTTTAAATGAACGTCCACTATGATGTGTTTTGTGTGGTTGTCCTACTCCCTACACAGTGTTGTTGGTTTTTTTATCATATGCTCACTATGTTTGTATCGCCTAGTATTCTTCACTATTGATGGAGGATATTAGTTGTCAATCGTTAGACACTTACCTTTCTCGGACATGTTTGTGACAAAATTAAAAACAAATTCTTCAAAATATTAAATAAAATAGAAGTCGCAAGTAATGTGAAATGTGAAGCAGATTGTAAAATGTGAAGCAAAATTCTACATTAAGACTGTGTTTGTGTCTGTTACGGTTAAATCTGTTTTGTTTTGTTTTCAGTGGTGAAATAATTACAATATATCTGAATTTCTCAAGTGTAGCACGTAAATATAAAGATACAATACCCGTACTAATGTGTTGCTCAAATGATGTAGTTTTTGAGCCGACATACAGTTGGGT
This sequence comes from Pteria penguin, assembly GCA_035048485.1. Taxonomy (NCBI): domain Eukaryota; kingdom Metazoa; phylum Mollusca; class Bivalvia; order Pterioida; family Pteriidae; genus Pteria; species Pteria penguin. The sequence continues at coordinate 48,211,497 of CM068582.1, read as the reverse complement.
GCAGTCCTAACCTTATATTCAAGTGCACTTCAAGTTTAATATTGTTTTGTCCTGAAAACCAGTCATAAAGTTTTGTCAAGTGCACTTGATGTTAAGTTTACTTTAAAATAATTGTGTTTTTAAGTTTACCGTCACTTGCCACCATGTTTATTTTTCATGTTCAGTTATTAAAAATATCTAGTTTCTAATTTTATGGTGTACATAAGAAAATTAGAAAAATATAGCATATATTCAGAAACAATTAACAATTTTGGTTTTATGTTGAGCACTCCGGTGGTATTTTATCGGAAGTTTCGATACTACTAGACGGATATTTGTTAATGTTTTTCGTCCTGTTAATTCATATTATTGTTATTTGTTTTCTTATACGGTACCCTTTCGTTATTTTGGCATTTTCTGGTTTCACTTCGACAGGGTGTATAAATATTGTCATTGTTAGAGCATTTCGTAGCGAAAACTACAATTGCTTCTATTTTGGGTTTCGAGACAAGAGGGTAAAAATGAAGTGGCTTCAGTTACTTGTTTGTGTTATTTGATTTGCTAAAGAAAAGAAAACAGAAGACATCTGACAAAGCTGTATGACACAAATCACCAAGGACCTGCACACAAAAAATGACAACAGCAGAATATACACGGAACGACATTACAAAAATATTCGATTGTGCTGCGGTTACGATACTGACATAGGACAAGCAATTTGAAGTACACTGGTGTGTTGTTTTAACGATTTGTGGTCTTCTTTTTTCCACTAACCACATAAACCCGGCTAAATTTCTTTGTGTTATTCTGAATCGAAAACTACACAGATAGAGGTCGAAAAATGCCTCCAAAATAGAAAAGAAATCTAGATAAGGACAATTCTCAAGAATTACAATTTCATTACATATTACTAATTTCATAGAGAACTTTTCAATTTCCATCATGATACATCTAATCTCAACCATCGCACGACCACTTCCACGTAACACGTAATGAAATTGTCCTTTTCCTAAATTTTACTGATATTCGAGACTACTTTTCGATAGGTATTTCCGTGTCAAATGTTTAAGTAAATGCAACAACTCGAAAATTAAAGGCGTGTGTTCAGTCTGGTGACATCAAGCGAAGATAAGCGGTAAACATATACATGTATATAGAAAGTGAACTAAACCTGAAGTGCGCTTGAAATTAAGTTTAGAACTAAACTTGATTCCCAGTTTGCTTTATTGTCGCTAAGTAAACTTAAAAAAGCAGTCATAAAGTGAACTCGAAGTACACTTTATATAAGGTTAGGACTGCCCCCAACTGTAGCTTAATTGGTAAGGTGCTTTATTGATGACGTCCTGGGTGGAACCCCACTTGTGGCTGTTCATTTGTTGAGACATTTAGAACCGAGGCCATGTGTCACAGTAGACGAGATCACTCACTGCTTTGGTGTTGTCCGTTACATAGCTGTAATTATTCTAAAAATATTAATAATAAACGAAATAATTGACGTATAGAAGTATAAAACATCATCAAAAACATCAGAATAATCTCCAGAATACCTTTAGCTATCAACACTCATACATCATATTAAATAATTCATTTAAATCTTCCTTTTCCCTTAAATTCTAATAGTAATGTCATAAAAGATCTTTAATACGTATAGGATAATATTCCTTGTAAAGAGGTAGTAAGGTAAACAACGAAGTAGTACTGAAGAGTTGACCAAATCTCGTAGTCCATGGAATAAAAGGACAATATCATGTAGTGTCATATTCAGACAAATGTGAACCCCGAGTAAATCGAGGTCAGATCAAGTTTGATGACCTAAACCTTACTTAGTAAATATAAGGAGATATTTACATAAATCAACTTGTTGCACCACGTGGTCATCTGAATTTATTCCATTAACTCTGATTATCTGAATTTGACGATGCTACATGTTCCTAACCAAATAAGTTCTTACAGAACTGTCTATCCAGAGAATGCAGAATTTCCGAAATTTATTCATTTTTCTTTTTTTTTTATTCTCCAATTTCTCGTCAATCTTTCTTCCTATCACTTCTTCCTCGGTTAAAGGAATATCAAAACCGAAGAAACGTAATCTTAATACTCATCATGGCTCGAATCATAAATGTCTGCCATGCGAGTTTGAGTTGTCATAGCAAAACAATATCCTTCATTTTCTAAGCAGGTATGATGTAGTTTTCTTAAGATGTCAAATTATTATACTAGATCCTTGATGCTTTTTTGTACAAAATGTACAAATAACCTATTCTAGCTGTCATACGATATTAAAGAAAAAAGAGGAGTTACCGGCTCAGTTATGTGGCAGAAGTCACCATGGAGCTATACAATACATGAATATAAATAATATAATAGAACATTTAACACATTACAAAAATATTTGATTGTAGTGCAATTACGATACCGACTTAGGACGGTCATTTAATTTGACAAAAGCCAAACAAATGGTGTGGTTAACCGGTTTACGGGCCCACCTTCCCACTCACCGTAACAGCAGAACAATCAAAAGACGTACATTTAAAAATTTATAAATAATCCTCCATGTAAAGAACAAGGGTCAACAGGTATCGCATATTGAGAGGTCATAAAAATATAAATACGTAAGGTATTGTAAAACACATAATGGTATAAAAATATATGCGACATCAACATAATAAACCGTGCTCTGCCAGTCTGAAAGCGAGCTAAGACCCTAGATCTGTAGGAGTCCCGACTAACAGTCAGAGGGGACGAGGTTCAGGACCATGTCTCCTCTGAAAGAGGTTTGGACAAGGCCCGTCATATAGTCCCAACCGCCCTGTTAGTCAGCGTGCAACGTTCAAGTAAAAGTCTGCATAAGGCTGTAGAGGGGCCAAATACAAGACCTATAGTCTTTTTGATGATCTCAATATCATATTGTCTATTTAGGAGACGTTTGACTATTTTATTACATGATAAAATAACATTATCGGAGCCTTTTACTTTTCTTAGTTTATATACGAGATCACCGTAAAAATTAGGATGGGAAATTCCATTGGATACATACTGTTGAAAAAAAATATTTCCAAATTTAGATAGAAGTTCTGAATAAGATCTGAAGAATTTGCCGAATGTTTTTCTTAGCTTGTGATATCTGTAACCCTGAGTTAAAAGTTTAGTAGTAATTTGTAAATTTCGTTTATGAAAGTCCAAAACATCGGTGCAGCCTCTGACAAATCGAACTAATTGAGATATATAGATACCATATGATGGGAGTCGAGGGACATCGCCATCCAAGTAAGGGAAATTAACAATAGGAAATCCAAAATCCTCACGTTTATCATAAATATTATTATATATTAGGTGGTTGATAATTTTGATGTTTAAATCTAAGAAAGGTGTAGATTTATCTCAAGTATTAGCTTTATTCAATGTGAGCTCTGGTGGATATATTTCTGATATAAATTGTTCGAATTCAGGGTTGTCGATCACCAAAATGTCATCCAGATATCTGCAAGTATTATTAAATTTGTCAATGAGGTCAAAACGTTTTGATTTTTGAATAGAAACCATAAAATCTCTCTCATAACAATAAAGAAATAAATCTGCTATCAGAGGCGCGCAGTTAGTACCCATAGGAATCCCAACTATTTGTTGATATATCTTGCCATCAAATTGCACAAAAATATTATTCATGAGAAAATCTAGTGCTTTACATAATTCCTTGCAAGTCCAGTATTTATATGAAGTATATTGTTTGTTGGAAAAGAATCCAGAGTTATTGGAAGTACATATGTACGTTTTAGATTCTCTGTGAAAACACCATTGTATAAGACACAGCAACTTGCTTTTAATAAAATCATAAGGCAGAGATGTATAAAGTGTAGAAAAATCAAATGTAGAAATTTGAAGTTTGTCTATAACGTCATGAGAATTTTTAATCAACCAAAAGTAATTGATGTTACTATTATGAAATGCGACATCACAATATTTGATAATATGATCTTTTATAGCAGTTAGAGCAGACGTAATATGTTTCGATAGTACCGTAGTAGAGCAGTGGCTAGAATTAGATATGAAACGTGATTTATATGGACTTTTATGTAGTTTTGGGAGCCAATACATGGTTGGTAGATCAGATTTATCAGTTGTAATTTTGAAGTCGGACATGGTCATGAGGTGATCGTGCAAGGTGCTCTCTTTTGAGGTAGGGCTTTCCACATATGTATGAGTGGAGTTTAATTCGTTTTTAAGTACTTCAATATAATATAGTTTTCAAACAACTATTATGTTATTACCTGCTTTATCATCGGGAACAAAGACATATTTAGCATGTAAGTCAGCTATCTTCTTTTTAATAGAATTTGTCGTCAATGTATTAGGCTGTTGAAATAAATGCGGATAAGACTCAACGCTCTCAATAAATTGAATTTAATTACAATCAAATAAGCGTGAATTAAAAGCTATGCCCTTATTGCCTGACAAACAACGATTCCAATGAATCATCAAAAATTGGAACAAACAAAATATTCATTTCAGGAAAATGTTGTGCATAGCTTTTTCTGTAAGCTGGAGTTATCAGCATGCAAGGAATCATTCAAAATATTCTTTTGAAATTCCTCAACAACTTACTCTTTGTCTGAAAAATCACCCCTAAATTACCCAACAGAAGTCTCAGTATTACTCCTTCTTTTCAAATCTATTCCACTCCTACTTCGTTTTACGACAATAACTGGCATCTGGTCTCACCTCGGAATTTTTCAGTATTTCGGGGTTCACAACAGTTTCTTTTTGAAACTTACACGATTTTGTATCTGTCCTTGGACTTTGAGAATGATAAACGGTTTGGTACCTCTTCGATATTGATATAATTATGCTTTCTTAAAAAAGAAAACCCGCCAAGTCAGCCATAGAATCCCCCCTTTTCATCCAGCTTTTTATTTTGAATATTACTAGTGATTGATTGATTATTGTTTTATGTCACTCCACGATTACCTCACGTATACGGTGATGGCATCTGCCTGATTCATTGCATACATATTTAGACCTTTGCAACGGGCCAACCGAAGCAGTGAGGGATCTTTTACTTGCCACGCCTACCGTTACACGGGACCTCGGTTTTTACTATCTCATCCGAAAGACAATACTGGTATGCCCAGGGCAGGAGTGGAGCCCGGGACCTCTCGATCACGACCCGAGCATCTTATCCACTAGGCTACACCGGCTTAAAATTACCACTGAGACCTACTTTAAATAATTGTTGTTATAATGTTAATCAATAATTAATATGTTATGGCAAGAGAAAGTGCCTTTCTGTGATATAAGAATAGCAGATTCAGATCCACCAGCCGAACTGCAGTCTTTTTTTTCATGAAAGTAATCGTGCTATCTAGCTTAAACTCATTTTTCTCAGCACTCATACGACGCCAGAGCCGAAATTTTCAATCTACGTTTATTATGACCCCTCTGACCTGATAAAGAAAGGGATGAATTTGAATTTGCAGAATCTTGTTCAGACAGAAGACATAATATTAGCCTTAAACACCAAAATATGAAGGCAGTGGAATGAATACTCAGGTAAAATAAACGTCCAGTCTCCAAGAGAAAACTAAAGACATCTGACAAAGCTGTATGACAAAATTAAACAGGGACATTAACACAAGATACAAAGAATTAAAAGTGAAGCGCAAAGGTAACTCAGTGTAAGGAATTTGACTAAGCGTTTAAAGAAGTGAGACATCTGTCCAGAAATATTATATTATATGTATTGTAAGGTGGTAAGTAAAAATTGAAGAAAATAAAAGTGCCGATGTTATTTCCGAAGTGGTAAATAATTGTAGGCAAATACGATTATCATGTATTATTGTGAAATTAATCAAATGTGAATCCTTAAAAATTCAAAAAAGTTGTTAGAACATCTAAAATCAAAAAGTTTTACTAAAATTCACTCCATCAAGTCTTTTGACTTTTCGACTCTTTACACAACGATCCCTCATCAGAAATTAAAAGACAGATTAGCGGAAATTATTCAAAATGCATTTACTAGTAAAAACGGAAGCCGCAAATTCAATATATAGTAATAGGCCACGATAAAACTTACTTTGTTAAGGAAAATTCTTATTTCAAAAATAAATACACTGAAACAGCTGTCATCCAGATGTTGAACTTTCTTATCGATAACATTTTTGTGGTGTATGGAGGTAAGGTTTTTCAACAAATTGTCGGCATTCCAATGGGCACTAACTGTGCTACGCTTCTGGCTGACATATTCCTTTACTCATATGAAGCTGAATTCATTCAGTCTTGCTTTCGCAAGGAAAAAAATGGCTCTTGGCTTCAATTTTACTTACAGATATATAGATGACTTGCTTTCAATTAATAATCCTTCATTCGCGGATTACCTTAGCATCATCTATCCAAGTGAACTGGAGGTCAAAGAAACCACAGAAAGTAGTAATTCTACTTCGTATTTAGATAGTATGTTGTCTTTCGACATTAATGGTCAATTGAACACCTCACTCTATGACAAACGTGACGATTTCAATTTCGATTTCACAAACTTTCCTTTCATAAGTAGCAACATTCCATCATCGCCCGCATACGGCGTATTCATATCTCAGTTAATACGTTATTCCAGAGCATGTTCAAATTACAATGACTTTGTTCTAAGGACTAGGCGACTTTCAGTTAAGCTGCTCAACCAGGGTTATATATGTGCTAGACTAGCAACGTCACTGAGGAAGTTCTACGGTCGATACGAGACTCTTATTACTCCATATGATATCTCGTTATCCAGACTTTTAAATGATATTCTGGACTGAGACCGATTCCGATCATTTTGCACAGATTTGACACTTTCTGTACTAGAAGGTTACCTACTTCGACTTCTCCATATATAAATACATATGGTATTTGCACGATTTGACTCTTTCTACTGGGTATATGTGACGGGTGTTGCTAGCAAGCAGGAGATGCTCACTCTCCCTGAGCACCTGCTCTCACTCCATCACAGGGGTTCACATATGCTCTTCAAGTAGAGATATTTTGTTATTTTCCATTTGTTTTTCATTTTCACTGATTTTGTATGTCCTCTGGTTTCATGATTTTTGGACTTGTGGTTTGGATTTATCCATCATCTTTACATTGCATATTTGATCGGGGAATGTGTACCTATCTTATTGATAACAATTTCTCTTTTTATCATGAATCAGGATTAGAGCTAAAGACTACAGTAAATTATCTAATATCTGGCATTGGTTTCTTGCACTAGATTAAATAAAAGATATGTTGTTGTATATCTCAAGTATTGTGTATTTGATTGAGAATGCATTTAATTTCCAAGCAAATATTTGTATTCAAAATACACTTAATCTGTTTGCTGTGGTTCGGATCTAATTTAAAACAGAACAAATGTGTAATGTTCAATAATCTTATATCAGATTGGCCCAAATAAGATGTCCCATAGGAGTAGAAGTACTTTTCATAGACATTGATATCAAATTATTCTTAATTCTCTAAACATGGTAGTCGAATCTCTTGCAATAAATAATGGACTGAATAAAATCTAATATCGATTAATATTATAGATCTTTGACTTTACCCCTCCCATAATAATGACGGAAAGAAAAGAATGAGAGGCCACAAACACTGAAATGACCATATCAATGAAATGAAACAAAAACATACAGGAAAATCAAATAAGGAATATCCTATTTAAATCAGACATAACTAAAATATGACTGAATTGAGTATGCCGATAACATATGGGAGAAAATAATACTTCAAGGGTGAACAAGATGACTTCCATTAGAGTCTGCACAAAAATTACAGTTGCGATTAACTTTAGTCACAGATTATTATATGATGAGCTGGACTGAAATACCTTCCCTATAAGGTATACATATCATATTGACCATATATCGCCACCTTTCGTGTCTTCTACAATCCTGCCTTCCTCGAGTTCCCATACACATTTTATTTATTTTACGTTCGTAATTCAAAATCTATTTACAATTTCAATCTTGTAATATGCGATGGTTATTTTTAACATTTGAAATACAAAACACACCTGTAAGATGTTGAACTTTCTTATCGATAACATTTTTGTGGTGTTTGGAGGTAAGGTTTTTCAACAAATTGTCGGCATTCCAATGGGCACTAACTGTGCTCCGCTTCTGGCTGACATATTCCTTTATTCATACGAAGCTGAGTTCATTCAGTCTTTGCTTTCGCAAGGAAAAAAACAATTGGCTCTTGGCTTCAATTTTACTTACAGATATATAGATGACTTGCTTTCAATTAATAATCCTTCATTCGCGGATTACCTTAGCATCATCTATCCAAGTGAACTGGAGGTCAAAGAAACCACAGAAAGTAGTAATTCTACTTCGTATTTAGATATTATGTTGTCTTTTGACATTAATGGTCAATTGAACACCTCACTCTATGACAAACGTGACGATTTCAATTTCGCTACCACAAACTTTCCTTTCATAAGTAGCAACATTCCATCATCGCCCGCATACGGCGTATTCATATCTCAGTTAATACGTTATTCCAGAGCATGTTCAAATTACAATGACTTTGTTCTGAGGGCTAGGCGACTTTCAGTTAAGCTGCTCAACCAGGGTTATATATGTGCTAGACTAGCATCGTCACTGAGGAAGTTCTACGGTCGTTACGAGACTCTTATTACTCCATATGATATCTCGTTATCCAGACTTTTAAATGATATTCTGGACTGAGACCGATTCCGATCACTTTACACAGATTTGACACCTTCTATACTAGAAGGTTACCTACTTCGACTTCTCCATATATAGATACATATGGAATTCACACGATTTGACTCTTTCTACGGGGTATATGTGACGGGTGTTGCTAGCAAGCAGGAGATGCTCACTCTCCCCGGGCACCTGATCTCACTCTATCACAGGGGTTCACATATGCTCTTCAAGTAGACATATTTTGTTATTTTCCATTTGTTTTTCATTTTCACTGATTTTCTATGTCCTATGGTTTCATGATTTTTGGACTTGTGGTTTGGATTTATCCATCATCTTTACATCTAAATATATATCTAAAAAACGTTTATATATATAAAGTGTAAAGATGCAATTTTCAAGTTTAGATTTTCTGTATATTTGAGTTTGGAGGGATTGCCTTTCCTTACGTACCATACAACCATTAAATAAGTTTTTAGATATTCACGAGTACCTTAAATCTGAAACACTCCGGCAAACGGAACAAAGGTTAGGTTTGGAGCGTACCATATAAGAACATCCTCTATATAATTTTATACACACCTTTACACGCACGTCCGCTTTCATTAGTTCACACCTGAACGTGTTGCTGGGTATTCAATTGTCATGAGAGAAAGTCTGTAGTTATGGCTTTATAGGTAAACAGGGTTATTCTGTGGATGATTCATTCATTGTCCATACGAAATGGATAAAATGATACATCTCCGTAGGAATTATATTTAAAAACTGTAATTCAGCATATATTTAATAAAACCCTTGTTCCTTTGCTTTTTTAACATACTACAAAAGTAAACAAGCAACAGTACCCTGATCTTAATAAAAATGATTATTCGCTGGGAATCGATCTCACATAATACAAAATAGTACATGTTCCTTTGTCATCAGATTTCCTCTCAGAATATAGTCTTCTTCAAATAGCGTTATCTGCATAAAAAGGTCGGATTTCTGAATATTTGTAAGGAGGGCAGTTCCAAAAGTCTTGGCGATGTTTTATGCGTAATACTAAGACGCTCTTTTAGATTTACAAATTTTGTAAAACTGAAAAGCAAAATATTTATGCCAGTAATAGTGTCGAAATATCCATGGTCAAAATGAACACATTGTCAGAATTGTTAATAAATTAGTAACCTCCAATTTTTTTTAATTTAATTTACCTAAGTAATTTGTCATATTGCTCAGTACATGATATACAAAAAATACACGATAAGCAAAATCATCATGCCATAATGTTGCAGACAAATCCCTGAAAGCGATTGAATACCTAAAACTCCATGGCACTCAAATCTTGAAACATCTTTGTAACATTGTGTTTTGATATGTTCCTTCGGCCATCTACTGTTCTTTGTCATTTTGTGTTTTATGACATGAACGATTTGATACCTTCCTTCAGATATCTACTCAAAAGTCCTCTTGTCGCAAGGAACCCCCACCCTTGACTGTTTGATACCGATTTTACTGAATATGCCAAAACAAGTTAATAGACTAGTCGATTGTGAATCTGCTATGTCATGTTCTATGAAAAAGTGTTAATATTTACTGCGCTTCATACCTTTCTCAGACTAAAACATCAATACTTAACAATACTTCTATCATTTCATTTACAATGTATTTGTACATCATAAAAACGAAGGATCTGAGTGCGTTCCTTTCACAGTGCACTTTCAGGGAGCAATTAATAAAACACAAGTATATACAATGTTGTTAAGAAAAATGCGAGATGAAAATAATTAGTAATTCTTGACTTTATTGATTTGACGATGCAGATCGTGATTTAACCTCATTTAATATGAATGAGACACAAAAATGCTCGAAATAACCTTGACGCCAGAGTTTCTGAAATTAGAAATTCGATTGCATTATGACGAAATATTTAATTGCTTTCCATGAGATGAAATGTTTTATGGTAAAACAACGAATCTGTAAATCTTTAAATATAATCAATTTACACACAAACACATACACTTTACTTCCTTTAATTGTTTGGTTAGACTATTTCATTGAATTTGACTGTTAACATATCGGTTTGAATTTGTGATAATCAATGTATAAATTTTCCACACACCTCACTAATCATTAATACATTCTATATATAAAGAATTATCAGATAGTGAGGGTAAATCAGTCCGTAAAATCCTAAGACAGAGGTAAGGTCAGGCTCCCTTATGAGAAAAACAGGTAATTAGGGATTGTTAAGCGTTGTCAGTGTATAGTTATGGTCTCAATATACTATTTCTATTTCGTCCTATATGTGATTATTTTCATGATCACAAATATATTGGTTTTTATTCCTGATTTTGTTTCTCTATTTTTCCGGGGGATAATAAGAGTAATACTGTGCTATATATAGCTAAATCAGATTCTGAAAGGAACAAAACATTGCATAAGTATATTATCACATGGTCAGACTATTAACTTGGGAGTAGTCGCATCGCCTAGACAACGTCAATTAAGAGATGAGTAGCTTTATTGTTGGTATTTATGGAAACTGAAGCCAACGTTCTCGTTCAAAATCCACGAGCCGCGATAAGACACCCGCTTCTTACATTTCAATAAATGTGTATTTCTGATATCAATCTGGCATCTGGTCCTACCTCGATTTTATTGGGGTTCGTATTTGATTGAATATGACACTATACACGAATTTATTCCATGGACTATGAGATGTGGTTTACCCTTCGGTATTTCTTCGGTTTTTACTTTGCAATGCTTAATCAAATAAATAGACATAGCTTATTGCAATTAAAAAAATAACTTTCACAGAATCATTTGTAAGTTTCAACAAAGATATACCAATATATGTTTCCTTTCAGAATTTATAGCTATTGCGCAAATCAAGTACCTTGTATTTAGTCTTTCCTGATTTTAATGTTTGTACATATAATACAGACATAGTTCTACAAACAATAGGTAAATCACACTTTTAAATATGTATTGCAGGTCGTGCGCATGCTGATCGTCATAGTGAGTGTGTTTGCCACCTTATGGTTACCCTACAGGGTAATGGTAGTTTACAACTCCTTTGCCAAGCAGAGATACATGGATATTTGGTTTCTGCTATTTTGCAAAATCATGATATATATAAACAGCGCAATCAACCCTATTCTGTATAACGCAATGTCAATGAAGTTCAGACGGGCTTTCCAGAGAGTGCTTTGCTGTGGTGAGTAGGTATTCATTCTTTACATTCTTCAACCCATTATATCGCAAGTGTATGTTGTGACTATAAGCATTTACATTAAGTTTGGTTATTGCTGTAAAATATTGTTATATCTCTAAAATATACTAATTATCCGTCATCAATGCGCCGTTGTATCTCAAAATCAAATTAAAACTGACTTTTATATATTAATATATTCAGTTTTAGTAAAAATAGTGATATTATTTAAACAAAAAACAATTTAAAAGAATTGATTTAAAATCCCAAGATGGAACGAGTGGCCACACTATAAGCGACTTACGAAGCGAATTTTAGTATCCTTTTTTCGTGTACAACCACTGAACTTTACGTAATCAAATAATCTGTACTTTAAGAAACAAATGAAATATGTACCAAGAATAAGTTTTTAGATAAAAACGAGGAGAGGGAGTTGTTAAAAGATAGAACTTGACAACATGATGGTAGCAACTTCAGAAAAGTAATGTAACAAATAAATACATGGCGTAGCGAAAATCAATCAGGACGGTCAATTCTTTGGTAAAACGATTTACGTGCTCAAGTCTTCTTGCTGTGAAAGCATCTATGATTTAAACTGCGTGTTATGCAGGTATTCTGGAATTTCGTTAATAAGTTAATAATGACTGAATATTAAAACTTACTTATTCGAGCCGACTTTGTGTGTAGCCCATTTCTACCTGGTGTATAAACTTCTTAAAGAGTATTTTTGACATTTTCTTTTAAAAGATTAAAAACTGTTAATTGGAATGAGATTATTGGATAATTATAGGATATTGCAGCTATTAAAATATCTCACGATAAGATACAATCAATACATTTCTGTTATAAATGTACTAATTCTGCATTTGAAAGATTGCTGATTTTAGTAATTTTTATCTTTAATATTAAAGTTAGAACACAATGGTATTTTATTTCAACTTTTTTCATCTGCTCAGTTCAAACTGTGAAATGACAATAATCATGACATATTGTTTTGCAGGTTGTACTTACTAAATATATATTAGTGGCATAACCTCTAACTTACCTCGAGTCCTGGTTCGAATCGAAGTATTAATATATATCTTTTTTCTTTAACATGATGTAGAAATAAAGCCACACTTTTGTTAACATTGTAAATAATATATAAGTATTTCATCGTCTTGATTGAGTAACCTTTTTCATTGGTTTCTGGTTCATTTTGAAACAATGTTTTGTAACTTTATAATCTGTAAGTAATATACATGTCAGAAGTATTTCCGTTAACTTGTTGCTTAACAGATGCTTAAATAGATATATTATCTAGCAACTTTACTGTCATTAAATAACCTTTAGTCACAGTGGCCTCATATATGAAAATATAATTTTCCTTTTTCAGGAATAACGGCGCAGAAATCAAATGAGACAGGTACCGAACAATCAAATGAATCAAAAATTTCAATGCAGACGCATATAAGACAGACTGTGGGAGAAAGCTCATATCTTATGCTTCATAAGAGCAAACAAATACACGAAAAAGCGGATAAACTAATGCATAATGTATCTATTAATGGGACAACTTTGTAAACTAGTAATGCTCAGTACTAGAATGTATGGGGTATTTCATGAAGATGCGTAATTTAATACATCTAAAGTACTACTATTAACTTTATGTGATAGAAAAATATATTTATATACCTTATAACTCTTCATAACAGTTGACTTCAAATCTCTATGAACACAAAAAATATTTACTTTGTGTGGAATTGTTTCATTATGTGTATGCCATGTGTAATGTCAATAAATGTGTTAATATGAATGAATACTTTCTCGGGGATCTTGTACGAAAATATGATGTGCCTCTTTCTAGAGTGATTGATAATATTCTGGAATGCGACTAAATGACCTTTTTAGTGAATACCAAATATGACTTTGTATACCAGTTTGTACTTTCGTATGTACAATTAGGAAACAAAAAATCTTGATTTTGACATGTTTCTTAAGAACTGCTGTGACGGGTGATGCATGCAAACGGAGACGCTTACTCTCCCCGGGCACCTGGTGTGACCTCGGAATTTTTCAATATTTCGGGGTTCACAATAGTTCCCTTTTGAAACTTACACGATTTTGTATCTGTCCTTGGACTTTGAGAATGATTAACGGTTTGGTACTTCTTCGATATTGATTGTAAAACATTTACGTGACAAATTATTACAAGTTTTGCTTTCAGCTTTCCTACACGGATGGACCAAGTAACTTTTATCACAACTTGTTTTGCCTTTCTGTTGAAAACTTTTAAACTTTACTATTTCCTTAAAATGGCCTTATACACTGCGATGAAACTTGTATGGAATATCATCACATTGAAATGTCGCCTTTTCTTAGCCAGACAAAAATTATATGGTTAGGGGACTAAGGATGTGGTAAGCAAAGCAGTTGCTTACTCCTCCTGGGCGCCTGTTCTGATATCTGATCGTCCTAGGTTCACTTCCCGTGGTATATAGTTGTAATTGCTGCAGTCACATAGCATCAGCTGCATTCAGTTTTATAATGTTAAGGTATCTAATATAATTGTGAAGGATTGGAATGTAAACGTACATTTTAGAAATATTAAACATAAGCCAATGGGAAAAGGACGAAAAGGAAAACTACATAACAATTTAATCGGATTCATATTAATCTTGAATGATTTTTTTCGAGACTTCGCAAGGAAAAGATTTACTGACAATGCAATTATCATTTTAAGCCTAAATCAACCCATTGTATTGTAAAGTCTGTTGCTGCTATAAATGTGGTGATTTTTGTGCTTCACTGTGATTTGTATCCTTTTAACATCTGGGTGTAAAGAATTACATGGATGTTCGTGTTGTTAGAGAAGATATTATTATGTTGAAAATAATCGGTCGCCAGACCGTTAAGAATACGAAGTCTAATTATTTGATCCCAAAAAATGTGGATTGTTCACTTAGGTTTCTTTTCTCTTTGTCATTGCCTTTCAATAGAAGTAAGTGTAGTATTGTTTATACCATTTGAAAAATAAAACAATGTGAAGAAAGTTTGTATTTGCGTCCACAATTATATCTGAATCTGTCTGAATGGTTTAAAAACGATATTTTAAAGTGTGAGAAGTTTATCCTGAACCCAACATTTCTTGCTACTAAAATATCACGTATATTTATTTTAAGCGTTTCAATTTGTCTTTCTTTATTTTGATACAATACCTGTTTTAATTTTTACCAAATATTTTATCACAGACTATCAAGATATATTACTTCAAGTGAGTACAGTGACTAATTGAATACAATATACGTTAAAACAGAAGGATACAGTTCCCAGTAAATAAATTTTTCATAATTTCAAAAGTTATTTAGCTTTTACTTTCTTTCGTGTTTCATGTCCACTTCTGAGTACATCTTAGGAATACAAGAGACATTTAACACTCATTGCCCTTCATATATGTATAGGTAAGTAAATGATGGAGATCGGAGAACAAATATCACTGACATCGAAACTAGCATGTGTTGATTATCATATGCACAGCACGGCATCCGGGATTGGGTTGTATACAGATGTTTACATTTTACACAGAAATCCTATATCTTAGCATGTGACAACATCCATTATTTAACAAGAGTTGTCCTAACGGGACAAATACCTCCGCGGCAACAAAGTTGAAGCATAAATGTGTTGGCTTCACTGATAAGTAATTTTTATGTGGATGGTTTACCTCAAAACGGACCGGCTTCTTGGTGCACATCTTACAAATAGGGTATGAGATATACATATTTTTCAAATTGTTAAAGTATAATGTCTTTTTTTATGTGTAGGTCGAATCAAATTGAAATCCCGATTTCTTGATTGACACGAACATGACGTATGATAAATTCTTTGGGCATATCGACTACTCCAAAGGCTGATTTCATAAAATTTTGTAAATATTATTGAAGTATTCTTACCACGAATTAAAGTGCACAGAATGAAAAAAGTGTCTCATATGTGTCTCGTGTCCTTCAAAACCTATAAAGATGAAAAGATTATAATTAATTTTCTTATCATTGATATGAATTAAGTTTTTAATGTTTGAATGACATGAATAATTCTCAGCCATTTAGAGCCGAAAGATGGGTTCAGTGTAGCTCAGTGGTTAAGATGTTCTGATCGTGACCAGGTTCAACTTCTGTCTGAAGTGTCCTGTCTTTCGGATTAGACAATAAAACTCGAGGTGCCGTATAAACGCGCGGAATGTATAATATTGCTCACTGCTTTGGATGAGTCTGTTGCAAAAGTATGATTGTCGTGTAATGCACCAGGCGGATGCCGTCACCATATACATAAGAGAATGGTGAGTGTTACTTATTAGAGATAAAATATAGACATATACACGTACCTACATTACTAACACCATAAAACAATCAACAAATAAGTCTAGCTCGTGTACAGAAAAAAAAGGAAAAACTCAGAAACTAAAAACATGCAATTGGAGTTATTAGACAAAATAAAAATCCAAATGATGTCTTCAAAACCTATATTAAATTTGTAATGTTTTACTTAACTTGATGATAAAACAATTATTCAATGACTATCATAATGTATGTAGTTTTATTGTTTTTAACGTTTAGAAACCCCTAAACAATCGACGTCAATTCCCAGTTGTCAGTCTAGAATGTTTATTGAGACGTTTGCTCCACTCATCCCGCAGTGGCAGTGGTCAGTAAAATAATGAAAGTTTTAACACAGAGCAAATACTTAATCAGTATCTAACGATTACAAGGATATTGATTTTCTGACACACGTTATATATATATATATATATATATATATATATATATATATAGAGAGAGAGAGAGAGAGAGAGAGAGAGAGAGAGAGAGAGAGCAGAACAGGACGGAGAGCAAGCAAGTGATACTGATGTTAGCCTCTAGATATGTGTTCCTTACACTGCGAGGACCTATCTGTCGATGCCCAGGGATGCTTGACGGAGTCCCAACGGTCAGCTTTGCTGGTATCGTCGTTTCAAGTGTTAATATGAACTTCAAACAACCTTGCTACATTGTTTTTGGACATCCCTGCTTCCAGCAAGCTAATAGCACGCAAACGATCATTTTCAATCATGCAAGGTATCTCTCATTTAAACTATTATTCCAAAAGCCAATGTTTTTCCCAACACATTGAATACTGTCAATGATTGCTCGAATTTCTAATCGATTACTTACCACGAATCGCTAAGGCTCGAAATTCAAGGAAAGCGAGCTGTGGTCATCATGGCGAATCGAACGCGATATTTAACAAATTAAGTACTAAAACACGCGTTTAGTATATTAAACTTTGCCGTTAAGAATAAAGAGCTATCAAAAAATACATTTTATGTTTTTATTTAAGTATACACAATATCTTTTTTCCGATGGTATATATAGGTAGAAGTGTGATGTAGTGCAATCTGCCATCCAACTGAACTAAAGAAAGGATAAGGAGACTACTAAAACACGATAAAAAGAGCTTAGTAAGTTATTTGCTCTCGTCGTAACTCAAACAAATGAGATAGAGAGAACAAAATTTCATATTCTTTGTATGAGTGATAGTATCATCTTATGGTATAGAAAATTAAAAAAATTATTCTTAGTGCCGTAATATCAGAACACGGTAATAACATATTTTTCTCGTTGCGTGCATATAACACATATTCCCATTGGAATGAGGACATCGTAGAACATTGAGTAAAAATAGTGCTTTTCATAAGAAATATTATTGTAATTGTTGTTTTAATATTTTAACGATCGTTCTTTTATTTAGTTCACGTGGTGCTGGCGAAACACTAGACCAGTATATGCAGGCGAATTTAAGGAAACATACTGGCATTAGTATGCAATTTTTCATTTACCCTAGCAGTTTTTTCCTCTGTTTTATTTTTGTAATTTTATGCTTTTTATATAATTTCACATAACTGCCAATTAACAAATAATTTGGCCAATGCAGAAGAAAAATAAAACAACAATTGTTCAAATGCTTGAATGAGTTTGCATTTTAGGGACATGTTACCACAGCCATACAGTCATGTCCTCTTACTGGGCTAATAATAAATAACTAGTATGATTTGAAACTGAACACCAGGGGTTTCTGGATTATATGCGACGGGTGTAGTATGCTTGCAGTTGACACTCATTCCTTTCGTACAACTCATCTGATCCAATCGGGGATTCGCAGTTGCTCTCGATTAAACCATCACTGCCGAATTTGCAATGTTTTCACTGATTTTGTAATACCGGACATCGAATGCTACACTTTCCAGTTTTTTTTTTTTTGGGGGGGGGGGTATAAATTACAACTGATGAGACAGGTACATTGTTGGTCTTACTGACTCTTAGTATACATGTGCCTGAACAAATAATAAGATTTTCAAAATGATTCATTTATAACGCTTTTTCGTTTTAGCACAATATTAGCACAATAGCTTTAATGAATAAATGCTTATAATTAATGAATAAATGCTTATAATTAATGAATAAATGCTTATAATTAATGAATAAATGCTTATAATTACTGCTACTTTAATATTTTATCAATACAACTGGTCCAGACATTGTGTAGTAAATGTAGGGCTAAACGTCACACTGTTTGCTATAAAAGGAATTTTTATCATGTGTTCGTGGTTTACTTTGACAATGAAGACAGGAAAGTAGATATTATACTCAGCTAAAAATGTTGCCAAGGACCTATACAACATACAGCTTGGTGAAAGAATTAGCTCTAGATTTTTATCTAAGTGTGCTTTTATTTATATTGTTTTCCTTTTGTGTGAAAACCCCTATAAACACTGATCCATTATTTGTTCCCAAATTCTGTTTCGATCGTAATAACGAAAGTTCTATCACAAAGGACTCTTGCAACATCTGAAGTCTAGAAAAGTCAATAAAATACACTCTATCAAGTAATTTAGATTTCTGACACTTTACGCAACGATCCCTCAACAAAACATAAAAGACAGACTCCGAAATTAACCATAATGCTTTTACTGGTAAAATGGCAAACGCAATTTATTAGATCATAATAAAACTTATTTTGTCAAGGAAAAGTTTTATTGTAAAATCTATACACTGATATCATGAAGATGTTAATCATTCTGATCGATGACATTCTTAGTGTTTGAAGGAAAGGTCTTCTGGGAAATTGTCTGCATTCAAATAGGCAACAAATGCGGCCATACTCGGACATATCTATTTATTCATATGAAGTTGAACTAATTTTGTCACTGCTCTCTTAAGTAATATAGAACATATATACCTTTCAATTTTGTGCACCAGATGCGCATTTCGACAAATCATGGCCAAAATTCACGTAAGATATAAATATTTGAATAGCAGTGTTAAAACCAAAATGACAGAACAGTGAACCAAAGATTCATTCTAAGGACAAAGCTATGCATGAGGGAGATATTCCTTAGTTTTAGTGATTTACATAATTTCATGACTGAAAATTTTAAATATATATTTCATGTCAACACAAAAGCACTGAAAACTAGACTAATGATGCCTTCGATGACTATCAGTCCACCTCCAGTAACACCGGTCTAGTGGTTATAATAAAAATAGAACATATACATCTTTCAATTTTGTGCACCAGATGCGCATTTCGACAACTTATGTCTCTTCAAAAAGGAAGCAATGTCCTCTTCGGTTCACCTTACAGAGATATAATTGGTTATTTTCGATTAAATTTTTTACATTCACGATTGACTTTAGCATTATGTAACTGAATGAACGGGAAGTTAAGGAAAACCACAAAGAGCAGAAATTTTATTGCATATTTGATTATCATAAAATTTCGACAATGATGGTCACATATACACATCACTTTAGACTACGTTAACTGGAAAACTATGGAGAGTAGAAATTCTACTTCGTATCTGGGTATCATATACATTGTATCTAGATATGATATGCATTGTATATTACGATATTCATAGTTACCTGGACAAAACACTTTAAAATAAATGTGATGATTTCGACTTTAGCATCACATATGTCTCCCTGTACGAATAGCAGAATCCCATCATCATCTGTCTTTCGGGAATATCCGAGTTAAAACCAAATGCTGGAGCCAGTTCAATTAAGATGATATTGTTTTGAAGGCAAAACTTTCTTTAGATGTATTCTCTGGAAGTTGTAGAAGAACAACCTCACACAGGAAGTTCTATGATCCTCACAAGTCTCTTATTATTTACAGTAATTTGTAAATACTGGATTGAGAACTATCCAAAATTTTAAACACTGACCTTAACACTAATATTTGGTTTAAGGCACCGTCAATTTGATAATCTTGGGATGGGGGCCGCGGTTACTATCTCTGTCAAAATATTTATCCCTCAACCTTGGGGGCTTGGGAGTATTTCTTAAATAAAGCCAGCCCCCCCCCCCCCCTCCAAAAAAAAATCATCAATAAGATATTGTTATCCAATAATTCATTCCTGATCGGAGCTGTCTGAAGTGTTGATAAACTGGACAGAAACGTAGTATTATCAGAGACTAATGTTTAAAGTACAATCAGAGATATGTATTCACATTTTAATATATGTTTCTGATATATGTATGTATATGTAAATTGTTCATTATGAAAAATATCAGACGGCGCTACGGATCTCGAATAGTATATTTTTCATAATTAACCAGGGGACGTTAAGGGTGAGAGGGTGGTGGAGACAAGGAGCAGGAAGGTAGGAAGAAGGGAAGTGGGTAGGAGAGGGAGAGGGTTACCCCCTGTCCGCCCCTCATGAATTGTTCGACATACACTCATATAATGCAGATGACCTTATACTACTATCCTCTTGTCATAGATGACAATAAACGCTGGATTGTTTATCTCAAAATTGCAACGAATAGTGTCTTAAATTAGATAAAACCAGAATGCTTATTTTTAACAAATTTGGAAAATCAATACATGAGAAATTTATATAGAAAAAGAAGTTGTTCAAAAATGCTTCACAATACAAATGTCTTAGACTTAACTTTACAGTGTCTGGATCATTAAAACAATCTGAGAATGATCTGTTAACAAGACACAAAAAAGACATATTTTACGCTAAGAAAAAGGCTACATATCTTTTAATCCTAGTATCCCAGATAGTTTATATGTATTCATTCATACAATCAAACATATTCTTTTATATGGTTCTCAAATACGTGTTTTTCATACAACATCATCAAACTTTAGAAATGACATACTCCCTGCAAGTAAAATTATATTCTTAAATCTCTTCTGAGAAGTTTTTTGAAATAAAAAACACATCTGAAAACGAGAACTCTTGGTTTAGCAATTCCAAATACCTCAAGAAAACCCTCAAAATTTCAAGTGATAAAGGATCCATATCTATGTCTAGATTTGAATCATTCATGAAAACTTTATAAAAAAAGTAACAGAAAATTGGCGTAAAAATAAAAATTAAAAAAGGAAGGGGGATAGATACATATCTACAAGTAAAAACAAATTTTGGTTTTTATAGGTTAGGAAAGTCATACTTTGGATTGAGTTTTTAAATTTTCCATTCAGCGCTTTGTGTAGGAGACTGATATTTATAACGCCAAAGCTCCCAAACGCCCAGAGTTTAATACCCCTGTGCTGTTTGAATTATCCCTATGTTTGAACATGCCAACATTCGATACACATATCTGATACAAGATACAATTTCTGCTGATGATAAATGACGTTAGTGTAATGATGCGATGCAGAAACCATATTTTTCTATGGAGTGTATATACTCATGGACATTACTCGGATTCACATTTATTTTCAATCTGTAACGCAATACGTGAATCTGATTCTAGATCAGACAGACATATTATGCTGTATCAGATAGTGGGGCCCAGATGCACACAATAGGTGTATTCACTTAATAGGCGGGCATAGGAAATCTTACAAAAAAAGGGTACATTTAAATTTTTTCATTTATAAACATAGATGAGAGTTTTAGCTAAAGTTTTATGCTCATCAATACCCATAATGAGTGATATATGTAACAAAACATTGATAACGTTTACACTTCTGTCACACTGCCTCAACTTTTATTTTAAACTTCGTTTAATAATCATCCAAAGGCCACCTGGCTAATAGATATAACCCAATGTAGATGTTAAGTGTAACATGAAGGTAAAAGTTGGACAAAGATGGAGTTGGAGCTACGAGAAACTACGAAAGTGGCTGAGTCATAAATCGCCGAAAACATGCCGACGATCTCTGATGATAAATATTTTTATTGGAATTCTGCACGAATTGTCTTCAACTTTAAAAACATTCATCAAGATTGCTACGCGATAAGTACAATACTCTTCCGTTTGGCTTGAGTTTCAACGACATCTGCACGAGCTGTACTAGAAGAAGAAGAAGAAGAAAAAAGCGATAATGTAGGATTTGGATATGAAGACCTAAAATAAATTCACAATACGTGTTCGGGTTCAGGGCAATCTAGTCAACACGTATTCGACATATATATGGTAACCACAATACTCGCACGTCAATTTTAAACCGTTCCCCGATGTCTGAAGAGTTCTGGCTGTAAAGAGACATTGTAAAGATATTGTGTTATGTCCTGTACGTCACCTAATGAATTGTAACGAGTTATAAGAGATCGTTAATCTTGACAGTGTACGCCTTTTTATTTTGTCTGTTGCTTACTGAGTACTCTCGATATAAAGAGACTTTTCTGCGACATCATTTCAATCCAAAGAATGAAGGAAGATGTTTTATATAATTAATGTCGAAACTCGAGACCGTGGCTTTGGAATAATACTTCGAGTTCAATTTCAATTTTATGTTTTCTGCTTACCGAAGTTATATGTAAAGATAATGGAAATAGCAGGTGCTCTTCTACGTTTTTAATTTTATTCATATATATAAAGGAAGAAAGAAAAGTTACTGACTCAGCAGTATGATCGAAATCACCACGGAAATATACAGTATTACATTTAATGATAAGAAAACAAAACCCACATGATGACATCACAAACGTAGTATAGTGCAGCTAGGATATCGACTTAGGACGGTCATATAAAAATAAAAATTCAACATTCCGCAAATGTTACAGACAATATAAAGCTCTTGTGTACAACTATTGGATATCATTGTCCAACATGTCCTTATCCGGTTGAAACTGTTGTTTACTGTTTAGATTGTAGATTTCTATTCCAATAAAATACTAATGTCGACGTTTTACCAAATATGACTACGGTATTATACCGTCTACTGAATGTTTTTTTTTTATTTAAAACTCGACTTTTATTATAGCATCATGGCGGGTATGACTGGTCGGCAGGGAATGCTTGCTAATGACATCTGATCCTACATTGTGTACCTCTAATTTTTTACTTGGGGTCCGTGATTGCCTCACTATTTTGTCTTTTTATCGATATTCCGACGGAGCATTACCTATTAATCATCCACAGTGTTTGTCAAAATAATGCGTGTATCCATTTATAGATATACTACAGTATATATTCGTATACCATGACTTTTCATTTTGGGTTGATGGAAGAAATATACCCTTATCTGTATAACAAGCGGATGAATTTAAAACCAGGTCAAATTACCGAATTATCTGATGTGGACATGTTTAGCGGGGAAAAACGATAATAATGCTGACGTAAACATAACTGCTTCCGTAAGCATGGTATTTATGGTAGCAGAAAATCTTTAAATTCTTCTTAAAACGCATAAAAATGGTAAATTATGATAGTCAGTTAAGTGTGAACCCTTTTAACAGAAGGGTAGAAACTCCTTGACCACGGACTTACAACTTATTTTCCTTTAATTCGATAATTAATATATAGTCCTGCATTTGTGTGCATTTTGATACAAAGCTGAGAAAAATTACTAACAAAGATGACGTCAACGAAAATGTCCACTTCTAAGAATTTGACATACTTTATTATGAGTTATTAGTAACATAAACTATCTCTACTATTTACTGCTACTAAACTGTGTATTATCCAGCACACCCACTGTATCGGGCTGTGTTTGAAAGTCCTATTTTGATATAAAATTGTCAAAATATAGGTTTGATGGTCACAGCCTTTGGAAGCCCACAAACAGTCACTATTATATGTTAGTGCATCACATGATAAATCCTTGGAAATTCATCGGTTAACCACGCCGGGACTATGAAGTGATAGTGCCCGGTCCGGCTACTATTGCGTTTTGCTGGATGAGGTTTACAGGTGGCGCCGCATAGTAGTTGTAAACAGACGACAACAATATGTCTGCATCAGACCGGTTTGAGGCTGTGTATGTAGAAAATGTGCTGTTGGAGTAAAATACACTATGGTATCTCCATAATACATTTAATTATGCTGCAATTAAGGTCATGTGATGCACTAAACCTATTAATGACTGCTATCGCTCGGGCACTATTCTTTCCCAAAGCAACACTATGAGAGCATAGTGCCCACAAAAACAGGCATTAATAAGTAATTATATTTTGCGATAATACGCCTAACTAATATTGAGTATTGTTTTATTTTATCGAATTATTAGTAGCAGATAATTAGAAGGGCATATATTTTTGCAATATAACCGCCACTACATTATATTTCGTAATATGACGCATAACTGATATAGAATATTACATCCTATTGTCAAGTAATATTTAATAAAACTCTTTTATCGTTTTATTTTCAAAGTATTAGAAGCTTACAATTATATGATCATATAATTTAGATCTTTAGCTCTCCTAAACTTTCTATGTATGACCATTCAAAAATTGATTCACAAATAAATAATCATGGTCGAATTCAGCATACAGTGATAAAGCCCAGTAATTATTCTGTTATAACGATAATATGTACTACATAACAAATTTTTTGCTTTTATGGGAATATTGCGAGCGCGTGGAAAATCCGCGCATCGTAGTAGAGAATATTTCATATAGTGAACTTGCCATGAATGGAAAATTTGACTTCGTGTTCTTGTCTCCTTCATGCGTGTATATTTATGTATTTACCTCCTCAACTTGAAAGGTTGTTTCATGACTTTTGCGACGGGTGTTGCTTGCAACCAGGGGACGCTTAATCCTCCCTGGCACATGGTCTCATCTCGATTCTATTGGGGTTTGCATTTGTCTGAATATGACACAATTCACGATATTGTCCTTTTATTCAATGGACTATGAGATATAATTTACTCTTCGGTACTTCTTCGTTATATACTTCCATTGCATAAACACAAGTCTGACACAATTTTAAATTTAATTTACTTGGAATTAAATCATTAAATCATTTCATTTGATTTAAAATGTAATATTTAATTGGATCAAATGTCAAAAAAGCAATATCACCAATCTGTCACAACAAACAACACGCACTCTTCTCTACGACTTGTTTTAAATTTGTTGGTTTGTTAATATGTAGACTGAATCACCCACACACTTGATTCTTCCCATGATAATCTATTACACAAACTCTTGTATGATCCAAACTATATATAAATAAACCGGCAAAACCAAGCCTTTACAATAATTGAGCCTAAATATCTACCGTAACTGAATAATAATCTAACGATAACAAGAGCTTCAAACCATACCTTTTATACTTATACAAGTCATTAGGAATTTCTCATGAATTTTATAAATTTGCAAAGCATTTTAGAGTCAGTCGTTTATTTTCCAATGGATGAGCTTGAAGCATACATGAATTCCAAAACTGACACAATATCAATAAGCTCTCCTAAACTTTCTATGTATGACCATTCAAAAATTGATTCACGAATAAATAATCATGGTCGAATTCAGCATACAGTGATAAAGCCCAGTAATTATTCTGTTATAACGATAATATGTACTACATAACAAATTGTTTGTTTTTATGGGAATATTGCGAGCGCGTAGAAAATCCGCGCATCGTGGTAGAGAATATTTCATATAGTGAACTGTTACCTGTATCCTGTAGAGAAAATATATTTCCTGTACGTTCTTCCTAAAGTGGTGATAACAAGACCAATGCTCTTACAAATAGCTTAAGTAACAATAAAAATGGTAAGGAATGAAAAGAAAAACGACGTGGCAGAAGAAGCATGTTTAACATTAATAATAATAAACCACGGTAATGGGCAATCGTTCCTTATTTCTACTGTAATACATTCGACTATTTTGTAATGTCGTTTTCTGTCTTTATTTGACTAAAATTAAATCTTATGTGCACGTCTTGATGATTTGTGTCACACAGCTTGGTCATGTGGCTTCTGTCCTGTCTTTTATAAAGAGTAAAATACATAAATATCGAGGATATACAAATACAATATTGCCATTCCTTGCAGTCCTCCATATAAACAACATAAAAATGAGATTCTAACTAGACCTGTCCTAACGGGACAAATACCCCCGCGGCAACAAAGTTGAAACATAATTCATCCCAAGATACATTACTGGTATAAGTGTAATGGATGTCCCACTTGTACGTTTTGAGATATAATCAATAAAAAGAATCTGGTTTGTGTGCACTCTGACCTTGACCTTGTAGATGTGATCTTGGTTAATGGTCATTATACATCAATGGACAACAATTGTGTAAAATATAATCTTACAGCAACGTAAGAGAAAGATGTTATGGACCAAACAAGAATTCTGGCAACGTGTGCACAGTGACATTGACCTTGTAGATATCACCTTGGTTTAAGGTCATGGCATACCCTTAAGTCATGACCACCAATTCTGTAAAATATTATCTCTTTCCAAATGAAAAGGAAGAAGTTACGACTCGGACTCTGACTATGTATGCACTGTGACCTTGACCTTGTAGATATGACCTTGGTTCAAAGTCATGACACACCCTTGGGTCATGAACAACAATTGTCAAAAATTTCTCTCCAAAGTAAGAGGAAGAAGTTGTGGCCCGGACAAGTTTCATGGACAGACAGACACACAGACAACACGCTCTGTACAATGTGATACACACCATTGGATCATGGAAAACAATGTTGTGAAATATTATGCAGATCCTACAGTAAGAAATTGTGACTCGTACAAGCATTTTAACAATGCGTGCAGTGTAAATTAAGGTCGTGGCACAGTCTTGGGTCATTGACAACAATTTTGTGAAATATTATCCAGATCCAACTTGGCAGTAAGAAGTTATGGCCCGGACAAGGATGTGTGCACTAAAAGCTTGGCTTTAAAGATATGATCTTGGTTTGAGATCATGACACATCCCTGTGTTATGTTCAACAATTATGTAAATGGTTGATTGGTGTTTTACGTCGCTTTCAACAATTTTTCAGTTATATCGCGACATGGAAGTAGGAGGTTACCAACCTCTTAAACATAGTGGCGCAATCCGGGGATCGAACCCGTCAAGCGCTAAACCACTACACCAAGGCTGCCCTAAAATTGTGTGAGACGTTATCCAGATCCAACATAGCATTAAGGGGTTATGACCCAGACAAGGATTTCGACCACGCGTGACCTACATCTTGGAGATATGATCTTGAGCCAAGGTCATGCCACAACCTTGGGTCATGGACAACAATTGTGTGAAATATTATCTTTCATATCTACACTTATTCTCAGATGCAGTGTGGAGCCTGTAAAAAGGTTCCCCGTGTCTGGGTGTTTCAAGTGTTATTATTCACCCAATAGTTACTGACTTGGTTGTGTGGAAGTTTTCCCCAGGGTTTGTACATCCTTATCCCCCCCCCCTTTTCATTAAAATGGCTTCAAATATAATAAAAATTAAATACAAATCTCCTAAAGTTATAATCACACCACTTAGATTGCCCTCTGTGTCCACTCTTCATATACCTGGTATTTCTTGTAGAAAATTATTCGGCACCACTAAAGTTCTTATTTCTCCACTTAAAAGTAGTTTCCCTATTAAACGTTCGATCTCATTTTCAAAAACATTCACACCTATAAATTCTTACAGAGCTGTCAATTCTATACGCAGAGGGTATTCTAAGATTAATAAGTGCAACGCAAAGAAATGTCTTACTTGCCATCATTTAAACTGCAAGTCCAATATTGAATCTTCCGTTAATGGAAATATATTTAACACCAAATTAGACAAAGACATAGATTGAAATACTGCCAATGTTATATATGTCATCACTTGAGAAGCTAGAGGATGTGGGGCTCAATATGTCGGGGAAACTTCTCAAACTTTGAAACAACGTTTTCGGAATCATTCCTATAAAATTCGTAATAATTCACGACGTAAATACCAGAATTTTCTTTATAACCACTTTAATAAATACCAACATAATATTAACAATGTGAAAATAACTCCAGTAGAAAATATCTCTAAATTACCAGGTAATACGAAATCAAATGTTAAAAAACGACTTTTGGAAACCGAGCTCTACTGGATTAAACAACTACAAACCCCATACCCTCTTGGTCTCAACGACCAAATATATCGACAAGGTAATATTTCTTCTCGTCAGAATAAGATCAATATTTTTACATTAAGACATAAAACTATTAGAAAACGTAGGTCACATGGTCGTCGTCGTAATCGTAACATCAGAAAACGTAATCGTTTAAATAGGTCATTAAACGATCTTCTATTTATCGCAAAAAATAATGGCCGTCATGAACTTTTGCATGCACTATCCTCTATTCCGGTAAATAAATTGAAACATATCCTGGACGAAGCTGATCTTCGAAGTTTACGCAATTCTAATTGATATAAACTCAATTTGATTATTTTATTTTCATATAATAAACTCTTTCCTCGTATTCCGTCTCTTCCACCCAAGCAGCAATTTCTCAAAATTAAATTTATTAATAAAGGCTTCGATCTACTTAACATTTCTAATATTTTCCGTGATCATAGAGTCAGATCTAAAATCCCCCAATATTTTGAGAATTTAGAACCTCCACTTATTTGTTACCAGTACAAAAAGCCTATAAGAAATCTTATTTTAAATTATAATAAAGTTACATCTAACCCTGATGTTTCAGACTCTATTCCTTCGTCGTGTTCTTGTGAAAATTCTAAATATGTTTATAAACCGGCAGGTCATGTTATTACTGGTGACCTAAACTGTATTTCGGACAAGAAATTGCGCACCCTTTTTGGAAAAGGACCTAAATATAGGTTACCGTCCAGGATAGATTTCAATAAATGCCGTGACGTTATCGAAGATGCTTTAACTACATATTGTAAACGTTGGTGTAAAAAAGAACAGGTAAAGGTTCATGCTCTTAATGATTGGAAATTCGAGATTTTAAGAATTATCGATATCCGTATTAAGAACTTTACGGAAAATCCGCATTTATTTCAACAGCCTAATACATTGACGACAAATTCTATTAAAAAGAAGATAGCTGACTTACATGCTAAATATGTCTTTGTTCCCGCTGATAAAGCAGGTAATAACATAATAGTTGTTTGAAAACTATATTATATTGAAGTACTTAAAAACGAATTAAACTCCACTCATACATATGTGGAAAGCCCTACCTCAAAAGAGAGCACCTTGCACGATCACCTCATGAACATGTCCGACTTCAAAATTAAAACTGATAAATCTGATCTACCAACCATGTATTGGCTCCCAAAACTACATAAAAGTCCATATAAATCACGTTTCATATCTAATTCTAGCCACTGCTCTACTACGGTACTATCGAAACATATTACGTCTGCTCTAACTGCTATAAAAGATCATATTAAAAATTCTCATGAAGTTATAGACAAACTTCTTTAGTTAAATTTCAAAGCGACTCAAATTTCTACATTTGATTTTTCTACACTTTATACATCTCTGCCTCATGATTTGATTAAAAGCAAGTTGCTGTCTCTTATACAATGGTGTTTTCACAGAGAATCTAAAACCTACATATGTACTTCCAATAACTCTGGATTCTTTTCCAACAAACAATATACTTCATATAAATACTGGACTTGTAAGGAATTATGTAAAGCACCAGATTTTCTCATGAATAATATTTTTGTACAATTTGATGGCAAGATATATCAACAAATAGTTGGGATTCCTATGGGTACTAACTGCGCGCCTCTGATAGCAGATTTATTTCTTTATTGTTATGAGAGGGATTTTATGGTTTCTATTCAAAAATCAAAACGTTTTGACCTCATTGACAAATTTAATAATACTTGCAGATATCTGGATGACATTTTGGTTATCGACAACCCTGAATTCGAACAATTTATATCAGAAATATATCCACCAGAGCTCAAATTGAATAAAGCTAATACTTGAGATAAATCTACACCTTTCTTAGATTTAAACATCAAAATTATCAACCACCTAATATATACTAATATTTATGATAAACGTGAGGATTTTGGATTTCCTATTGTAAATTTCCCTTGCTTGGATGGCGATGTCCCTCGACTCCCATCATATGGTATCTATATATCTCAATTAGTTCGATTTGTCAGAGGCTGCACCGATGTTTTGGATTTTCATAAACGAAATTTACAAATTACTACTAAACTTTTAACTCAGGGTTACAGATATCACAAGCTAAGAAAAACATTCGGCAAATTCTTCAGATCTTATTCAGAACTTCTATCTAAATTTGGAAATATTTCTTTTCAACAGTACGTATCCAATGGAATTTCCCATCCTAATTTTTACGGTGATCTCGTATATAAACTTAGGAAAGTAAAAGGCTCCGATAACATTATTTTATCATGTAATAAAATAGTCAAACGTCTCCTAAATAGACAATATGATATTGAGATCATCAAAAAGACTATAGGTCTTGTATTTGGCCCCTCTACAGCCTTATGCAGACTTTTACTTGAACGTTGCACGCTGACTAACAAGGCGGTGGGGACTATATGACGGGCCTTGTCCAAACCTCTTTCAGAGGAGACATGGTCCTGAACCTCGTCCCCTCTGACTGTTAGTCGGGACTCCTACAGATCTAGGGTCTTAGCTCGCTTTCAGACTGGCAGAGCACGGTTTATCATGTTGATGTCGCATATATTTTTATACCATTATGTGTTTTACAATACCTTACGTGTTTATATTTTTATGACCTCTCAATATGCGATACCTGTTGACCCTTGTTCTTTACATGGAGGATTATTTATAAATTTTTAAATGTACGTCTTTTGATTGTTCTGCTGTTACGGTGAGTGGGAAGGTGGGCCCGTAAACCGGTTAACCACACCATTTGTTTGGCTTTTGTCAAATTAAATGACCGTCCTAAGTCGGTATCGTAATTGCACTACAATCAAATATTTTTGTAATGTGTTAAATGTTCTATTATATTATTTATATTCATGTATTGTATAGCTCCATGGTGACTTCTGCCACATAGCTGAGCCGGTAACTCCTCTTTTTTCTTTAATAATCTAACTTGGCAGTAAGAAGTTCTGGCCCGGACAACGATTTTGACTATGTATGCACTGTGGCATTACCTTAAAGATATGACTTTGGGTCAGGTCAGACACATCCTGGAATCATGGACAACAATTGTGGGAAATATTATTGAAATCCGACAAGGGGATAAGTTATGGCCAGGACAAAATGTTTGCTAAGTGTGTGCACTGTGTGTGCCCTTGGGTCATATACAACAACTGTGAAATATAATCTAGATCCTACAAAGGGGTAAGAAGTTTTGGCCCGGACAAAAATGTGAACAGACGGACAGACAGACAAGGTGATTCCCCCAGAGGGGAGGAGGAAAAGGGGGGGGGGGTTGTGTTTATAAATATAATTGACATTAAGCCAAATTTGATTTATTCTATCAGTTCAAGAAAATCCTTGGACAGAGAGAACGAAATTGATAGTATGGTCAAATCGTGCAGTTTGCATTTTTTTAAATGATTTGTCAAGGATTTAAACACAAAACATCAGTCTCATTTAAGAAAATGTTCTCTGTGTAGAAATACATCTGGTGAGTTGTACCGCGAATACCTCTGCTAGATGACTGTTTTACGGAAATTGATTTCTAGCTGTAAAATACCTTGAATCAGATTTCACATAATGAATAAGGCATGCAAACGAAATATATATACTTATCCACATAGAATATTAACAATTTGTCCAAGTCACCTGCAGTTCCGTCTGAACTTTTGAGACGACCCCTCAACAGATTAATACATATCACAGATATCACGTACCTCTTTATTGTCAAAGACTTATATTAGTCAAATAATAGGTGTTAGAAAAAAAAACCGCATAAAGACCCAAGAAACATTTCACACACCGCAAAATAGCGTAACGTAACTGTATAGTGTTCTAGTTGTTGAATGACGTCATTGTTAGCTTTATTATCGTGGTTGTTGTTATTGTTGATTTCATCGTTGTCATATCCTAGCTCACAGATGCGATAAATCGTATTAGTTTAAATCACGTTTTAAAGTTTATTTCCGATATATATGGTGCTGTGACGAACGAAAATGAGTGGAAAATTGCGATCGCAGAGAGTTGGTCATCGGAGTGCCGTAAAAAGACTTTCAAAGAATTTCGACGACGAAATTCAGAAATCGGAGGAAGAGCGAGATCTTAATATTGTAAAATTCACGATAAAGAGTCTGACGAACAAGAAAACGATTCTAGAGGAATTAGATGCAAGACCTTTAGACGAAACGTCAGAACAGTTAGAAAAAGAAACAGAAGACGCAGATCGGTATATTTTTGAATTGAGAAAAAAAAAACTTCGTCAAAATTTGACTCAATTTACAAACATTCAAACATACATGAACAACCAGTGACAAACCAGTTTCCGTAAATATTGGCTTTTACCGCTAAAACGCTCGGTTTAATTCGATATCTTTACTTACCCACATACAGCATCTAGCAATTAAGTGATCGCCAAATCACACATTTTGGCAGACTTTTTCATTCTAACGTCGTAAATTAATGACCCGTCAAACATGAATTTAACTATGACGTCACAGTGTAACTACGTAATGGGCATGGTTAAAATTGGATCTGGCGATCCCTCAATAGAATTTGCAGTCTCAAAGCTATACGACAGAGATAGATGGAACAAAAAGACACGATCCATAAAATAAATAGTCAATAACATAAAAATGGATAAAATCACCAAAGAGCTAAGACTTAGAGCTTAGACTCAACTGCTGCGAGGAATATGCTACACGATGGAAAAAAGAGAGGAAGTACTGGTCGAAACACTTTCGTATAATCTTTGTCCTTTTTGCTTTAGTCCTCAAAGCTCTTCAATCAATCTTGCAGGGGAACACGTATCTCCTCCCAATTGCTCGCTAAGGCATCGCAGCCCCATGTTTCCAGTTCCGGAAAGGGAGAACAAAACACTGGAATCTTTCTTTGGTTGCAAACACGTCTCTGTTTGCTTTCCTGGATATGTTGAAGAACGGATCCGCCATTGATTGACACAAGCTCCATTCTGTTATTTTCACTGTATTATTCCCGCGAGATAAACTGTCTGCCAATATATTCTTCTAAGTTCTTGAATATAATTAAGCTGCTTTTATCTGAATGTTCTTTATCACATAACATTGATATATCCTCCACATTATCATACACATATGTGTGGATTTTGCGCCCCTGCCCCTGACGATTGATATGACACTAGTGTTCAGTTGTCGCTCGAGATCATTAGTATTTCATTCATCGTGGTAGTATGAAAATGGAAAAAGTACTCTATGCACTAATTATTATATCAGATTTATGTATTTTGTCTTAGCTGTCGTCCACTCTGATATGGTCCCAGAAGTACCTACATTAATGTAAAGCTGATGGATAAATCCAAACCACAAGTCCAAAAATCATGAAACCATAGGACATACAAAATCAGTGAAAATGAAAAACAAATGGAAAATAACAAAATATGTCTACTTGAAGAGCATATGTGAACCCCTGTGATGGAGTGAGATCAGGTGCCCGGGGAGAGTGAGCATCTCCTGCTTGCTAGCAACACCCGTCACATATACCCCGTAGAAAGAGTCAAATCGTGTGAATTCCATATGTATCTATATATGGAGAAGTCGAAGTAGGTAACCTTCTAGTATAGAAGGTGTCAAATCTGTGTAAAGTGATCATAATCGGTCTCAGTCCAGAATATCATTTAAAAGTCTGGATAACGAGATATCATATGGAGTAATAAGAGTCTCGTAACGACCGTAGAACTTCCTCAGTGACGATGCTAGTCTAGCACATATATAACCCTGGTTGAGCAGCTTAACTGAAAGTCGCCTAGCCCTCAGAACAAAGTCATTGTAATTTGAACATGCTCTGGAATAACGTATTAACTGAGATATGAATACGCCGTATGCGGGCGATGATGGAATGTTGCTACTTATGAAAGGAAAGTTTGTGATAGCGAAATTGAAATCGTCACGTTTGTCATAGAGTGAGGTGTTCAATTGACCATTAATGTCGAAAGACAACATAATATCTAAATACGAAGTAGAATTACTAGTTTCTGTGGTTTCTTTGACCTCCAGTTCACTTGGATAGATGATGCTAAGGTAATGCGCGAATGAAGGATTATTAATTGAAAGCAAGTCATCTATATATCTGTAAGTAAAATTGAAGCCAAGAGCAAATTGTTTTTTTCCTTGCGAAAGCAAAGACTGAATGAACTCAGCTTCGTATGAATAAAGGAATATGTCAGCCAGAAGCGGAGCACAGTTAGTGCCCATTGGAATGCCGACAATTTGTTGAAAAACCTTACCTCCAAACACCACAAAAATGTTATCGATAAGAAAGTTCAACATCTGAATGATAGCTGTTTCAGTGTATTTATTTTTGGAATCAGAATTTTCTCTAACAAAGTAAGTTTTATCGTGGCCTATTACTATATATTTGAATTTTCGGCTTCCGTTTTTACTAGTAAATGCATTTTGAATAATTTCCGCTAATCTGTCTTTTAATTTCTGATGAGGGATCGTTGTGTACAGAGTCGAAAAGTCAAAAGACTTGATGGAGTGAATTTTAGTAAAACTTTTTGATTTTAGATGTTCTAACAACTCTTGTGAATTTTTAAGGATCCACATTTGATTAATTCCACTTCTGGAATATACTGTTTCGCAATATCTATGAAGGCCAGATTTAATTTCTGATAATATTTTTGTGAGTAGCATCGATACAGATTTTGTGGAACACTTCGAGGAACCAGCGATAAAGCGTTGTTTGTACGGAGTTTTGTGCATTTTTGGAATACAGTACAAATATGGAAGTTCTAAATTCAATTTATTTGAGTCAATACCAAACGTATTGAGGACAGATTTATGATTCTCGAGTACTTCCGAAACCGAAAAGTTCGTGAGAGTATAAGTAGGATTTCCTGGAGCTGAATTTAATCCTAATACATTAACTTAAACCATGATTTGAGGCATCAGTCCACATTGCAAGATCTGGTTGACTCTGTTCTAGTGTGGCCCTTTGGATATACTCAACCCATGAGTCCACCATTGCAACTGAGGTATCAGTGAGGCCTTGTTTGTAACTAGTTGTGTAATATCGTATTGCTATATGACAGGTAATACAGGTGTCCCACATGTAGTCCTATGGGACATTACCAAGAATACATACATTGTTAGCGATGACTACAAGATGTGGTATAAGAAAGCAGACATTTATATAGCTATTAAAGCTTGTAAAGTCGAAGTTGTAGATATTTTAAAGGATCACAATTTTGTCCCTACTGATTGTAATATATCCAAATGCGGAGACAAAAACTGTAAAACATGCCCGATCCTCATAACCGACAATACTTTTACGAGTAATCTTACTAAACGTTCTTTTTCTACTCGCACTTTTAAAAACTTATCTTGTAAGTCATCCAACTTAATATATGGTATAGAGTGTTCCTTATAAGGCATGATTTATGTCAGAGAGACGAAGGGTCAATAACGTACCAGGATGTCAGGGCACCGTTTCCAAATAAACCACAGTGGTAACCAATTACTTTATAGACATATTAATTCGCCTGATCATTCTATTTTGTTTCTGAAAGTCCGCATTTTGGAAAAAAAAATATACTATCCTTCCAATAATCCTAACCTAAGTGCCCCCTTTCGCCAAAAATGGAAGATTATTGGATTAGAGAATTAGGTACCGCGGCACCTTATTGTTGCAATAACCACATTGATACTGTAGGAAACTTAACAAGCCCTGGGAACCAGTCGGTGAATGTCCTTCAACTGTTGGCCATACATCATGAAGGCGTAGAAGTCATGGAAAACGTAGGTATAGTAAACCCAATATCGATGATATATCCTTTGACGCTCTTTTACCATTTGTCAATCTACCATTAGGGTTTCATCATATTCGTACCAAGTTGTATTCCCTTCCTTTGAAAAGGTTATATGAATTGTACGAATCGTCAATATCCTTACATTTTACCGACTCTAGTTCCCCACAATATCGACTGCAGGGCATCATTATGGACATATCGTCTAGCAGACTTTTCAAGGCACTTAAAACCGATAAACTTATTGGTGATAACATTCGCCCCTTCTTTAAAATGAAATTTGCAAATAAGGGGATTGATGCTCTAAATTTGAGTAACATTTTAAAGCATAGGTTAGTCAAAGATAAAATTCCTCCATATTTCCAACATCAGGAGTCGCCTTGTATTTCTAACAGCTATACATCTTCTGTGTCCTCTACAATATTTAATTATAAAAGTCTTTTACATTGTCTTGATTCATATAACATTCCAAAAGACCTTCCACCCTTTACATGTTCCACATCAAAGTATCTTTACCCTCCATGCGGCCATGTTGTAACTGGTGACCTCAATATAGTCCAGAACAGGAAATTACGAGACCTTCTGAAGAAAGGTCCTAAATACAGAGAGTCCCATTCTTTCATATGGCGTGAAAATTTCAAAATTATTATAGATGCATGCAAGGAATATGCCAGGAGATGGTCAAAAAGGGAAGAAGTGGAGCCTGACACTCTCTCCGAGTGGATAAAATCCATCGGAGAACTACTCAAAAGAAGAATAGGGCGTCTCATGCATTCGGTAAGAACCAGACATGAGTCCATATTTAATGACCCCGATGTAGCCAGAGAACTCTCTGAACTCCACGAACAATTTATTATTGTCCCAGCTGACAAAGCAGCAAACAATTATACCCTCGTTTGCAAAAGAGTTTACATTAATTGTCTGTTAGAGGAACTTGGATTACACTCTGCACCAGGAAATCCAACATACACACAAACAAATTTATCTATTTCTGAAATACTTCAAAACCACAAATCTGTCCTCGAGTCCTTTAGAAAGAAAAAAGAGGAGTTACTGGCTCAGTTATGTGGCAGAAGTCACCATGGAGCTATACAATACATTAATATAAATAATATACTAGAACATATAACACATTACAAAAATATTTGATTGTAGTGCAATTACGATACCGACTTAGGACGGTCATTTAATTTGACAAAGACAAAAGCCAAACAAATGGTGTGGTTAACCGGTTCACAAGCCCACCTTCCCACTCACCGTAACAGCAGAATAATCAAAGGACGTACATTTAAAAATATATAAATAATCCTCCATGTAAAGAACAAGGGTCAACAGGTATCGCATATTGAGAGGTCATAAAAATATAAACACGTAAGGTATTGTAAAACACATAATGGTCTGAAAGCGAGCTAAGACCCTAGATCTGTAGGAGTCCCGACTAACAGTCAGAGGGGACGAGGTTCAGAACCATGTCTCCTCTGAAAGAGGTTTGGACAAGGCCGGTCATATAGTCCCCACAGCCCTGTTAGTCAGCTTGCAACGTTCAAGTAAAAGTCTGCATAAGGCTGTAGAGGGGCCAAATACAAGACCTATAGTCTTTTTGATGATCTCAATATCATATTGTCTATTTAGGAGACGTTTGACTATTTTATTACATGATAAAATAACTTTATCGGAGCCTTTTACTTTCCTTAGTTTAAATACGAGATCACCGTAAAAATTAGGATGGGAAATTCCATTGGATACATACTGTTGAAAAGAAATATTTCCAAATTTAGATAGAAGTTCTGAATAAGATATGAAGAATTTGCCGAATGTTTTTCTTAGCTTGTGATATCTGTAACCCTGAGTTAAAAGTTTAGTAGTAATTTGTAAATTTCGTTTATGAAAGTCCAAAACATCGGTGCAGCCTCTGACAAATCGAACTAATTGAGATATATAGATACCATATGATGGGAGTCGAGGGACATCGCCATCCAAGCAAGGGAAATTTACAATAGGAAATCCAAAATCCTCACGTTTATCATAAATATTAGTATATATTAGGTGGTTGATAATTTTGATGTTTAAATCTAAGAAAGGTGTAGATTTATCTCAAGTATTAGCTTTATTCAATGTGAGCTCTGGTGGATATATTTCTGATATAAATTGTTCGAATTCAGGGTTGTCGATAACCAAAATGTCATCCAGATATCTGCAAGTATTATTAAATTTGTCAATGAGGTCAAAACGTTTTGATTTTTGAATAGAAACCATAAAATCCCTCTCATAACAATAAAGAAATAAATCTGCTATCAGAGGCGCGTAGTTAGTACCCATAGGAATCCCAACTATTTGTTGATATATCTTGCCATCAAATTGCACAAAAATATTATTCATGAGAAAATCTAGTGCTTTACATAATTCCATGAAGTCCAGTATTTATATGAAGTATATTGTTTGTTGGAAAAGAATCCAGAGTTATTGGAAGTACATATGTAGGTTTTAGATTCTCTGTGAAAACACCATTGTATAAGAGACAGCAACTTGCTTTTAATCAAATCATGAGGCAGAGATGTATAAAGTGTAGAAAAATCAAATGTAGAAATTTGAGTCGCTTTGAAATTTAGCGAAAGAAGTTTGTCTATAACTTCATGAGAATTTTTAATCGACCAAAAGTAATTGATGTTACCACGACAAACTCTGACCTTAAATTAACTTATATTTATTGGATTCCAAAAATGCACATAACCCCATACAAATATCGTTTCATTGCTGGTTCTTCCAAGTGTACCACCAAACCTCTATCCATATTGCTAATATAAGATAATGACACACATCAAGCATGGTCTTCAAACTTACTGTGATACCGCATACTACAGAAGCGGAATAAATCAGATGTGGATCCTCAATTATTCTAATGAACTTTTAGAGAATCTAAAATCTCCGAAATTTAATATTTTCAGCATCAAATCTTTTGACTTCTCCACGCTCTACACTACAAATCATCACCAAAAGCTCAAAAACAGACTTGCTACAATTATTCGAAATTATTTTTTCCATAAAAGTGGAAATCGTAGATATAAATGTCTTGTCATTGGGCGGGAAGATACATATTTTGTAATGGAACACTCTGATGCAAAACACAAGTATACCGATGATCAAATCATCAAAATGCTGGAATTTTTAATAGACAATATTTTCGTGGTATTTGGAGGGAACATTTTGCAGCAAATCATTGGCATTCCCATGGAAACTAACTGCGCCCTCTTCTTGCTGACATTTTCTAA
Source organism: Pteria penguin (assembly GCA_035048485.1). Lineage (NCBI taxonomy): Eukaryota > Metazoa > Mollusca > Bivalvia > Pterioida > Pteriidae > Pteria > Pteria penguin. The sequence goes on along the minus strand of CM068582.1, from coordinate 48,172,251 downwards.
TATTCGTATGAGGCAGAATTTATTCAAAACATGCTCTCCACAGGCAGAAAAAGTCTTGCATCTCATTTTATTTTTACGTATAGATATATAAACGACGTATTGTCAATCAATAATCCTAACTTTAAGGATTACATACATGAAATCTATCCCCATGAACTTGAGATAAAAGAAACACCCGGGAGCAATAATATTCCGCCTCGTATCTGGATATATTTTAACTTTCGACAATAATGGTCATTTGAACACCTCTCTGTATGACAAACGTGACGATTTTAACTTCCCAATAATTAACATCTCGTTTCTTTTCAGCAATATCCCGTCCTCATCTGCCTATGGAGTTTTTATATCTCAACTTATAAGGTACTCAAGAGCCTGTTCTCTATACGACAGTTTTTTTTCGAAGGGCCAAACGACTGGCCACTAAGTTGCTCATGCAGGGATATGTTAAAGAACGTCTGAAATCGTCACTGAGGAAGTTCTGCAGTCGCTATGGGGATTTTGTACGAAAATATGATGTACCTCTTTCTAGAATGATTGATAATATTCTGGAATGCGACTAAATGACCTGTTCAGTGAACACCAAATATGTACTTTCGTATGTACAATTAGGAAACCAAAAACTCTTGATTTTGACATGTTTCTTGAGAACTGCTGTGACGGGTGATTCATGCAAACAGGAGACACTTATTCTCCCCGGACACCTGGTCTCACCTCGGAATTTTTCAGTATTTCGGGGTTAACAACAGTTCCTTTTTGAAACTTATACAATTTTGTATCTGTCCTTGGACTTTAAGAATGATTAACGGCTTGGTACTTCTTCGATATTGATTTAGGGATCAATGGCAGAAAAGATATAACTAGATCAGTCGTATGTGTAGTCTCAACACAGGAAGTAAATCTATACAAGAGGTCATGAGGCCCAGTGTGCGGAAAGATGAATGGGCTGATGCAGTATGCCTGTTGGGCAATACAAGAGATGGTTTGGGATAATTTGATATAACGGGTTTGCCCAGGACATACCATTTCCGCCTGTTAATTGCACTGAACGTCCAGATTTATTATATGTTGAGCTGGGCAGAGATGGGATTTCTTTAAATTCACTAGACTTAAGTCTATGAGCTTGTGAAGAGTTAGCATCAGTTGAGACATCACATTGGCAGGATCCCTGCTCTGGATTTACCAATCGTCTAGATACATATAAATGTAAATCTCTCTCACACATAGAAAACTCCTTTTTTGCTAATGCTATCTTTGTCAATACTCTGGTAGCTGTCGCGAGGCCGGAAGGCATTGAGCGAAAATGATACTGGACACTGTTGATGCAAAACCCCAGATATTTGCGGTCACTAGAACATGAAGATATACGCAGTCTCCTTGTTAAAGGTCGTAGAACGCTATGTTTCTATCTTGCAATGTTAAACGTTTAGTATATGATGTAGATTAAATTCTTTTGAACTAGAAAGAATGTTGAATAAAATTTCAGACCTTCCTAGCTTTTCGGTTCTAACTCTATGGCTTATTTTCCTATCAAGCTTTCTACCTCTTTTAATAAATTATGACTCTGTTCATCGTTTTTGGCTATAGTAAACTTGTACTCGTCAGGACAGGTGGATCTTGAAATGATGACTTTAAGTCTTCTTAGACCAATTCCAATATCAATCGATCTGTTGTGATTTCCCTGTATTTCTCTGGAGATATATTTAATCTGTGCCAAACTGAGGCGTGAATTAGATTCTTTAAAATTTCTTTAGATGAAAAGGTGCATTTTCAATCTACTTTTTGTTGACACGAAACCCCAACTGATGCGAGATCCTTTCTCTCGGGACCCCAAATACTTGTCTGATTTCTTTGTTTCATGAGAATCTAATCGAATTGTGCGGGCGGTAGTGACTGAATCCTGAATTGTTTTGAAGTTATAATACTTTGTTAAAACACGAGCGAAAAAAATTAAGAATTACTAATTCACTTTCGCTCAGACCTTGATCCTTCAAAGTCACCACTTCAACAGATTAATGATAATAATTGGAAAAGCGTTCATAACAGGCGAATATAGTCCACTGTAGTGTCTGCATAAATCATCAGTCATCGTTAGAAATTCTCTGAAGGGTATACATGAATAACGTATTGGAAATGTGAGACAATTTAGTGCTACAGGGTTAAAAACTTGAGAGGGAAATTTAATTACACTATGTGATTAACAACGAATTCCTTTGGTTAACAAAATAAATTTCTATTCCAGCATCTACATTTTTTCTGGGTCTTCATTAGAAATTTCCGTTGGTCACAACAGAACGACATTGATTTTATAGAAATAAAAACTTATCACAAAACTAAGAGCATTCTACCTTTTAGCCATACCCACCATACATAAAATTTCAATACTTTACATACGAGATGAATATGAAACAACACTACAAAAAGCTCCAAGTAAATGTAAATCTGGTTTAATTAAATATCACATTTAAATCTACAGTCCACGTCTTGTGCACCGAACATTTCTGTCTGGAAAGTTAATCAAAGTAATCAGATATATTTGGTATCATTACTCATAAGTCACAATAAACGTAATGTTTGATATTAAAATGTATGTATCTGTTTTGGCGTTTGTGTAGCTGTGGTTCTCTCTAGTGCTAGATACATCGCATGCATCTGATTTTACTATTATTTTGCTAATCAGGAAACGCTTACTCTTTCCGAGGACTTGGTTTTATCCGTTATTCTAGGGGTTCATAATTATTAACTATAAATACAAATTTCAGAGGAATTGTATGGTACTCGATTTATCAAGATGATTGATAGTTTCTTGGGCTTGACAGTCAGTGACCTGGTATAATAACAAAGCATATGAATAAATATATTTATGATCCAAGTTGTAAATTTAATCAGTATCCCAATTAATTTTGTCACTTGGTATTTTTCATATTTTTGTGTGTTTTAACTTGCTCTGGCTTTTCATGTAGACGTAGTTACCCGAATTTAAATTACACTGAAAACAGACTAAAACTTTGTGTGTGTTTTGTGTTTTTCTTTCATCTTTAAATCTTCAAGAGATCAGATCTCTTGGTATTCTTAAGGACATAGCCGGCTTGCAAAACTTTTATATCTCTGCACTAAAGAGTTTATCAAATCAAATGCAGTTGCTCACAAGAAATATAACTATAATTTAGCCATGAATAAAGTTGCAGGATTGCCAGGAATATTGCAAATACAGTTTTCCTTTGTCTTTTCACAGAAAGGTCTATATAGAATAGTTTCAATTTCTTTGCGTTTTTCAGGTGATGATGTATCCAATATATTTTATTTCAAATATGAAGAGAAAATATGTGAAAGACAAAAAGATTTTGAGTTATGTGTTGTTCTTGCCCATACTTAGCAATCGAAAATGTCTGAATCAATCAATCAAGGAAGTTGAAAAAAAACTCCAAATTTTTATTTCGCAACTACATCAGACGTCACCTTGAGTCCCTATGATAGACCATAGCGAGACACTGGTTCAATTTGAGAGAAAACAGATGACATCTGACAAAGCTGTAAGACACAAATCACTAAGGACATGAAAACAAGAAAATGGTATTAGACGAATATACAAGGAAAAACTTTACAAAAATTATCGATTGTTCTTCGGTTACGATACCGACTTAAGACGGTCAAATGAAGTAACAAACGTCACTCAATTGTTGTGGTTAGCCGGTGTTATATAGTAATTTTCCCCCTAGCCATTTTCCCCCCGGAAAAATGGCTATATAGTGGTTTATCCCCCCGGAAAATTGGCTATATAGTAGTTTTTCCCCGGGGGAAATTTGGCTATATGGCTATTCCCCACCCCCTCTTATAGCCATTTTTCCCCAGGGGAAAAACTACTATATAGTGGATTTTCCCCCCCAATGTGAAATTCCGGATTTTCTTTTCACACGTAAGTAAATCTAGCTTGTTACCTTGTTAACAATAGATAGATTTCTATTTAAAATAGAGATATTTCAACTTTTGATACGGAGATATATCTAATTAATTTAGAGATATCTCATTTTCTGAAGTAGAAATGTCTTCAATTTTAATCTCCTTGCCGGAGATATATCCAATTAATTTAGAGATATCTCATTTTCTGAAGTAGAAATGTCTTCAATTTTAATCTCTTTTCCAAATACAAATGCATATATTTAGAACAGAGATTAAACTACTAGAATTTCATTCGAGATATCGTTATTCTGTCCGAGAAATCTCTATATATACAAATGGAAAAAAGAAAAACAAGTTCGTTTTTATGCCCCCGGAACGAAATTCGGGGGCATCTAGTTTTTGACCTGTCTGTGACTCTTACCCTGTGACAAAAACCTTGACTATATCGTTTGTACCAAGAGGTACAAGGCTTTGAAACTCCACATATACTTTTCTTGTGATGAGACCTTTTATTTAGGACCGTGATTTTTTAACTAGTGACTTTGACCTTGGTGCTCTACGATTTCAAATACTTAACTTTGGCTGTATCTTTTGTACCAAAAGGAAATGGGATTTTGAACTTCATATATAGATTACTTGTGGTAAGATCTTTAATTTGGGACCATGACTTTTGACCTAATATCCTTGACCTTGAAGTGTGGCCTACTTTTCAAAAACTTTAACCTTGACTATATCTTCTACACAAAACGGTGTAGAGCTATGAAACTTAGCATATAGATAATTTAAGATGAAACCTGTCATACTGTGCGTAAGGGACAGGGAAATTACATTCTTGTGTTCATGATTTACATCTGCGACCAGACAACCCTTGTCGTAGATTGCAAATCGTGGACACCTGGGTGGAATTCCCTTCTGTTATTTTCATGTTCATCATGTACTCTGTACATGATGAGCGATATTGTGATATATATATATATAATGCATCAGTCTTAATTTATTAAGGAATTGAATATTCCAAGAATTCTTGCACGTTCAATTCTTATATTTATCATTGGAACATTTTGACTGATAAATTGCTATTTTACTTATGATGTATTATGAAAAGTTGCCTGGGATCGAATCTTGAGTCACAGCCTGATGTCATGATTGACATCTATACGAAAGTAAACGACAATTTTTACAATGAAATAATAGAAAATAGCATACTATGGTAAATATATAAAAAGAAATACTTGTAAATAAATAAATAAGACAATAATAAATACACACACACACACAAACAAACAAACAAACAAAACAATTAACAGTATACAGAAACCCATTAACCATAACACTATCGGTTTGATCCACAGGCTATTACAATAGTACATTTGTATTTCAAATGTTATCTGACTGATACAGAACGAACGTGTGTAAATTCTAAACCGTTACGTAAGGGGGGAAAACTACTATGGGGGAAAACTACTATATAGCCATTTTTCCGGGGGGAAAACTACTATGGGGGAAAAATTCCTATATAACACCGGTTTAAGGGCGCCCACCATCCCACTAACCGCTAAAACAGCACAATCAAAAGACACACATTTAAAAATTTATAACTAGTCCTACATATAAAGAACAAACATCAACAGGTTTCTCAAGAAGATAGGCCATAAATATTTACTACACACGAAACGTTTATGGAATAATATGCTGCTATCAAAAATATGTAAGGCGACATCAACATAAGTAAACCATGCTCTGCTCGTCTGTAAGCGAGCTCAGATAAATAGGAGTCCCAACTAACAGTCAGAGAGGACGAGGATCAGGACATTGACTCCACTGAAAAGGTTTAGACAAAGGCCCGTCATAGAATCCCCACCCCCTGTTAGTGTGCAACGCTCAAGTAAAAATCTGCATTGGGATGTATAGGGACCCAATACAAGACATATGGTCTTTTTCTATTTTATTAATAACTTTTCATTTGCAGTATTACATAGATCCATAAATTTACATACATATATGTGTATAGATATCCACATGCACTTACATATATCAACATAACCATACATACATATACACACACACACATATATATATATATACATTTATATACATACATACATACATACATACATACATACATACATACATACATACATACATACAAACATACATACATACATACATACATACATACATACATACGTATACACACATAAATACTTAGATATACGTACACATAATAAACATATACATACACATCCAAACATTTACATACACATATACATATATACACATGCACATATACATATATATACACATGCACATATATATATATATATATATGTAAATTTGATATTATAACATTATTCAGAGTACACTTTATATGAGTTCATAATATATTGATACAAACGACATCATAATCTCTGCCACAATGACAATTTTGTAATTTAATATTAATCTAGTGTGTGAATATTATAGTATATTACTTAATCTATCATAAGAATCATCTTTAAGTTTTCCAGCTAGTTGGGGTATACTGTTTTATTTTCTTAAGTTATATTTCAACTTTTCCACTAAATTATCTTTTGTCATATTTTCCTGAGGCATTTTACATTTCATTTTGTATTTATATATTTTGTAACACACAAAATATATAATATTATTCAATCTGTTTGTTTTCATATTAAACTCTGTAGAAAATCCTAAAACTATTATTTTCCATGAAAATTCAAAATTCAAAGATTCACTTATTAACTCCTATATGTATTTTGTGAGTATGCATTCAAATAGTAGGTGTTTGTGTCTTCAATGCATAGATATTTTTTTACATAATGGAGAAACCTCTTTATTCCATTTGCTAACATTTAAATTGTTATTCAAAATTCCGTGAAATAATTTGTAGTTAAACTCAGAGATACATTTTTACAATTTTATATTTGTAAATACTTTGCCATATTCCTTTATCTGTAATATTAAACATTCTTGACCATTTCTGTTCATACAATGGTCTTTCAAATTTCAGATTCCTAAGGAATGTATGATAAAATATAATTTTAAGTCATCAATTGGCAGTAGTCTATTATTTTTAAAAAGGTAGAAGCGATGATCCTGTATATTTATATATTTTGCTTTAGAACATTGAAATAAGTTTTCATACACTGCAAAAACTTTTTTGATTATCAAATATTCACAAAGAATATTATTTTGTTTTTTAATTACATGAAAAAAGGTGCTAGATCATATAATTTGCCTTCTTCATTAAATATATCTCTTGTATAAAGTATTCCACTTTTAATCCAATTTTGAAAATAGAGTTTTAGATTTGTATAAGAAATGACAATTATTCCAAATTATTTCTTGTAAAAATTCATTACTGCTAAACTTTTCAGATTTGTTACTTTTTACATCTATTAAATGCAGTAAATACCTCTATATAAAATTTGAGCAACAAAGGATGTATTATTATCAGTACAACAGGAACTTATAAGAACATCATAAATTGTCATATTATTTTTCCTTAACAGCTGTGATATGAATTTATATATCATACCATTTTCATTCTTTAGCCCCGAGATAGCCTGTTAGTCACTGTGCAGCGCTCAAGTAAAAGTCTGCATTGGGTCATACTGTCGATGTCGAAGACGTTTAATAATTTTCATAGAACCCGACTTGTGAAATTATCGAAATCTTTGACCCCTCCTTAGTTTGTACACTAGATCACCGTAGAAATTTAGATGGGAAATTCCGTTGGATACATATTGTTAAAAAGTCACAATTTCGAATTTAGATAAAATGTCTCAATAAGAATTTAACAAAAGTTTTTCGAAGTTTATGATATCTATAACCCTGAGTAAGAAGTTTAAAAGTAATATGAGAATTTTTTTGCATGAAAATCCAAAACGTCTGTGCTGGCTCTAGCGAACCGAACCAATTAACTAATATAAATAGTATATAATGGGAGTCTGGGGACCTCACCATCTAGATAAGGGAAATTTACAATAAGAAATCCAAAGTCTTCATGTTTATCATATATGTTGGTATGAGTATTGTTGTTAATAATTTTAATATTTAAGTCCAAAAAAGGTGTTTCCTGGTCGGAAGTATTGGTTTTGATTAATTGAACTTCAGATGGATAGATGTCAGTAATATAGTATTCAAACTCAGGATTATCGATACCTAAAATATCATCAAGATATCTAGAAGTGTCATTGAACTTATCAATAAGGTCGAAACGTTTGGAGGTTTTAATACAATGCATACATTCTCTCTCATAACAATATAAAAATAAATTTTGCTATAAGGGGAGCGCAGTTAGTGCCCATAGGAATCCCAATAACCTGTTGATAAGTCTTGCCAAAAAACTGTACATTAATATTGTCCATCAAAAATGTGATAGCAGTACAAGTCCAATATTTATAATTATCATATTGTTTGTTAGAGAAAAATTCAGATGTAACTGAAGCATAGAGGTATGATTTAGACTCTCTGTTGAAACACCAGCGTATGAGAGCTTAGATTTGGCTATGATTAAGTAACGAGATGGAGAGGTATATAGCGTCGAAAAATCAAAATTAGAAAGATTATTTGCTTCAAAATTTTCTCCACGGAATGTTTCAATGTCTGCGTTAGAATTTTTGATAGACCAAAAGTAATTGACGTTACTTTTGCTAAAACAGCATAAGCATTTGTATTTGCTAAAAACAGCAGAGGTAATATGTTTAGAAAGCACATTTGTAGAACAATGACGAGAATTTGACATAAAACGTGATATGTATAATATTGGCTGATAAATGAATTTAAAATTATTGCATGAACAGGAAAATGGAATAGAGTCAAGCGAAATAAGATTAGATGTGACTGCATTGTAATTTAATATAAGGTTTCTAATAGGTTTTTTGTTATGATAGCAAATCAGGGGTGGTTCACGTTTCTCGAAAAACTGAGGAATTTTAGATTTGACCCCATGATCATGGAAAATATTAGAAATATTAAGCAGATCTAAACCTTTATTTACAAATTTAATCTTTATAAATTTTCAATTTAGAAGGAAGCGATAGTAAACGTAGGTAGTTTTCGGTGCTTTTGTACTGACATGAAATATATACTTTAAATTTTCAGTCATCAAATTAAGTAAATCACTCTAAAACTAACAGTTTCTCCCTCGTGCATAGCTCTGTCCTTAGATTGATTCTTTGGGTTCACTTTTGGGTTATTTTGGTTTCAACAGTGCTCTTCAAATATTTATATTTTGAGAATTCCAATCATTTGGCCACAAGCATCACTGAAGAGACATAAGTTGTCGAAATGCGCATATGGTGCACTAAATTAAAGGTATATATGTCCTATATTTATCATAACCACTAGGCCGGTGTCACCCCTCGGGGACTGATAGTCCCCGAGGGCATCCTTCACATTTTCAGTATCTCCTTCATCCATAGCTCTGTCCTTAGATAGATTTTTGGTTCACTTTTCAGTCATTTTGGTGCACAAAATTAAAAGGTATATGTGTTCTATATTTTTTCAACACTGCTCTTCCAATTTTTATATATTTTGAGAATTCCAATCATTTGGCCACGAGCATCACCTAGACATAAGTTGTCGAAATGCGCATATGGTGCACTAAAGTAAAGGTAAATATGTTCTTTATTTATTGTTATATGAAAATGCTATAATTATTTTAAGGCGAACCCCAATAAAATCCAGGTGAGACCAGGTTCCCGGGAGAAGTAAGCGTCCCCTGGTTGCATGCAGCACCCGTCGCAAAAGTCCTGCAACAACCTTTCAAGTCGATGAGGTAAATACACAAATATACACGCACGAATACACGAAGGAGACAAGAAAACGAAGTCAAATTTTCCCATTCACGAGATACCGTAGCTTCTCATAATGGGGATATTTATTCGACTCATCGAGTTTTCCTGTAGACTGGTTAAGTTCTGTTTAATGTACTCCATTGTCCATATTGATGGGCGTGCTAAGCGATAATCTACATTTTGGAACAAAATTCGACACAACCTCTGCAATGTGCAATACGTCAAATCAACAACAAAACCTGGAGGATTCTTTACGGGTTTAGTCCGGTGTGACAATGTACACGACTTTACCAGAAGTTACAAAGATTGTACGAGTGAAGGCGACCTGTTGCAATTTCGGAGTTAAGGTCGTGGACACATGTTTACCACAGGTATTCGAGTGACAGCCAATCAACATGTCTACAATGCAAATTTCGCACGACAGTTTACAAATTCATACTGTTGCCTATGGAGAGACATCACTATGACACCCAAAGACATTTAAGCCCTGTAAGACAAATGAGGAGTTATGGCGAATTATAACTGGTTAATTCCTGTGTTTGCTACTTTAATTAACCGTCCCAAGTTGGTATCGTAACTGCAGTACAATCGCATTTTTTGTGATGTTTTCTGTGTTCTCTTGAAAGTGTTACAATGATATTTACTTTTTAAAAATCTAGTCGCTCCGTACCGATTACTGAAATCAGATTTCTACGACATGTGATGACAATTGTTCGATCACTATATGATAGCTAGACATAGTGGACATAACGTAGCCTTTACGCAGCACTCTGTGACGGACGGAGATTCAAAACGCATTTCTGTTTAATATTTTACATTAAATATCTTAGTACATATTGAATTCTTACTGAATATAATACTTTTCTGTATGTGTATGAAATAATCAATGTTTATTTTAAGTGTGTGTGTACAGGGTATTTTAATTTATTTGGACTTACGTAAAGTAGTTGCAAATTGTTGCGTTGCTTAATAAACATGTACATGTGAATTGTATATATATTTGTGAATCTTAATGTTTTACACGGATACCTTTCATAATTAAACATACGTTCTTGGACTGTGCAGATGTATACGAAAAGCTTATTATTTCGTAAATAAATAAAGATTTGTTTAAATGTTTTAGTTTACGTAAATTAGAAACTAAGATTTCTTAAATCAATCTTGAAATATGGTATAAAGAAATACGATATGTATAGTTTAAATAATGCTTAGCATAATCTAAAAATGTACACACCGTTTACAAATAGAGATGGTCTATCGACAATATTAGTCTTGAAGTTTTTAATCGCATCTATATATCTACTATATTACAAATTTGCTATTTTTTGCTTAACTTCGGTTCGGATCATATGTATATTTCATGGTGGATTATTATACCATGCAGCATAAGAGACGAAAAGACAGTAGTAAAAACTAAATACCATTAATCTTCTTTACCAAAGGTAATTAATAATGTTAATATATATGAAATGTGTAATCAAAGTTCGTAGTTAACTCAAATAACTTGTTCTTCTCTGCCTGCCAATGCGTAAGATATTCAATGACAATCAGTGCTTGTTTTACAAAAAAAATATAAGTATCTAATTGGCATACATGTATAATGTAAAATGTGGATCTAAACAATAAGCTCAAAAGAGTCAACGTATCGTACCTTATCTCGTAATTATAATACTTTACTTAAACTTTTAATAAACCTTCTTAATTATCTACTGAGCTCTTATAAATGATTTCCATAAGATTACGTTCAGAAAACCAAATCTTTTTTATCCCGTAAGATACAAAGACTTCACTTATTAGTCATCGCTATTTGAATGGAAACAAGGATTTGAAATAAATCTGAATGAGTTGTAGTCAAAAGACAAAATTTTGTAGAATTGAATAATATACCGTTGCGATGTGAATATTCTATGTACTTATCATCAGGAAACTGAGTTAAGTAGCTAGAGTGATCGATTATCAAGTTATGGAGACAAATAAATATAATTCCTATTGTAAAAAACTTACAAAATAATAAAATTACTAAGATAAATAACATAAATTAAATAAATTAAAAAAAAAACACACACATATACACAAACACCAACAACAACAAAAATTCATATGATAAAAAGAAGGTTGAATTTGTTCTTTTGTCGACATTGGATAAGCTGCATATGTACAACTTTTGTCTCTTCAGTGATTATCAACGCCTTAACTGTTGAAATCAAAATTATACATATTCAGATAACACATTCATTACAAAATTGACTTGAAAATAAGAGCCAAAGGACCCACTAAAGACAGAACTTTGTATGAGTGTGATACTCCTCATACAAAAAGACGTCAAACATTAATAAAACGGTCATAAAACAAATTTGGGCAGACTTACATCTATGCCTAAACTATCAGCAACATGTAATTTTCCTGACGGTCATTTCTTTTCATTCATAATCATAAAATTTTCAACATAAACGTGAATTTTGGAAGTGACATTGCAAGAAATCTGAACATGGTTCATCTTTACTGATTTCGCATGCTTTAAATCAATAAATCCAATTGAACATCGAATTTTACATTATTTTATTAGTTTTTCACACTTTTTACTTGTTCTTAATCTGAGTCCATATGCGCTCCCCGAGGTCATTTCTTTACGGGTGATCTTCGTACTTCGTTTTTACTCATTAACAAGACACTAAGAGATCTATTGCGTAAAGGACCCAAATACAGGGAATCTCTCATGTTTACACTGCGTCAGAACTTTGACGTTACTATGGACGCATGTGACGAATATGTAAGCCGATGGACAAACCCTGACACTTGGTAGATTTAGTCAGCAAGAAAACATTGATTTGAACAATTTGCCAATAGCAGACACAAAGCATAAACAATTTCACATTTCTCTGCAGTGCCATCTCCTCCATTAAGTCTGATTACAGAAGTGAGACTTCATTCATTACATAGAAATCATACATACGCTCTCACAAATTTGTTTTATTCTGAAACATTAAAATTATTTGGAATACAAAAAAAAAAGTTTCACTGACCGCATTGTCATATATTTTATTGATTTAAACTGCGCAGTAAACTACATGAATATTGATTCATTGCCGGTTCGTTGAGATGCTCACCTAAGTCTTAATTCAGTTTACTCGAAATGAACGAAATATAAAGCAAGGTCTTCATTCAGACGAACTGCACAAGAGCATACTCCGGAAGTGTGATCAATAAGATGTGGACTCACAAGAATTCAAAAGAATTAATTGATTATTTCAAATCACCAAGTTTCAATCTTATAACAAGTATCAAGTCCTTTTATGTTTCGACCCTCTATACAAATATTCCTCACCAAAAACTCAAAAGCAGACTAGTTTAAACCATACCCATTTCCTTAGTATAGGAAACAAGAGACCCAAGTGGGCCTATATCGCTCTCCTGAACACAGTTTGCTTATTTAGTTGACAATTTGAAAAATTTGAATATACAGTGATGCTCCGTTTATCCGGACACGTTTGTTCCCGGCCGATTTGTCCGGATAACGGATTTTCTGGAGCACCTGATCTTAGTACCGGTACATTACATGTTAAAGAATCTTATTTCCTGATAAAAGAAGGGTGTATACAGTACACGGTAATACTGATTTCTAAATCCTGCATGATTTTTCAACTCACTGTCCTCTATTCAAATGTTGACAGCCGCCTATGTATATACCTCGCGCTTGACTAATTAATTTCACTTTTATTGCGAACGGAGTGTTTATCTAACGTCCTGCTGTGTCATACAAATTTAGAAATGAAAAGCATTTATGTCCGGATAAATTTATACAGTGTTCATTTTTTAAATATAAAAATTTTCTATAAACATAAAACAGAAGAATAACTAAAAGTTAAAACTTCTATACAAAAAATGTAATGAGCAAGGATACGTTATCGATTATCGATCTCAGAGAGAAGAGTGACGATACTTAAAGTTTGGTTACAATCTAAGCCTTAATATTTAATTAACAATGTAAGCTGCGAAGTCGGCAATTTACTTGTATTTACTATCATTCAACTAAAGGTAATCTTCATTTCTGGCGTGAGCGTGTACTGACTCATTAAAAAGCAATCATCAATGAACGCTAACATGACGTTTGACTACACCACAAGCGGTCAGTTCGTAATTGGATAGGTTATTTTAAAACATACCATAGGTAGGTGACCAGGTAAACGCGTCGTTAGACTGTTTAACAAACAATCGGCGCAGAGAGGAGATAAGCAGTGTATTAATTAAAACTGCAATTATTTGCTATAGTTACGTCCGGAAAGCAAAATTGTGTCCGGATTATCGGAGCAAATTTTATGTACTTTTGGAATTCCGTACCCATATTTCCTTGTGCGGATTTCCGGATTATCGGATCAAAATCTCATTTGGGAAATCCGTTCCCGCACTTTCTTGTCCGGAAAGTGGATTTTCCGGATAAACGGATCCCGGATTAACGGAGCATCACTGTGTGTATATCTTATGGATGGTTCCGTTATTGGATGGGTTCTCGGCACTTACATTTAGATCAGTATACTACTAACTAGACTATTTACATGTAGATACATTAGCATTACTGAAGATACATAAGGTTTAGAAATAGACAAATGGATCACTAAATGTCTCATATTTACTCTAAGAAAAATAATTGTGAGCTACAAACAACGACGGCATGACACTTGTAATGTCACAAAAAGTTCATGATAGGTAAAGATTTAAATAAGAGTAAGTGGAAGATTGTCAGGCCAGAATTTCATTTTTTCCATCTTTGTAATTACAGAAGTCATTCAAAATGAGATTAACAGAAATGAAATGGAAGGTGAGTTTGATATTTCTATATTTTATGTGCATTTCCCTGGTGATTTTTGTCATACAGCCTGGTCAGATGTGTACTGTTTTCCCTTCATAATCTGTATTGATCAATGTTATGCATCCAGACCAACTTTTCCATCATATTACTACAAGGTTGACCCTCATAATACCTATCATTACATACTTCTCTGAATACATGTGATAATCACTGTAGACAACTATCTATAGTCACAGATTCAGTGGAATCTATAACAATATCAAACCTTTCTCTCTTTTACGGCTTTTCTGCACTCTCGTTAATAGAATATATTATCTATTATATGTAATAAAGCCTTGTCCAATCCTTCCAGTATATCTAATATCTGGAAAAATTTTACCACATTTACCATAATCGTGTATCAAGGAGTCTCAAAAAGTGTAATATTTTTTGTATGCACCTTGTTAATGTAGTATATTGTCCTGATCTTACTAAGCAATAAAGCTTGTTGGAGATTTCTCGTATACAAACATGTGAAATATCTCTTTGAAAGTCAAAATTGAATAATATGATTTCTTAAAAAAAATTACATATAATAAATAAATGTGCACATGTCCTAGTGACCTAATTTAGTATTTGCTTAAGCTTAAACTCGCTATGGGTAATATAATTATAAAACGTGTAAGATTTTACACCAGTATCGAATGAACACAAATAATCTCATGTGGGATTTGTAAACGTGTGAGACAGTTAAAGAATTTTATTAGTTCGCTAGAGTTTTGTATCGTATATGTAAGGTATTAAATGGAAAAAAAATTTAAAATCGGTTCCCAAATCTCTTAATTTTCAAGTTAAATTTTGAAAGATTATGTCAAATTCATTGGCAATGTGGAAGTTCCAAATCATCAAAGCGAGACATTCACAAGAAAGATAATTTAAAATCAATTATCGCTTCATATTCCTGTACGTAAATTCCCACTAACTTTATCAATTGTCACATTTTGTTTGTATGATTCAAATGTATATATTGACAGCATCTTTGTTCTGAGGGCTAGGCGACTTTCAGGGTTTTATGTGTGCTAGACTAGCAACGTCACTGAGGAAGTTCTATGGTCATTACGAGACTCTTATTACTCCATATGATATCTCGTTATCCAGACTTTTAAATGATATTCTGGACTGAGACCGATTCCGATCATTTTACACGGATTTGACACCTTCTATACTAGAAGGTTACCTATGACTTCTCCGTATATACATATTTATGGAATGTACACGACTTGACTCTTTCTACTGGGCATATGTGACGGGTGTTGCTAGCAAGCAGGAGATGCTCACTCTCCCCGGGCACCTGATCTCACTCCATTATAGGGGTTCACATATGCCCTTCAAGTAGACATATTTTGTTATTTTCCACTTGTTTTTTATTTTCACTGATTTTGTATGTCCTCTTATGGTTTGGATTTATCCATCGTCTTTCATCTGCCTGAGACAGTGATATAACTATACAACGGATCTATCTGAGCAGTCCCTCACGTCCATCTAGTCCGGTGACCCCCGGTTTTACTGTCCGATCCACGGGTTTGCTCGAACGCGCAACCCCTAGGTTACAAGCCAAACATCTAAATAATTCAGCTAAGCCTACTCTAATTTTCATGAAACTTTGAATTGATGCATGTAAATTTTAAAAAGCATGTAAAGCGATATGTATCTGTTGATGCAGAAATCAAGTTATAGAATACGTATTTTATGAAATCATATTTCCTTTATTTAATATTTTCAAATAATTACGGGCGATCATTGGGTTTGGTAATATTACTTATTTAAATAGGTGGTGGATCTAGGCTTTGGAGATGTGGGGAAAAGTCAGCCGAGGGGTGTGGGACAGCTGGACCTCTAACTGCTGGAATCTGACGGTTTTAGAATATGAATATCGCACAACTTCACCATCTTAGTCTGTTCGACATCTGCCGTGTAATTGAAGTTTTTTGTCACATTATTTACGTCTTTTGAATACTTAAAGATTCTGGTTAAACATGTGATGGGTTTTGTGAAACAAAAAGTTTGTGAGTCACAATATTCCATTCTCACTCGACTTTTCTCGCGTAGTTTTCTTCTAATGGACAGTCCAGAAGCGTCTATATTCCAACATTTTTTAAATAATTGTAGGTGAAACGCTAACGCTGTATATTATCGGATTCATAAAAGTCTGTCGCTAGACAATACTGATGGTAGTATTTGCTCCTCTCGTATTTGATTTTGTATTGGTAATAGTTTTGTTTTGTTTTGCTTTTTGTTTGGTTTTTTTTTTTTTGTTTATTTGGGGGGTTTTTTTTTTTGTTTTCTTTTTGTTTGTTTGGTTCTTTTTTTTTTGTTTTTGTTTTTGTTTTTATTTTTATTGGCTATGGGCGGAAGTCCAATTCCCTCTTGAACCCGTTAATTTAAATTAAACATTCTGCTTTCATCACCAAAAGCACATGTTCATTTAATTAAAACATTAACTCACAAATTCTTTTTATTAATTTGTAAAACACTGACTTAAAAATCTACATCCTGACAATCTGAAAAGGGATATGACTGGTGTTAAAACGCCGTATGCGATAATTCTACTGAAAATGTAGTTATTGACTTCTTTTTTTAAAGTGGCACCTCCCGCGTATTTAAATATAAATAGAAATATAAGAAATATAAGCATTTGTGTTTTGCACTACCCTATCATCAATTATACAATATGAATAATTCACATTGATCTCAGTGACAAAAACTGAATTCCGAGAGAACAATACATCAAAGAACTAAGAGTACTGATTAATGAAGCACACTGTATAGTCAACAATAGCAAAGGCTAGCGTGGCATAAAACGCCTGTTTGAATGGATGACTTTGAAAGTATAGCAACATTCCCCCATTGCTAACAATTCTGTGAAATATTATTCAAATCCGTGTAAGGGATAAAAAGAAGTTTTGGCCCAGACAAAGATTTAATCTTCTTCTGCATCGTGACCTTGACCTTGCAGATATAACCTAGGATAAGATCATAATACACCCTGTGGTCTCAGGCAACACTTCTGTAAATTATTACTTAAATCTATGCAAGGAGTAAAAAGTTATGGCACAGACAAACCCATCATGTATACATTGTGACCTTGTTGATAACGTATGCCATTTAAGTCAATGCCATGACACACCCTTGGGTTCAGGGCAACAATTCTGTGAAATATTTAGATACATGCATGGTGTAAAAGGTTATGACTTGGACAAAAATCTAAATGGCATAAGTACTGTGACCTTGACCTTACTGATATGGCCATGAATATCAATAGGGTTTGTCCTCTAGTCATAAGAAATGTGTTAAAGTTTAAAAGTTCTAGCATTAACAGCTTGGTTTGCACCTTGTTTAAAAGCTGCATTGCTATTTTTGTCTCAAAATGACCTTAACCTTTAACCCTGATATTACATCAATAAGGTTCGTCTTCATGCCATAAGGAATAGGTATACCACGTTTAAAAGTTCTAGCCTAAACGGTATTGTCTTTATCGCGCTAACAATGTGCTGACATACCCACAATGCAACTCCATAAGACGTCATTCTACTTGTAAGACGGGCGTATTATGAAAATATAATACGTTGACATGAATGAAATCAATATCGAAGAGGAGCCAAACCGTGAATCAATCTCAAAGCCCAAGGACAGATACAATATCGTGTAAGTTTCAAAAAGAAACTGTTGTGAACCCCGAAATACTGAAAAATTCCGAGGTGACACCAGGTGCCCAGGGAGAGTAAGTGTCTCCTGTTTGCATGCATCACCCGTCACAGCAGTTCTTAAGAAACATGTCAAAATCAAGACTTTAGGTTTCCTAATTGTACATACGAAATACAGAAAAGAATACAGCACTATGTAGTCATGATGTATAGGTCTTGAATGCGTCGATAAGTCATTATTGCAACCATTGCTGCCTAATTAGTAAAGTGGCTTCACTGAAAATATCGTAGTAGTGTACGTGTTACAGAGAAATGTCTCCAAATGGAAAGACCCTTCTTAAAAGAATTATTAACACATCCATATGTAATTTGTGAAAAAAAATAGAAAAAAACCCCTAAAAACACTAAGATTGTCCTGAATCCATTCTATGGTCAATGTGATTCCAAGTGTGCTATATATTGTTCATGGCTCATCAATGTAGCACTTTCATAGATTTTCATCAAAAGTCTTCCGAAATATTTATTACACAAATGGTTCAGTTACTTATAAGACTGACATAATCAACTAAGAAGTACCGATTAGTTATCCAAAGTCGAAGCCAAAGAGTGGAGGCTAAATTATAAAGTTGTCCCAACCGTTGAGAACCCCGTAAAATATCAGATTCCGGGGTGAGACTAGGTGCCCGGGGAGAGTGAGCGTCCCCTTTGGCATGCAACACCCGTCGCAAGTTATACTGAAACATGTCAAATCGCTGAAAGTCCTAATGCACACAGAAATGTACATAAATGGTGATTGATTATTGTTTTACGTCACTCCACGATAATTTCACGTATATGGTGACGGCATTTGCCTGATGCATTTCATTCAAATTTAAACCTTTGCAACAGACCCACCCGAAGCAGTGAGGGATCTTTTACGTGCCACGCCTACCATGACACGGGACCTCGGTTTTTACCGTCTCATCCGAAAGACAGAACACCGGTGTGCCCAGGGCGGAAGTCGAGTCCTGGACCTCTCGATCACGAGCTGAGCACCTACCACTAGTAGGGAGGCCCAAACTCTTTCCTTAAAAACACATGAGATACACTTTCTAGATACCTATAAATAATTTATTTGTATCACAATATACCAAAGAATACATAAGTTGCAAAGCATGTTTTATAGTCAACAAACTCTGAAAATTTCACCGGTTTATCTCGAGTACTTTACAAGATATGAGGATTTGAAAATGTACAATATTGCATTTTCACACCTTTTTCGAGCAAATGAAAATGCACATCCTCGCAATTTTATGAGTGTATAACTTAATAAGTTATGCATAAAATTTGTGATTTATTTATATTAATCTACTTTATGTACTACAGGTATTACGAAAAAAGATAAAAACATTGGTTGTAAGTCTTATTTTCTCAAATATAATCCCTTAAACTTGACTCAGAATGGTTTTTTACTTTGATGAAAATGACGAAGTCCAAATGTCCAAGGTCATTTTTCTAAAAATTCATACAAGGATTCATAATAATGTAAAAACTTATTAAACATTTTTACTTAGAAGGATATTTGAAGGAATTTAGATTGTATGACAAAAAATAAGCTCTGTATAAGCAAAAACATTTTACCTAAAACAGGGGCGGATAACTCTTTTTAAAAAATGTGAAAACTACCACACACCTTTTAATTTATCATAGTATAGCTTATTTTTTTATATATTAATCTACTATATGTATTATATTCATTATTTTAAAAACACAAAAACTTTTATTAAAAGTGTTAAAATCTCAAATATAAACTCTTCATAAATACAAATTTGTGTAAAGTTTGGTTGATTTCAATTCCTGTTCTTTATGTCTCCTTCATGATAATCCTTCACAATTAACAGGAAACCTGATAATTAGTCCTTGTCTTTCATTAATATGAATACCCAGTTTGTTAAGATCTTTAATTAATATCTTTAAAGCTGTTAAAATGTACGAAATGAAGGTTGATTTTTGCTGGGTCAGACAGCCGGTTGAGGTGATATTACGTAATAATTTAGCCGCACAGGTGACAGGTGATCGCCCTAGACGACGTTACCCCGATATACCCTCGATATATTGAAAATATTGCAACTTGATTAGGAAGTCAACTATTAAAGATATTATAAAATTCGTCTCGGGACTGACCATCTGATTGCACATGACGAAGTGTCAACGCTGTCGCTGGTGTTTTCATGCGAGCTGTACTGAAAAACATACGAGTGCCAATTACAGGTATATCGGGGGAATATTAAAATTAGAATTATATTCTATAAATCTTCAATACACAGTTATCTAGATAAAAAATTACAAATTAAAAACCTTTATTTCTTTTTTTCCGTGAATCTTGGGTCACGCGACGATTGGCATTCGTAGTACATTAACATAACTTGTTCTCTCATTGTTATATACTTGTGCTCTCATTTTAATATCTACAGTGGCGGATTTATAGGGATCGCCCCCCCCCCCCTTTTGCCACAATTATAAGTAAATCTTCAGATTTCGCCCCTAAATTGGCAGATTATTTTGATTTATATTGGACTTTCACTTGTGCGCCAATAATTATCAATTCGAATGTAAAAATCATTCATGGTACATGTAAGTATTAACCCACGCGCCCACGCCATTCTTTAAATTACATCATGAATGATGAAATGACACTTTTGAGAAATAAAACTTTGTAAATAATAGCTACTGGATAATTTTTTCACAAATAGGATAATCATAATTACTTCTATAGACCTCGTTTTCTTATGTGTTCTCTTATTTGAGAACTATATAATGTACGATTGTTTACTATGTATATCGATGTAATCAAATGACTCGTGAAAACAATATGGCGGACCGTTGTTTTGGCAAAGAGGAAGACGCTATCTTTTTATTTTCAAATGTTTGTAGTCATTTTTAGGTATATTTTCATAAAAATGGTATCAAATGAAACGTGGGAAACATACTTATCGCATATATTGGGCCGGCAGAAATAAATTAAAAACTGAAAATTATATACTTAAAAAACTTATGTGTGCCCGCATCGCACATCTTTTTCGCTTCGGCGATCAGCTGTTTACAGGTAATGGACGTATCTACCTGAAAAACCTCACTTCACTGGATTTGGTACAACCGTGACCCCGAACAACGCCAGTGAACATACCGCTTATATATTCATTGATTCTAAGCGCGCCGTCAATTATAAAGCAAAATAAACATCTCGCTGTACCGCCGCGGTATCGTTAGATATTTTAATAATTTTAGCTATTTTCAAATTGCCCTAATTTCTTTATTTCTACTCCAAATGAGATGAAATTCAAGAAATGAGAAGAAAACAAAATGAATATTTTAATGATATGATTTTGATTAACATGTTAAAAATATTTCCCGATACATTATTGATGCGAACATTGCAAACAACGCATTTTGATTAATTTGAACTTAGTCATTTGCGATGGGCCTCACTACCACTAGCCCACACCGGCTTCAATGAAAATGACGTCATAATAAGATTTGTCGAACAGTCATTTAATCGCACTCAAGAAAGTAATGAATCATTTTGCAAAGTGGGACCTCATATTTCTTATGAGGTCCCCGTCGACCCTAGAACTTCCTCAGTGACGATTTCAGGCGTTTTGTAACATAACCCTGAACAAGTAGCTTATCGGTCAGCCTTGTGACAAAACCGTTGTATTTCGAACATGCCCTGGTAAACCTTATAAGCTGAGATACGAAAACGTCATAGGCAGGAGAGGAAGGAATCTTGCTACTCAGGAAAAGAAGTTGGTTATGTGGAAGTCGAAATCGTCACGTTTGTCATACAAAGAAGTGTTCAAGTGACCGGAATAATCGAAAGATGAAAA
Organism: Pteria penguin; assembly: GCA_035048485.1. Taxonomy (NCBI): domain Eukaryota; kingdom Metazoa; phylum Mollusca; class Bivalvia; order Pterioida; family Pteriidae; genus Pteria; species Pteria penguin. Next base: position 48,150,200 of record CM068582.1, on the reverse strand, counting down.
TTTTTTCAAGTACGAAGCAAATCTGTCACCCTCGGTTGTCTCTTTGACCTCCAGTTCGTGAGGATAGATTTCGTGTAGGTAATCCTTACTGATTGACAACACATCATCTATGTATCTGTGAGTAAAATTAAACTGAGATGCAAGGTGCTTACTTCCTGTTGAGAGCAAAGTCTGAATAAATTCTGCTTCGTATAAGAATATGTCAGCAAAACGTGGGGCGCAGTTGGTACCCTAAGGAATGGCAACGATTTTCTGAAAAACTGTTCCTCCAAACACCACGGAAATGTTGTGTATCAGAAACTTCAGCATTTTTCTGCGTCTTCAGTATACTTTTGTCAAAATCAGAGTTTTCCTTTACGAATAACATAGTTCAACCCCCAACCATAAAATACCGCTGAAAGTTGTAAGTAAGCTAGGCAATATTTTAAAGGTTTCTGTCATACCATGAGTGATTGCACATGTGTATTGTATGTCTGAAGTATATCAATAGTAAAGTTCTTTAACGCCATATGGGTTTCAGTGATTTTTTGTTGTATATTTGTAGCAATTTGCTGTCATAGAGTTTTAATGAATGAGAGACAAATCATAACGAACGCCAGGTTTCCGTTAAATAGAAATTAAAGGTAATTGGTTACTATACGTGCCGATACCCAGTGAACGCCCCGACAGCACCACATTTTGTAATAGCAACTTAACTGCAAAACTGGACTCCATTCACCCATATAATCGCCTGTGGTCCCATTAGATCGCTTGTTTCATTTGCCCGTCTAGTTGAATGACAATGGCGTCCTGTTTGAAAAGCAATGCAGCTGGCGAAGGATTTTGCGATTAAGAATAGTTAGGGACTTTATTTGTCGAATCGAGGTAAGGTGTTCAATTGGAAATTTTTATTTCATATTTGATACATTTATGTTATATTTTATATCATAATACAACTCATATGTACACATAATATTTTTGACATAAGAGTAAAAGGCATGATTGCATAAAAAGAATACCCAGAGCAGAGTTCTGCAAAAAAGAAAACTGAAGACATCTCACAAAGCCGTATGACAAAAATCACGAAGGACACACAAAACATGATAATATTAGAATACAAAGGAATGATTAGGACTCTCGTCGATAGTACTAGATAATTTGTGTGTGTGTTTTAGTTTTGAAATTAATGTTAAATTGATGGACTTAATATATACGGTACTATTATTGCGAGTTAATGACTTGATTTGCGGATTTGGATGGAGAGTTGGAGTTACACGGAAACTCAGAGGTAGAACCTTAACAACTAGGTGGTGTACAGATATCTCGAGTGGGAAAGTCTGCAAGGCCGAAAGAACCGATTGTGGGAGGGGTTCAGGGGGAATTCCCTGAGAAAAACTGAAATATGTAAGCAAATTGATCGCCTCTGGGGCGTCTTTGAACTGTATCTGATTCGGTTTTTCCTATCCAAACATATATAAATGAAGCACATCATTCGTGTCAACAAATAGTAACACTTGCACAGATCTAAACAAAATTAATTTAAAAAAAGAAAGAAAAATCGGGGTACAGAAGTGTAGCCTGATAAACGGGTCCAGGTTAGGATTGTCGGAAAATGATATACATTACTGTAAAAACAGCATGTCAACATCATTGAAATCAGCGCATATACCAGGGCATCCTGATGGATCATATCTCCTTTTCATTGTCTGCAGCTCCGATCGAGTTTTAACCCGCTGTAATTTAGAAACAATTGAAGCAAGTTGGTGGTATCTGAAGTGTATTTTAGTTGCTTCTTGCTAGTGATTGATTTAACATGAAAACATCTACTTAACAAAGATGTCCTTGATGCCCACCCCTTTCCTTCCTGTCGGAGGAGGGAGGGGCGTGTAATGGTTGAATCTGCACCCGAATTCCTGAAGTATAAAATGAGTTTAACCTCTCCCAACTTCCTCTTTTTTGACAATCGCTAAGTGTTGATTAGAGATAGCTATAAATATATAAAACTAATAATTTGAAATTGGTTGCACTTGGCTCGGTTCCGAGGTGGGAATATCACATCCTCGACACCAGGGGACGTCCATGTAGGTGCATATGTAATATATATTGTAAATTTAAACCGGACGGCGGCTTCGCCTAGCTATAGCCTACAAAGCATGCTGCATAATACGTCACGCCACGGAGACAACCCTAAAAACGGTTGTTTCAATGACGTACATATATTACGGCATGCTTAGCAGACCCCGGACGTGAAGTTATGATTTGAAACTGGTTGCACGTGGCTCGATTCCGAGATGTGGAAATCACATCTTCGACACCAGTGGATGTCCATGTAGGTGCATATGTGATATATGTTGTAAATTTAAACCGTACGGTGGCTTCGCCTAGCCTACAAAGCATGCCGCATATAACGTCACGCCACGGAGACAACCCTAAAAAAGGTTGTTTCATGTCCATATAGGTGTATAGGTGATATATGTTGTAAATTGTAAATCATAACTTCACTTCCAGTGTCTGCTAAGCATGTCGTAATATATGTACGTCAATGAGACAACTTTTTTAGGGTTGTCTCCGTGGCGTGACATTATATGCTTTGTAGGCTAAGCGAAGCCGCCATACGGTTTAAATTTATAACATATATATCACATATGTACCGACATGGACGTCCGCTGGTGTCGAGGATGTAATATCTCCACCTCGGAACCGAGCCACGTGCAACCCATGTTAAATCATAACTTCACTTCAGGTGTCTGATAAGCTTGCCGTAGTATATGTACGTCATTGCAACAACCTTTTTAGCGTTGTCTCCGCGGCGTGACGTTATATGCGGCATGCTTTGTAGGTTAGGCGAAGCCGCCGTACGGTTTAAATTTACAAAAAGGAATAGTTCGAATGTTCACGAGATGATCTGAACAGTTTGTACAGTACGTTTATACCGTCTAGATTGTCTCTGAAATGTGAAATTTACGCGGACAATATTAAAGCATTACCTTGTGCCAATTATGGTAGAACGGAGGGTGGACAGTCGTCCGTAATTCAGAAATAAGTTCTTAAGAATTAATTACAAAACTAACTCTAACTTTAAATAAAGATATACAGAAAAAAGGGGCAAATTTTTGCACCTACATTTCTCCCTCTCTTTCTCTGTCTCCCTTTCTCTCTCTCTCGTTGTATTACTTTCATAAGAATTTGAAAGTCACATGCATATTAGATCTACAATGTTTGAATTTTCATTCGTGTCTGATTTTACTACTCGTTGTTAAAGGTCAACAAACTTTACGTTAACGCGACGTTAACATTGTGATATGTTAGGACTGCACCTCACAGCAAAATGTTAAATAATATTTAGTCAAAAATTCAATTTTGTTAGTTGGTAGGATTAGATCCCAAAATGTCAGTTAAAGTTCTGGAAGGTAGAATCTCATATTGCACCAATCAAAGAAATATGTTCAACACACAAGTCCTTTTTTGCGACCCTGGTGTTGCCAAGGAACTTTCTGACCTCCATGAAAAAGTCATCAATGTTTCTGCTGACAAAGCGGCTAATTTTTTTCCTTCGTCTGAAAGACATATTATTTCAAATGTCTGATAAAGGAACTTGGGTTACATTAAGCATCTCACACGTAAAATTGCTGCTACGGGTGTTGCATGCAAACAGGAGACGCTCACTTTCCCTAGGCACCTGGTCATATCCCAGAATGTTTTATACTCCGGGGTTCGCAACGGTTTGTATGGGACAGTTCTATAATGTACCTGCCCACTTTTAGATTTCGACACTGGGTCACTGATTAGTACTTCTTCGTTATTTATTCTACCAAACTAGTCAATGTTAGACCTCTATTTATCTTGTGCTAATATCAACAAAAGTTGAAAAAGAGATGGAATATACGATTTATTGCGGTTGCTTAATTAACCTAGATATGATGACAAATGATACCTTTGTAGCTTTACAAGTGACAAAAAGGTTAAAGATGTCTCATATATCGTTATATAAGTTTCATCTAGCTGGCTTATGTTGACGTCATTTATTGTTTCTGATATGTAATGATATATATTTTTACCCCATGATAGTATTTGTGTTAAAACTAGTATTTATACTTCCTTTAAATTAGAGAAACCTGTTCATCCATGTTCTATGTACCGAGGATTATTTATAAATTTTCAAAAGAGTTGATTTCTTAGGTGATGGGAAGATGAGCCCTTACACCAAATATGTAAGGGTTGTATTTCCATATACTGTCCTTAGTAAGGGAATATTTTTGATATTTGTTTAAAAATAAAATTGTAGCATCATTCTACCAACTTTGACTTGAGTTATGGTTTATAGGATTCTTTTATTTGGTAAATGAATACTTTTACCTTCTTTGTAATTAAACGATTAGTTTTCTCTTTATACATTTGTAAATTATTACTTCAGGTATAGACAGATCCATAAATGGAAAGAAGTGTATAGTTATGTTGCTGGGATGGTGATATTGACTTCCAGTTTTACCGATGATATCTTGTGTATGAATTGTTAAATACTTGTTTTTAATTTCTTTTTTCTATCATTGTAAAGTGAAAAATTAGTCCCACTTGTGACAAAAGTTAAAGCGATTGACATAGAAGTCCGAATATCAGTGACTTTCTGTGTCATTATTTCTTTAATTTTTTTGTAATACAAGCTACATTAAATAGTAATTTTAATAAAAGAACAGATGTTGGAAACATCAGAAAACTTATCCCCCATCAACGATGCATTTAAAGGGCTTCTAGAATGTTCGGTCGCATATTTAAAGGACTACCAGAGTGTCTGCAACCGGCTACAATTTTTCTTTATAAAAGGTCATAAGTTGTTAGTGCTGTATGCGTTTTACAGTGACTCAAAGGGTCGTCCATGTTATCTATCTTTTTACGGTTAATTTCACAGCTTCTAAGTGTCACCAAAATGTTTACGTGTTTACCAGGGTCGTCAGCACTTTTGTGACTCGAATTTTGGATTAATTTGGATTGTGACGTCCAATTAAAAATTATTTGTTATATTTGTTATGATTTTTTATATGAAAAAGTGAAGCTTCACAGACATTTACATGGTAGAAGGAGAACGATTTAAAGGCTGTCTCCGACATTATGTTCATGTAATATGCATGTGAAGTTTTTTTTAAGAATACGGATTTCGTAATCAAAATGTGTGACATGTTTTGATTTTAAAACTCGGTCTTACAATTGATCAACAGTTATGATATTTTAACTTTATATCATTTAACTGATGGGTTTACAACATCCTACCATGTAAGGAGAGGGAGTTTTTGGTTGCAATTTGCATTTATGTTCCTGCATTACGTAACTCAAGATGCGAAATATTTAATATTGAATTTCAAACCGTACAAAAAATGTTTTACGGCTTCAGGCTTCATACATAATGCGACAATCTAACGAGAGATATCAGTCCATCATTCTGACAGTTTGCTTCCATATACTGATTGCTTTCATACAAAATGCAAATACACTTTGAATATAAAAGATGTATTTTTGGTTTGGATTTTCGTGTATTTATCATAGTTATTTCTCTATAACGAATGAAAATGTTGAAAAAAGTTATGGTTTGCAGCGACAATTATATATTTGTGCTGCTTGTAGTTTCTTAAACGGAAATAAATAAAACATTAAAAGAAAGATAAACTCATCATCGCTGTCAAAACCACATCGTTATCCATATCATACAGATGACTTTCATGGAGCATAATTACAGTGTTAAACTATCAGAGGTCCATCCATTGTATTCATTTTGTCTCAATTTAATTACATTTTCTAGTGAAAAATTATCCAAGCGTTTCTGAAAGATAATGCAGGATATCTGTAAAAATAAAGATGTAACAAATGAATATTTCTAAGCATGGCGTACCTTGTTCGCTATGTATGTGTGCATTACATTTAAAACAATGTTTTCATCAACACATGATTACTATCAAAGATTAATATTTTGGGTGTCTCTATTTTCGCGATTATGTCGATTTGGAAATATTGTCGAGTTTCAGGTTTTACGAGAATAAATATTCTGCTAATGGATTGATGGTGATATCAAAGGGAGCATGGGGTGTAAATTGTTACGAATTCATGGTCATATCAAAGGTAGCATGAGTGTAGTTGTTATAATTTTATGGTGATATCAAAGGTGGCATTAGTGTAGTTGTCATAATTTTATGGTCATATCAAAGGTGGCATTAGTGTAGTTGTTATAATTTCATGGTCATATCAAGGGGAGCATGGAGTATAGTTTTTTGTTATGGTTTCATGGTCATATCATAGGAAGCATAACTGTAGTTTCTTGTGTGTTCATAACATATCAAAGAAATCTCGGATATCGATTGCATTTTGTTATGATTCCATGGTCATATTAAGGGTAGCATGGAATGTATTTAGGCATTGAGTCATACCCTCGTAATTATGCGAACTAAAATCCCCACGTATAAACTGTATAACAATCTTTTTTTTTCATAATTCTGTTAATATGGATTCAGCACGATTACACATGTTTCACCATTGTGCTCCTTTAATATGACATAGATGGTTGATAGGCAGTGGTGTCTTATTTAACATTATAAAATGCATTGTATTTCGGGATCGGCAAGAAATTTCCCACAAAACGTTTTATATTTTTTCTTTTTGTATGATATACTAGATTATACTCATCTTCACTACAGCGTTAAATAAAGATAAAATGCTTTTATATGAATTAATAATGATTGATAAACCGGAGGGTCTTATTTTACAGTTGAAAATATAAATCAACATGCGTGATCATCCAAATTGACTTCTAAATCTTATATTAATTGTTTTTGCATAATATTGTATAACACCTATCATTGTTTCGTAGAATAGTCTTATTTATGTGATTTTGTCATTTAATAAGTAGCAATTATCTATAATACACGTGTTTTATTCTTCTTTTTACTCATGCAGCGCAAAAAGCTGTGGAGAATGTTGAGAGATCTGAATACTTAAAACAAACATTATGGTTAACCAATTGCTTGCGGAATACGACCGTAGTCATACACTCCCATTTCGTACAGATACGAGTGCGGTCTTTATTTTGTCATATATATTGTTTGTTTTCGCTTTCTGTTTAAAAGAGACAGGTACTCATGCAAACACCTCGTAGATTAGGACTAGAAAAATATTTACTTAATTATAAGACAGTGCCGAAGGATTTTTCGAATGAAAAAAAGCGACGATTGATGATTGGTTAGGTCATCGAAAATTTTGACTTTTAAAAACATCCTAAACATAGCGTCTGATTTAAGAGATGGTAGTAATATTGAGGCGGCGAAAGACATAGAAATTGAGTATGAGGTAAATAGATATGATAGTGATGACTGGAGTTTTAATTTAGGACGACGAAATGGCCTTTGAAGGATTTCAGAATGAATAGACGAAGAGAACAAGATCTCAGTCTATTTTGTTAAGGTCCTTGGTCTTTCTATAACACATCGGGAGGAAGCATCTGCCCTTTTGTACTTTGGGCTAATATGGAATAGCAAAATGGGATAGATTGGTAAAATTATCTGACATTTAGGCCCGTCAGGAGAAGACCAAAAAACCCCTAGCCTTATGCACCAGATTGGACTGATGTGAACAATGCCAAAATAAAGGCATTTATAGGTCTTGTTTTTGCTATATGTATACTGAAACTTCCATTAAAGATCATTGGCCATAGTTTGAGAGGTTTTTTCAAACATCATTCAACAAAGTGATGGTATGAGATTGTTTTAAACTAATATGTAGCTATTTGCACGGTCAAAAAATAACAAAACAAAGAGGAAGCGCCTACCGGTACTTCTCCAGACTAACTAAAAAGGTGATTTTTGGATTTCCTTAAGGAGAAATCACAGTCAGTCACAATAGACCACCTGCCGATCTTGTTAATGGCTGTCTTTTTGTCCGAGCTAACACTTTTTGGCGTTGTTTTTCACAGTGACGTCATAATACGTGACATAAATTCTTTGTAACGTCACAACGAAAAACCGCCAAGAGATGTTAGATCGGACAAAAAGACTGCCATTATCAAGATCGGCAAGTGGTCTATTGATAATGAAGCATGGTGAAGTAAAAGGAAGGCTAGGAGTTCGGCAGTATATGCTCACCAAGCCCTCTAGACTTCATACTATACTATATTGTAGTAGTAGCGCCAGGGGTCTCAGGTATAAAAATGTAGACATCCACGCTTATTGTATTTTTGTTGGGAAAAGATTGCAGAAATTCGTCTAAATCCAAAATATTATCTGGATAATTAAATGTAATTGTATGCAAAATAACTCGTATTGATCTTAGAACTTCTTAAGTCACGGTGTTAGTTTTCCACTTATATATATCCTTGGCTGAGCAGTTCATTTGAAGTTTTTGTCTTCAAAACAGAGTAATTTTATCTTGCTTGCTCTGGCATATCGTATATCTATTAATCGAGATACCAATACGCTAAAGACAGGCGATATACACATAAAGGGATTGTAATGCTGAAAGAGTGTGTCATAAAGTGAAGCGTTCAGTTGATCATCAATATATAACATGGTATCCAGATACGAAATAGTATTGTTGCCTTCTGTTGACTCTTTAATGTCCAGTTCATTCAGAAATATAACGCTGAAGTTATGCATTAACGTAAGATTATTTATTGAATGTATGTCATTCTAAAGTCGGTATGTCGGGCTAATTGTTTCTCCTCTTAAAAGAGCAAATATTAGATGATTTCAGATTCGTATAATTAAAAAAAATATGTCAGCAGTGAGCGGGGCACAGTTGTTGGTGCCTACTAGAACACCGACAATTTGTTGGATATCATTAATTTCAACATCTTAATGACGTTTGTTTCAGTGTATTTATTTCAGAATCATAATTATCCTTGACAAATAAAGTTTAGGGTGGTATGCAGCAATAAATTTTATATCCTTTTGTCGTGACAGCACCTGACTGATACATTGCACTGAGGTTACATATACAAATAGAATTGAGGGATCTTTTACATACCAATATCTAGAGTGGTTTTAAAACTCTTACCCATAGGACACCGAAAAGCCGCATCAGGGACCAAAACCCAAGACTCTCTGTCCGAATTATTCGAGTCACGCAGCAATCGTTGCGATAAGGTTGTTACAGCTCAGGAGTACTTCAGGTACAATGCTCATTTTATAGAAATACGCTACGAATAAATGTGTATTAAATTCTGATTTTCTGTTATATCCTGTAATCTGTATTTAATTCATTTTCTAGATAAACTAGGTTTACTTGATTACAACAATACTTCACACTATTCATGCGTGAAAGAAAAACGTCCGACTAATATGGTGGAAGATATTGTCCATTACATAGACAGTTGCTATGAAGAAAGTAATGGAGTAGCACATATCTTTGATGATTCCTAATAACCAGAAAATATTGGGATTAATCATTCTTTACAGTAAACAATCTGTAGTGCCATGAATCTGTTTATTGATGTCCAAAATAATTATCGGTGTTAATTAATCTTTTTCACTTTATGTGCTCATGTAAAGTGCTAAGATACCGAGCGGTAGTCAATAAGGAACACCCATTATACTAGAGTAAATAGATATAAAGGCTATCACGAACCCCTGGTCAACCAAAGGTGGGATCATGTACATGTATCATGGAGGAGTAAGCTTCCGCTACTGATCTGTCACACCTGCCGTAATTTTAAGATTATTTGAGCTAGTATAGCTCGTACTTACATTAAGTGGTAACGGTATAACTGTAGTCACAATCGGTAAAAATCATAAAAGAGAAAACAGAAGACATCTGACAAAGCTGTATGACACAAATCACCAAGGACCTGCACACAAAACATTATAATATTAGAATATACATGGAAAAACATTTCAAAAATATTCGATTGTGCTGCGGTTACGATACCGACTTAGGACGGTCAATTGAAGTAACAAACGTCACTCAATTGGTGTGGTTAACCGGTTTACGGACGCCCACTTTCCCACTCACCGCAAAAGCAGCACAATCAAAGGACACACATTTAGAATATTTTGAATAATCCTCCATATCCATATAGAGAACCGGATCAACAGGTTCAAGAAGATTGGTCATAAAATTTATAACACATCACACATTTATAGAATAATACATGTATGTTGCTATCAAAATATGTAAGGCCACATCAACATAAGTAAACCGTGCTCTTCCAGTCTGTAAGCGATTTCAGATGCTTGATCAATAGCAGTCCCGAATTAGAGTCAGAGGGGACGAAGATCAGGACCTTGTCTCCTCTGCAAAGGTTTGGACAAGACCCCATCGCCCTGTTGGTCAGCGTACAACGCTCAAATTAAGTATGCTTTGGGTTGTAGAGGGACTAAATAGAAGACCTATGGTCATACTGTCGATGTTGAAGGCGTTTAATAATTTTCTAGAACCCGGCGATATGAAATTATCGGAACTTTTGACCCTCCTGAGTTTCTAAACTATATCACCATAGAAATTGGGATGGGAAATTCGACATGATTCGTATTGTTAAAAAGTCACATTTCTGAATTTAGTGTAAGTGCCTGAATAAGATCTGTAAAATGTACCAAATGTTTTTGAAGTGTATGATGTCTATAACACTGAGCAAAATGTTTAAAAGTAATATGGGATTTTTTGCGTGAAAATCCAAAACGTTAGTGCTGGCTCTAGCGAACCGAACCAATTGACTAATATAAATACCATATGATGGGAGTCTGGGGACATCACCATCTAGATAAGGGAAATTTACAATAATTTAATTAGTCCAAAGTCGTCACGTTTATCATTAAATGTTGGTATGAATATTATTAATAATTTTAATATTTAAGTTCAAAAAGGTGTTTCCCGGTCGAAGTATTGGCTTTGCTTAATTGAAGTTCAGGTGGATAAATGTCAGTGATATAGTTATCAAACGCAGGATTATCGATAACTAAAATATCATTTAGATATCTTATCAATAAAGTCGAAACGATTAGAGGATTGAATAGAATGAATAATGTCCCTCTCATTACAGTATAAAAATAAATCTGTATAAGGGGAGCGCAGTTAGTCCCTTTAGGAATCCCAATTATCTGTTGATAAGTCTTGCCATTAAAATGTACATAAATATTATCTATCAAACATGTGATGGCACTGCACAACTACAATACATTTTACAATAAGTAAAAATACATTTTGCATTAAGTAAAATGTGTGTAAACAATACGTTGGTCATATTGTGATAGTTGGTAAAAACTCTGAGTAATAATACATTAGTCAAATTAAACATTCAATTAAACTTCACATAAGATAAAAACACTTTGTCCGCTGTACATTTATTTTTTCTCATGCAGTTTTCATAATCTCTGAGCAAGAGAAATGAAATATGAAATGTTCAAATTTAAAAATAAAATAAATAAATTAAAAAACCAAAACCCAAAACAAAATGATACGCCAAATCTATAACGTTAACAGTAAATCACACACCCAACATAAAGCCCACCAAGTTATATCTAGAGGAAAGGAAATATAACATAAAGCCCACCAAGTTATATCTAGAGGACAGGAAATATAACATAAAGCCCACCAAGTTATATCTAGAGGAAAGGAAATATAACATAAAGCCCACCAAGTTATATCTAGAGGAAAGGAAATATAACATAAAGCCCACCAAGTTATATCTAGAGGAAAGGAAATATAACATAAAGCCCACCAAGTTATATCTAGAGGAAAGGAAATATAACATAAAGCCCACCAAGTTATATCTAGAGGAAAGGAAATATAACATAAAGCCCACCAAGTTATATCTAGAGGAAAGGAAATATAACATAAAGCCCACCAAGTTATATCTAGAGGAAAGGAAATATAACATAAAGCCCACCAAGTTATATCTAGAGGAAAGGAAATATAACATAAAGCCCACCAAGTTATATCTAGAGGAAAGGAAATATAACATAAAGCCCACCAAGTTATATCTAGAGGAAAGGAAATATAACATAAAGCCCACCAAGTTATATCTAGAGGAAAGGAAATATAACATAAAGCCCACCAAGTTATATCTAGAGGAAAGGAAATATAACATAAAGCCCACCAAGTTATATCTAGAGGAAAGGAAATATAACATAAAGCCCACCAAGTTATATCTAGAGGAAAGGAAATATAACATTCGACTGAGATATAAGACAAAAATCGTCACAAACATGCAAAAAAAAAAAACAAAAAAAAAAAAAAAAAAAAAAGAATAAGCACATATAAGGCATCACAATAATGTTCTATTTTAATGGAATTGCGTTATACAACTACGACAAAACACTAGCAATACCACAAATAAATGATACATATTCCTGTATATATCAGAAATATCTATCATCTACGCATCCAGATACGAAAAACTCTGGAGAGACTAGTGATTAGAGGTGTAGACTAAAAATATATCCTCTGCAAAAAGATACCGCATAAGATGAAAAATATTACATTATGATTGTAGGCGAGATTAAATACAAAACATGTTCAGGATAATTACATTAGTTGTAAGCGTGATGTCGGGTCTGAAAGGTTACAACGTAGAATGTTTTCAGTGCAGCTGTTGTTTTATTCAGAATAAACAATGGCGCAAAGGAACTGAACCTATAACGTAAATACTCCTCGATAGACTTGAACGTTACCGTGAATAAAATATCACTGGCTAATATACAGTAAGAAGTCTCAGGATGTGTATATCCTGATAAGCTCAATCACGCATCTTATACAAATTTCTGAGAGCGAACAAAGAAATATCTGTATTCACGTACGAAAACAACCAGGCTATTTCATAATGATTCTAAGAAGTCCTCCAAAGAGAAGTCCGGTACAATAAAAAATAAAAGAACATTCTATATTGCAAATTTTCGGCCTCGCGACCTTCATCAAGCAATTTAAGAGATGGCAAATATAAAGCTATGTAAAATCCATGTTTACGCGTTAAAAATACATAAGCTTCTGAGGCCAAAAAATTGTAATATAGAATGTTTGTGGGTTTTTTAAATTTTTATTTCATCATGCTTCATTTCAAATCAGCAAAACGATATCATTCTTTTCATGTGTCTTAAATTCAAAATCACTAGAGTATTTTATGTACTACATTGCTAATAAACAAGGCAACATTATTCTTCAAAACATTATTTAAGCCGCGTTTAAATATAATGCCCTTCATCCATAACCGTATATAAAACATTTCCTTCTGCAGCCCATCCAGTTTTTACCCTCAGTATATCTATATAATAATATGGGTCTGAAAATTTGGAATGAGTAAATTAATCTTCTCCGCTATAATTATGTTGCAGCACACGATGAACTATCCATCAATACCATAAACTTTCTGAAAGATGGTGTTCTAACCTTTCAACATTTTTACTTAATTTGAAATTGGATCATGTATATTTGAGATGTTACTTTTGAAAGTGCTTAATCACGATTTAAAAAAAATCATATTTCCATATTCAATTTAAAATCTTTTGCAGAAGTGATGACACCACCTTACAAACTGCTATTTAAAAAGTCAAAATATCACTGTATAATAGGGGTTATTTTTTGAAGTCTCATAGAAAAAAAAATATGCTTACCTATATATCAAGACTTGGCAGGAAAACGTATATAAAGAAAGAATTTAAATTTCAGTTAACTTCAATAATACCAACAAAATAATTTTGCAGAAAATATAGTAATGTAAAACTAGAACTTTCAATACATAGAAACACTTCTAATTTCGGATAATATTTACTTGTATAATAATCACATAAATTTGAATATTATGATGGAATATGTTTGATCAAGTGGAATTCAATATGTATATACATGAAAATTCAACCAGACAAATTTTGCTACAAACTAAATGTTCTGAAGTTAATACAAATATAACGGTCAGCTCCGGTCAATGCATTTAATTCTATAACCTACACACGCAGGCTCTATCAATCCATACTTTCAGTGAAATATTACAGTGAACAATCTTTGATGCCCATTGCATGCATATGTAATCAATACTATATAAACCAATCTGAATATTAAACGATGTATTGTATTTTGCGTTACATAAATTTTATGACTTTTAGTGTATATTATATATATGGGACTAATTTAGCTTTGACAATTTACTTACAATAGTTCAAAATATAACAAATTATACCATTTGAAGAAGGATGCGTTTTATCGTGTATCTTTCAATAATTTACTGATTTTTTAAAAGAAATTTTTCAGCTTCGACATGTGGGATAATTCTTCTGGGTTTTAATGAAATTGTATTAGGATGAGATTTGTATAACGCTTCTGTCTTAGAAGTAGTCTTATCTCCACTTGACAGACAGGCGAAAGTAATTGATGGCAATTTTATCCAAGCATAAAACTGAACGTCAAGAAATCAATGAGCTTCACACCGACACATCTAGTCTAGTGTCTCCCCGACACGTGAACGAGAAGTTCAGAAGCAGCACTAGTTGTACATACTGTAAAGATATCTTGGATTTTCTGATTTTCTTATGAACTGAGTTGTTTTGAATACTACTTACTATAGAACTTTCCTTATTTACATCAATTGTAATCTGACAATATCCTTTAATATAATTCCTCTTTTCTTGCATACTTGCTGTTGAGCTACTAATTCAACTTCATGAATATCTCGATATTATTTGAAATAATTATATTTCCCATATTTGTTTTAGTGTTTATTTCATTATCGTCAGTCGTGAGAGTTTGTTGTTATGTAATATATTTTCAATGAAGTTGCATCTTATCAAAAGTCGACTTATACTAAGTGTTCGAATATGTGACTACGAGTTAAACTAACTGGAATAATTTTATGATATCACGGAGGGTGTGACCGCTTAGCAGGAGACAATTACCCCCCCCCCCGCCCCCCTCCCCACGTTTTCCAGGGGTTCATAATAGCAAATATCTATTCTCTATAGTATAACAGATGTTCCATATTAACTATTGCTGGATATATATGGTTTTTCTCTTATCAATTTACACCATTCAGTCCGACATTCCGCGCTTTGCCAACCATCTAATATACTCTTCACCTGCGTTCATTATAGTGTAAGTCCTGATGCCATGTAAATGAGACAGGTCCCCTGCATTTTGTGCCTTTACGAAATAGTTATCTCAGTTTCGAAATATTTCAGATCACCCATCATGTCATATGGAGCGTATATGAACCCATATACAGCGCAAATGAAAGATTGTGGTCAACCAATGCAATAAAAGTGACACAAAGACATCAAAACCGGGATATAATAACACATGAGTAAAAGCCTGACTGATGCATTTCTATATAACAACACTGTGATCGGCAGCAAAAAAAAAAAAAAAATGGATCTCTTTTTTTTTTTCTTCACTTAAAAATACATGCGAAATCGGCCAAAAGTAGCGAATTCCTATGTGAATTTAAAAGTAAAAAACGACAGATTACCGAAGACGAAACCATATCTTATAGTCCATGGAATAAAAGGACAATATCGGGTATAGTGTCGTGTTCAGACAAATGCGAACCCCAATAAAATCGAAGTGAGACCAGATGGCCGGGAGGAGTAAGCTTCCTTCGTTGCATGCAACACCCGTCGCAAAAGTCCTGCAACAACTTTCAAGTCGAGGAAGTAAATGCATAAATATACACGTATGAACATATTAAGAAGACCAGGACACGAAGTCAAATTTTCCTTTTCAGGGCACGAAATGTTGTTTAACTGAAATTCCGGCGTCGGAAATGTCTGCATATATACGTATTATGTCAAATCAAGTGTAGTCAAATGGTTAGATGGTTAGCTTGTACGGTCTCAAAATATCGGTTAACATTCTTGAATGATAAATCTGAAATTGTACTAGATCCCTCTATCGTCCATAGAACTTCCTCAGTGACAATTTCGAATGTTCTTCAATATAACATTGTGAGAATAGTTTCGTGGCAAGAAGCCTTGCTCTCAGGACGATATTTAGAGCATGCCCTGGCATAGCGTTTAAGTTGTGAAATGAAGATGCTATATGCCGGAAAGGAAGGTATGTTGCTACTCAGAAAAGGGACGTTGATAATAATGAAATTGAAATCGCCACGTTTGTCATAGAGAGGTTACTAATGAACCCTCGTTACTTATTGATAGGAGTATATTGAAATATGAAGCAGAAGATGCGCTCTCAGTTGTATCTTTTATCCCGAGTTCCTTGGTAATGTTAGAGCTGATAAAGCAACAAAAGAAGCTGTATATAGATCTAATAATGTAGGTGAAATTCCATATACCGATTTTAAATCTTGTATATTAAATTATATAGAGAATTTAACATAAGGAGCTTGGGATCATGAAGTTAAAAATAAACTTCATGATTTCGAGCCAATTTTTAAATATAAACTCCATTATAATCATAATAATCGTCGAGATGAAGTTGTTACTTATAGACTCCGCATAGCGTACTCTTGGATAACTCATTCGTACCTTTTAAAGGAAGAGCCTCCTCTAGAGTGTATGTGGATGTCCTTGTGAATGTTTATTAAGTTTTTAACATATATTGATAGCATGTGCAGATACTGCACACATTACATTCGAAATAAGTATTATACTGTAAAAACTGTGAATGAGTTATTTGAGAATGTCAGTATTTGGAAAGTTCTGGAATTTTAAAAAGAAGTTGATTTATATAATAAAATGTAATATATTGAAATACAACATATTCTAATTGTGTATATATGTACATTTTAGTAATATTTATGTGTAGATACGGTAAACAATGAGAGCTGGTCTTTCCTAGATATTTTTAATTGTTCTTTTTAATCAGATTCGATTTATGTTAACTTGTAACAGTCTCCATATGGGTGAAATATTCCCGGCGCGACGTTAAACAATGATATATCTATCTATCTATCTATCCTTTGGATATATGATGTTGAGGTATTCTTAAATACTAGGTTGTTAATCGACAAAAAGCGTCATCGATGTATCTGTTATAAAGTTGATCCAGATGCTAATTGTTTATTGCCTTTGGAGAGCAGAGACTGTATGAATTCTGCTTCGTAAGAGTACAAAAATATGTCTGCTAGAAAAGGCGTGCAATTAGTACCCATCGGAATGCCAACAATCTGTTGAAACACTTTCCCACCATATATCACAAGAAGAAATTCTAATATTTGGCTGTATACCTTTTCTCTGTATACTTGCTGTTGGAATCAGACTGTTCCTTTACAAAATATGTGTTGTTGTGGCCGACAACGAATGGTTGTATAAAAATTCGAAAAGTCAAAAGATTGATATTAGTGAAATAATTGAAAATAGGGGATTTTAAATCATTAACTTTTTATTCTATATCACAAGCTGGGTCAAATTGCACTCAAATTTTAATATCGTATTTGAAGTGGTGTATGATTATTGTTGGTGTTTCCCGATAGCAAATTTTATGTTAAAAATAATCTTTTACCTTCACCTCAAATTTCCACGTGGCAAAAAAAAAAAAAAAAAAAAAAAAAAAAAAAAAAAAAAAACATTGTACAAAAACAATCTCTGCTCTCTGCTCCCTCCCTTGCAAACAAAGTTTGATGGTATATAGGAATCACCCTGGTCGTCTAAATGTCTGTCTGTCCATGAATTTTGTTCGGGTGATAATTTCCTTTTACTTTGGAGGGTGATAATATTTCACATAATGTTGTCTATGACCCAAAGGTGTGTCTTGACTTAGAAGTAAGGTCATATCTACAAAGTCAAGGTCACAGTAAACACATGGCCAGAATTTTTGTCCGGGCCATAACCTTTTCCTGTTACGCTGGAAGGAGATTATATTTCACATAATTGTTGTCCATGATCTCAAACCAAGGTCATATCATCAAGGTCACGGTAACAGTGCACAAAACCCCTTGAATTCTTGTTAGGGGCATTGTGTCTTCCTTATATGTTGGAGTAATATTATACTTCACACAATTGCTGTCCATGACGATAGAGTGGTTCATGAATTTAACCAGGGTCATATCTACAAAGGCAAGATACACAGCCAGAATTCTTGTCAAGATTATAACTTCTTCCTGTTACGTTGAAGGGAGATTATATTTCGCACATTGTTACCCATGACTACAGGGTGCGTCATGACCTTAAACTAAGGTCATATCTTCAAGGTTAAGTTTAGAGTGCACACATTCCAGAATTCTCAAACCTTGTTCAGACCTACCCCTAAACTATATATTTTCTTTGTCCCCACGACAGGAAAAGTTCTATAGTAAAAGTTGGGGATCTCAAGGGTAAACCCCCACCCCTTCATTTCAGAAATCTTCAATTATCTCAAAAATAGTTCAGATCCCCACTCTTCGACCACAAGTCTTTTGGTAAAAGTTGGGGAGCGGGGGTTCCCGAGGGTCATTCTCCATCCCTCTCATTACAGAAATCTTCAATTATATCACATTAGTTATATAGTTATATCAAGATTGTATATTGTTGCCTTTTTAATGAGAATGCGACTTGATTTAGCTCTAAGAAAATGATGGCATTATAGTGCATGTGTCAATTACAGGGAATACTTTCCCTTCTGACATTAGTTTCTTCATTTGGTTCTGCCAGGAGCCTGTAATTGCCCACATTCTCCATTTTGTAAACAGATGTAGATATTCGTATTTTTAAAAAAATGACTGCTCTGTATTTAGCATTTTACATACATAAACGGAGGTATAGGTAGGATTAACAATATTTAGAAGCGCCCCCCCCCCCCCCCCCCGAAATTAGTTTTGCACGTAGGCAAAATAGTTCCGACTGTTGGCACTAAAATATTACTTTCTGTATTCTATCGTGACCATCAAATACAGAGTGTGATGGGCCCATATGTTTGTTCGAATTCCAGATATGTCGATAGGTATATACATAGATAGACAGATCCATCGATCGAACTCATCTTTTACAATGCAGTTTCCCTTATAATAGTTTCCATGTCTTTTCTCGTTTATTACAGTCATCAATGCAAATAGGTAGTCTTTTAGCAGTGTAACGTCATACCGGTAAATCGATGTTTTCCCTCTCACCGGCTTTTAGATGTGGCATTCCGGAAAACTTTTGGCTTAGATAACAGCTTATAAGTCACATGTACGTTTTAAACTATGCATTCCTGATGACATGAAAGTTCCATATTGATTCAGATCTAAATAGGCATATATAATCAAATCAAGAAGTAAATGACAGGTTTATTCTAGATAAGTACACGAAGTGAACGTGTAGTTTTAAAATAACCTTTGAATAAAGATTAATTCACAGAATGAATACTTATCGATGCGTCTCACGATATTCGTAGAAAATATCGAAATATCAAATACACTTTCTGTGCTTCGGTACTCATCCCTAATGTTTCTTATGCCATATTCACAAACTTCTTTCATTACACTCTTTTCTTTTGCATAATTCTGTTACATGTTTTCGCTTTGTTGGAGATTCTTCATAGATTATTAAGATTACGCCCTTAAATCATAACGACAATTCCTAAGCTTCTATTTTAGTAATCTTATTTATGCACGTGTTCTGGTTACTCTGTTGTCACGGTAAGTAAGATGATATGGATGGTTTGCCACACAAATAGACCATCCTATGTCGCACCGTGCTTGCAATGTAATTGGATATTTTTGTGCCATGTATATATTTGTTTTGGTTTCTGTTTCGATGATCCTGAAAAAACAAAAAACGTAGTCAATTTGCAACAATAACCTTTATAACCTTTTCACAATAATTGCGGGACTGATGTCTTGGGGGAAGAAATGATCACTGTTCTTGTAAAATGACATAAAAGAGAAAACAGAACAAGCAATATTATTTGGTTAACATATACATAAATACATATTTATATTAGCGTTAGTTCTGGGCAAAAACTATTCAAGAATAAACAATGAAGTACCGAAGAGTTAACCACATCTCGAAGTCCAGGGAGTAAAAGTACAAAATCATGTATACTATCATATTTAGACAAATGTGGATCCCAATTAAATTGAGGTGAGACTGGTGCACAAGATGAGTAAGGGTACCCTGCTTACATGCAACTACCGTAGCAAAAGTCCAAAACCTATCAAGTTCTAGAAGTAAATACATAAATTCCAAATGTCGGTTAACATAAAAAATAAACCATCACAAACCATAACGTAAATTTCGCAGCATCGACGCGTGTTTTGTCAACATATCATACATACATATCATACATAGTTTTTACAGCCATGTTTATACAGTAATTTCTTGGTTGCTTGAGTATAAGTAACCAAAACTCTTCTTTAAACCCAAGCATCCTCTGAGGAATTGACCATCTTGATAACAAATACACTAAAATGAATTCATAACTCACGGCTAAAGGCCATTATTCCCATTTCAAAGTAGTGAATAAACCGTATTCATATTAATGGCAATAAACATCAGAAAATTAGAAGGTTGTGTACATGTTGTCCAACTATCAGGCAAGGCAATGTAGTATGATGACAAATATGAAAAAAAAATTCGTGTCATGTATATGAACTACACTTTATTTGCTGGTTAGCTACTACATGGATTTAAACGAGGTTTTGTACGTGTGATAGATGCTAAAGAACAATTGGAGTTGGAGAGGGGGGAGGGGACGGAACTAGATCTGAAAAATCAAACACGAATGATTTCATACTAGTACTTGAGACAATACGCCGTGTTATGTCACTAGTAATCAAAGAATTGACCTTTTACAATATATTTTGTTCATTTACAGAGGCTTGTGTAAGAAAATATTTAGAAATCAATATTATTATATTTTGTGAGCGGTACTTTTATTACTGATTACTCAAGAAGTGCAAGGTATAAACTGAGTTGATATCAGGGACTAGTGGCTAATGGCTTTGAAGACAGACCCTAACAGTAAGTGGAATTATTTTGGTAAATATGAGGTTTATTTGGGGTATGAAAAGTAAAACAAATATCAATTTAGATCTTTTGACAGGTGCAGAAATGCTCATGGTCGTAATTAAAAGACTATATAAACGTTTACTTGTTTAAAAGTCAATTCCGGTAACAAGATTGTAATCTTGACATTCCATATGTTCGTGGATGGATTTAGACTTAAAATGAGTATAGCATTTTCACTGAACACACTTTTCTTTAGTATGCAATCGAATCCTCCTGGTTGCAGGACTTTTGCGACGGGTGTTGTGTGCAATCAGGGGACGCTTACTCCTCCCGAGCACCTGGTCTCACCTCGATTTTATTGGGGTTCGCATTTGTCTGAATAAGACACTATTCACGATGTTGTTCTTTTATTCCATGGACTATGAGATACGATTTATCATTGGGTACTTCTTCGTTTTTTACTTATCTAACTAATTTGTATGTCAACAGTGAAGGCAAATTTCATCGTTCTATCCAGTATTTTATTTCATTTTCCTATTCGTGTGATTTTAAACTTTTATCGTACTGTTGACTGGTGACCTTGACTGTATTTCGGACAACATAATTACGTCCACTTTTTAATGATAGACAAGAAAACAGATTGCCATCCAGGAGATATATTTCACTATATCTCGGGATATTGTCGAGGCAAAACAAATCTACTGCGTTAGTAAAAAAAAAAAAAAAAACAGAGTAAAAATAAATGCCCTTAGTGATTACAGTAATGAAATTCCAAAAGCAATTAAAATTCTATGGCACTCACAATAACCCTTGGGAATGTCAAAGACCCTTGACTCCATTCACCAGACTTGTGACATTTCACAATAGAATAAAAGTTGTGCAGAAGACACATTTGACCATGACACCCCAATCATGTTTGTAAAGAAACGTGGATGTAGGTTGGCATCTGCAAGAATCAGTGATGATAGTTGTATGTATGAATATCAATTTGACATGACAAGGATTAATAAATGTTATGATACAATAATTGGCCGTGCACCTTTGTGGGAGGGTTGTCGAAAAAGCATATATTTTCTAATTCTACGGAAAAGAAGAGGTGTTGGAGATTGGGATAGTGACCTACTACAATAACTTGTGAGAGAGCTTATATTTAGTTAATTTGAAGTATGCACAGGAATGCACATGATGATTTAAAATCGATATGAATGCGTACACAGTTATCGTTCTTTGTATATAGTTCATTAAAACAATAATTGTTTTAATTGCTTCAACTTTAGCAACAGGTAATTCATCTCTTTAAGATACATTGTGTATGGACATACATTCTAAATATTCATGCAACGATTTAATGTTTCGATACATTGCTTCTAACAGAAGTATGCGGGGTAATTATTTCTTAAGTATCAGTATGGTAAAGATTGTACATTCTTTGTACTGGCGGAAGTCAAGTTGTTTTCAAAATACGTCTCATGATTATTGCGTTGATCCCCTTTTATCACAAGTTTTGACCACCTCATATGATTGCAAATTACACTAGCTCAAATAAGAGTATATCTTCGTGGCGGGTGTGACCGATCAGTAGGGATGCTTACTCCTTCATGGCAACTAATCCCATACCTAACTCGTCAAGGGATTAGTGATATCCAGTATCTATATTTTGTCTAGTAGAATGGATGATCCTTATCCACTACCACTTGATATATTAACACTTTATTTGATATACAAAAATAAACGCTTTTTTACGTGCTGACAAATCTGCTAATTTGAATTTAAATAGTTTTTGAAAGTCAAATATTATTGGAATACCTATAAATAAAGTATATTCTAAAATCACATTGTTAGCAGACTTCTGATCCTACTTTTGGCATTGACTGGTCTATCCATGTTCTGTCCGGAGTAGAATCAGAATTTAATATCTGGCTTATAGTTCTTATCATAACAAGTTTTTATGTTCTATATTTATTATACAGTTGGATGCAGCCCTAACCTTGCATTCTGGTGCTATTCATAAGTGAGGATGATTTTTGTCCAGAATGCAAGCCATAAATGTTAATCAAATGAACTTAGCTTACTTTTCGGTCATTTTGGTTTCAACACTGCTCTTCAAATATTTATATATTTTGAGATATTTGGCCATGAGCATTACTGAAGAGACATAAGTTGTCGAAATGCGCATATGGTGCACTAAATTATGAGGTATATATGTTCTACATTTATTGATATTAAAGGGACCTGGTCCGAGACGGGGGATTTATAGCATGAAAAAGATAAATTACGACAATTTCTTATATTTTCCTGTATTGCATAAATTATAAACTTTGCGTTGATAACAAAATTGAAAACTAAAAACCACCCATATTCATGCGTGGATATTTACTGTAGAAAACAACAACAATTGTTCACATGGAGGAATACGAGAACGGGGAAAAGCAAACGTAAGGTAGAAAAAAGACTATACACAGATTCTGTGGCAAAAAAAACCCCCAACAAAACAAACAAGCAACCAAAAAAAAAAAAAAAAAAGGAGCAGTGGAACAAATGTTAGAATCGGGTGAAGCCCGAGTTTCATTGGCACGTGATTTTTTCTAACCATCCTCATTAATATTCAAAGAGTTAGCGTGGTTATGTTGCAAATTTAAAACGGGCATATCTCGTTAACGACATCGACTTTGGTAAACATACTTTTTACACATCTTAGATAATATACTAACAGTCGATTGCCGTTTCAGAAATCCATTTACATATTTCTTTTACTTTTCCCAACTTCAATCGGACCATGCTCCTTTAAGCATGGTCCGATCATGTTTATAGTAATTCCGTACCCAAGTACATTTTTCACGTGACAAGTTTACTTTTCTCGTTAAGAAATGATTAGTATTACTATAACTCATGTAGCCATTCATTTCTTTTGTTATTTTAGGCTGTCATGTTAGTTTAAGGTTTTTATGTTTTTCGTTTTTGTTTGGCTTTGTTTGTTGTTTGTTTGTTTGGTTTATTTATTTATTTTTTTGGGTTTTTTTTTTTTGGGGGGGGGGGGGTTATTGACATAAACAATAGACTGGAGGTGAGACCCAGGAGCCCGGGAGGAGTGAGCAACTCTTTTTTAGGTAGCCACACCCGCCGTGAATCCCCTTACAGACGAAACAAATATAATTTAACACTGTATATATACACGAATGTAGAGAAACACTGTGTAGAAAGTCCCACTGCCACATAACATCAGGGTATAATAACACTTAAGTCAAACCCTCCACGGGTAACAGTTTTACGAGCTCCACACTGCAAAGGCTATGAGTGTGACTTAATGTAAAATACGAAAGTAACTGGTATCACATGACAATGGCAACGATAAAAGGAAGAAAACCCCTATCATATATGTTGGTTACTGAACCAAACATAAGACTGCCTCTTAAGAATCCTTTTAACTAAAGAAATTTAAAATGTGAAAAGTTAACGGGCGTACAGACAGCAGATAATGCAACAAGACAATAGCTCAAATTCAGTCTTCGGCTCAGAAGAGCTTAACTCAATCATCATTGCTCGCGATTTTGCATTGAAGGAGTCATATTTACCATTCCGTCGACCAGACTTTGACTTGTATATAAAATGTTCTTGACAAGAGACTATACAATGCTATTGATTGAAGTGCATTCCTTATATGTTTGATGCTTATGTACATTGTATTTTGCAATAATTACGGAATAAAAAAGAGTAATTACCGTTTTTAATGATCTTGTCACTTAGAAAATCACAATCTTGTAGGACCTTTGTACATTTAATACCTTTTTTCGTTACCTGGTATGATGGCACATTTAGGGTAACAAAAATGAGTTGATGTTCAACAATCTTATCTTGTGGTCAAAAATGCAAATACGAAATTTAAGAATGATTCCTGACAAATAAAACTCAATTGACGTGAATATTTTCATGTGGTTTCTTTCGGCAATTGAAGATTTTAATTCTCCCATGTGTTAAGAAGACGTCTTACTACCTGTAATTACGGAAATAATTATGTAACTGGCTATATGCAATTGTTGTAAATTAGCCTCTATATTGTAAAATCCTTTACGTAATAATGCCTGACTTTTTTTATCATTTCAGACATTTCATTATCATCTTTAATATTCTTCCTAATTTGTTTCCTTACTTTTCTACACTGGATGGTGCCAAAAAGGTGCTTCTTTCATATTTCAAAGAGACAAACAATTAATAGGTATGTTTTACTCGTAGGCATAATTCATGCTATACTCTGATGAGAACTCACTGTCGGTGGACCACTTTAAGTCGCCACTTTCAATGTGGTGTCATTCAATACTTTGTAACCTCCTGTATGTATTTATTCTTATCGTTTTTCTTTTTTACTTTCCTTGGAAGGATTATGTTATATCTTTTAACTTATACCACGGAGGCACTTATATAGAGAGAATATGTTTGAAATGAAAACAACAACAAGAGTTTATCCTGATAACAGAACAGAGCTTACCACGTAATATTTGCTCAAAATGTCTCCATTTTGTTTTCCGTTTTACAACAGCACATCCAGAACAGACGTGTATAACAGTACATAATGAATTATAAGCCAACGCTTTAAGTATAAGTAACTATTGATGTCGATTTTACAATGAAGACGGCAGATGTACATTTGATACAATATATAATTCTGAGTGAAACACGCAGAACTACATCTCTTATAAAGAGAATGTGCTTAAACAACGTATAAATACTTAGCAGAAATAACCGATCAATACTAAGCAACCAGACTGCGGAAGTAAATATAGATATAACATGCTGAAACAGCACATCAATACTAAGCAACCAGACTGCCGAAGAAAATATACATATAACTTGCTGAAACAGCACATCAATACTAAGCAACCAGACTGCCGAAGTAAATATACATATAACATGCTGAAACAGCACATCAATACTAAGCAACCAGACTGCCGAAGTAAATATACATATAACATGCTGAAACAACACATCAATACTAAGCAACCAGACTGCGGAAGTAAATATAGATATAACATGCTGAAACAGCACATCAATACTAGGCAACCAGACTGCGGGAGTTAATATACATATAACACGCTGAATCAACACATCAATACTAAGCAACCACACTGCGAAAGTTAATATACATATAACATGCTGAATCAACACATCAATATTAAGCAACCAGACTGTGGAAGTAAATATACATATAACATGCTGAAACAGCACATCAATACTAAGCAACCAGACTGCGGAAGTAAATATACATATACCATGCTGAATCAACACATCAATATTAAGCAACCAGACTGTGGAAATTAATATACATATAACATGCTAAATCAACACATCAATATTAAGCAACCAGACTGCGAAAGTTAATATACATGTAACATGCTGAATCAACACATCAATACTAAGCAACCAGACTGGAAATTAATATACATATACCATGCTGAAAAAACACATCAATATTAAGCAACCAGACTGTGGAAATTAATATACATATAACATGCTAAAACAACACATCAATATTAAGCAACCAGACTGCGGAAATTAATATACATCTAACATGCTGAATCAACACATCAATATTAAGCAACGAGACTGCGAAAGTTAATATACATCTAACATGCTGAATCAACACATCAATACTAAGCAACCAGGCTGCGAAAGTTAATATACATATAACATGCTGAATCAACACAACAATACTAAGCAACCACACTGCGGAAATTAATATACATATAACATGCTGAATCAACACATCAATATTAAGCAACCAGACTGTGGAAATTAATATACATATAACATGCTGCATCAACACATCAATATTAAGCAACCAGACTGCAAAAGTTAATATTCATATAATATGCTGAATCAACACATCAATACTAAGAAACCAGGCTGCGAAAGTTAATATACATATAACATGCTGAAACTGAACATCACTTTTAAGCTGTCAACCTACGGTAGTAAATATTTCATATACATATAACATGCTAAAATAACACTTCAATACTGAGCAACCAAACTTATAAATGTATACAGATAACATGTTGAAACTGCAAATCAGTTTTTAAGCTGTCACACTAACGATGAAAATATACAAATGATATTGTAAAACAACATTTCAATACTAAACAGTCCAACGCAGGTAGTAAATATACATATAACATGCTACAACAATACGTCAATACTAAACAATAAGACTAGGAAGTAACTATGCAAATAACTTGCTAAAACAACATATCAATGCTTAACATTCCGACGAAGGACGTAAATAGACAGATAACATGCGGAAACAATACACCAATACGTAGCAGTCAGACTAACGAACTATATACAGATAACATGCGGAAACAACACACCAATACCAAGCAGTCCACATTAAGAAAGCAATTATACAGATAATATTCTGAAAATACACACCAGTACTAAGCAGTCTGACGAAGGAAGTAAATGTACAGGTAACATGCTGAAATTACATCTTATAAAGACAACAGGTAATTAACATGCTGAAACTACACATACAAAACTAAGCGGTCAAACTAAGGAAGTAAATATATATACATATAGCATGCTGAAAATAGAAAATAATGCTAAGCAGTCAAATTAAAGAAAAAAGAAGTGGTAATTGAAAAGTAGGATTTTACATATGTATAATTAACTGCAAACACTTTTCCCGAACTTTGCATTGCATTAAACTGACTTATTATAAAGATATTTTAAAAAAGCAATTTGTTTTGATATAATAATCGTTAAATCGAATGCCTGGATAGATCATTTGTTTATTTTTCGGGCGAGATGATCTGCAATATCTTAACGAATGGCAGAAAGTGTGTCCTCTGACATGGCACATTTATTGCCGACTTTTCCAGGTCAAAGGCAGTTATATCATGAAACTGATAAGGAACCTTTCCTGAATTTGTCTCAATATAACATTGCTTGTTTTTCTGTAGAGAATATCTTGACGCGTGGGATTATGATTGAGATTTTCTTTTATGATTTTTAATGCGTTAAGTAGAGCAAGATACTTATTTTAAAACTGACATTTGTGAGTTTTTCTGAGTGAACGATATCGGACAAAAAGCTGAAAATGAGACTGCTCTGAAAATCTAACATTCTAAATTCGTCGTGTTTGTAACAGTTCAAGTAATGAAACAAACACTTGTTTGAACAAAGTTGTTTTATATACTCTACATCAATATTCAGATGAGTCGAGATTAAACTGAGTCGAGATTAAAAAAAAAATGGAAATGAAGTCTTACAAATTATAAAAAATTAATGACAATCGGAATATTGTGCATGTAGAAAGTACGAAAGTAGAACAACACTGCCCAGAAGGTATTACAGCCATAGAATATTAGGACAAGGGTATAATGACACTACGCAGTAACGAGCAAACTATTAATTCCGCACTCATTTTCAAGATATAAAGTGTCTCTAACTATGTTACTGCGTAATTACTGCACTTCCTTATCAAATTATAAGGGTATTGGGTTGCAGTAAAACACATTAAATGTTCCACTGGGATTTCATTTCCTCAAGTCGTAATGCCATTTAAATTGAAACTTGTCTTTATTAACGTGTGGTATCTGTAGTACACGAATTGAAGTCGTGATAATTTGAAATGATGTTCATTTTGTATTTGCTCTATGTATAGAAATGTCTTCAAATCGTCATCAATCAGAATTCATCTCAGCAATATACAGACCTTCTGTATTTTTGCCTCTTAGTTTACTATGAAGATTTATCGTGTTCTTACTTTGAATATCTTATTTTATGATAGGGAGTTCCGCTGTGTCTCCCATAAATGTAATTATTATTCTTTAGTGGTAAATAAGAGAAAGCATAAAGATATCTGACTCAGTTCTGTGAACAATAAAGACAAAGACAGACACCACAACAATATGAATTGTGATGAAGTTGAGGCACCGATTCAGGATGGTCAAATCAAATAAGGCTACATGTAGTTACTTAATTGGTGTGGGTAACCGGTTTACGGGCCCACTTTCCCACTCACCACAATGGCATTACCAAGGATAGTAAAAAGAATTTTTTTCCATTAAGTAAATTGTAACATTTTCAGTCCAAAGCATTAGCATTTTACAATACTTCCTCAGTTTAGTATTACAAAAGCTGTTGATGTTTGTGTGGATATGCGTATTAGCATCGTAAATAAGCTTTGACAAATTGAATTTCGTTGCTTTGTCGGTATCGTAACTACTTAAAAGTATAATACTCTGTGAGTTCAGAAGTGTTCTTAATGCACGTTGTGCCATGCATGTCATTAGTTGATTTTTTCTTGCAGCTTAGTCAGTTTTTTTTTTCTTTCTTTCGTATGCTAGAAAGGCATAATTATGTATCTTCAAATCTGTAAAATATTTCATATAATGGCTTTATATTATTGTAACAGATCTCCCTTTTTATAAACACCCCCCCCCCCCCTTATGGCAACATACGGGCATATAATGGAATCACATTTTCCATCCGTCCAGCTTCCGTAGATACGTTCTTGTCAGAAATTTGTCCAATTTACCTTTCAGTAGATTCTACTGAAATTTTAGATTTAGCGTTATGATCATTTATAGGTGTGTAACTCCCATTTTCACCTCTTTGAAGCCATTTTGTAACATTTTATTAATTTTTTTTACCCCAAATTTCGGACTTTATTCTCTAGGCACAACGTTGTTCGGTTTTTGTTTGTTTTTTTTTTTTGTCATTTACCATTCTAAAGTTTTTCATTGAATTTAGAGTTAGCTTCATTAACATAAAAAGATGTGCACCTCTCACTTACATTTCTTTGAAGCAAACATTGTTTTTGGTGTTTTTCCATTTTTGGAGTCTTTGTTTTTTCATTTACATATATATATATATATATTCCACTGAAATTATAAATTTAATTTTATTATCAAATAGACGTGTGTACCTCGGATTTTCATCTCTTTGGAGCTATTATTCAACATAGTCAACTGTTTTTGGTGTTCTCATTTTTGGTACATAATGTATTTATTTTGGGATCTATGCCTTTCATAGGCATGAACTGTTCTTGAACAGTAAGGGTTAGGGTTTAATACACGGTAAAATTGTACCTCATGTGGGCCAGGTCAAAGCCCCTTTGAAGCTATGGTTTATACATATTTAGGAAATTAAACTTTATTGTTATTGTTATATCAGAAATTGCAATGACTCATCTTCTGGTTAATTGTTTAGTCTACATGAAAACAGAGAAATTGCTTTTTGCGCAAATCAGAACTGAGAATGTTTTAGTTCATTGATTTTATACTACTACTACTACTACTACTGCTGCTGCTGCTACTACTACTATAATTACTACTTCTACTTCTACTACTAATATCACTACTACTGCTGCCGCTATTATTACCATTATTATTTTAGCTATAAAAATAATAATGATAATTATAATAATATTTGGGGTCTCCATATACATTTCGTATACATGTACATGAATGAGTATCAACGTTTTTAAAACATTCTGAAACAGGTCACAAAAACCAGAATGTCATGGCCCACAGAACAGTATTAAAAAGGGAGATGAATGTGTATTATCACTTTATACAAACTAATTCAGCAAAGTAATTCAGACACATAGCATTAGGAAAAGGGGTACGATTACTCATCAAACAATCGGCAAAGTGTTTAACTATCTTTGTAAATACAGTATAATTTACGTATTTTGATATATTGACACTTCATACATCATAATGGACGATCATTTATATTTCTATACAGCGAAGGTGTCATTGATAAATCTATTTTGGAGATTTACCAAATAAAGCATATGGTTCGATATAGAAGCAACTTACTACCGCTATTAGAATACTGCTGTAGTTTTAGCAATGAACACATATTGTATTTTGCTATCGTTTATAATTGTAGCCGCGTGTAGTCAATAGTTCGCATTCCATTGTCCTGGGCACCGTGCCTCCCCACGGATACATGACTGTCCACTATGGTAAATTGTAGTTTGTATCAGTTACATGACACCTTATAATTTTGTATTTAACATTACTCTTTCAGAAACAGATTTCTGTTCATTATTATATTTCTCAAGTACGTAATAACTGCCTTGCATTTCTATGCTATTTTTCGCATGTGAACGGAGTGAAAGTCTGAAAGATAAATTATGTCGTCCTGGTTTTAGCCTCAAACATTGATCAAGATTAATAAAGTGTAGGCAATCATTTACCATCGGTCTGCGACGTTCTTTCTATAATATTAATATGACAGGAAACACATATGAGTAGTAGAGGCTTTTCACGAATTATGTAACATATTTTCTGTCTCCAAAATTGTTTTTCCTCATTACGATATTGATAGGGTTATCAACGTCTTTGTGTTATATCTTCTACCAGCATCTGCAGGCGATTAAATTAATAGTCTGAATTTGGATGTCGTGCTTCATCTGTTCCCACGCTGCAATCACTATTCATTGATCACCCACATATTAGACGAAAGAAAATTAAATTTGAATCATGTTCCGTCCTCGCGTTTCTTTACATATAAATCTATTTCCATAATGCTACAAACCAATTATATTGTTTTGGTCAGTACCGTGTAGCTTCAATAAATACCATTAAGGTTAAGATATGTACAAAAATAAGGTAAGAACGTGACGCTAAATATCTTTCCAAATGCCAATTGATGAATTAAATAAAAATCTCGTAAACACACACACAGACCAAACAAACAACCCCATCCCCCCGAAGAGATTACACGAATTGAATAGTATAATGGAATAAAATATATGTAGTATCAAAACTATAAATCAAATTTTACTAAAATCAAATT
This sequence comes from Pteria penguin, assembly GCA_035048485.1. Classification (NCBI taxonomy): domain Eukaryota; kingdom Metazoa; phylum Mollusca; class Bivalvia; order Pterioida; family Pteriidae; genus Pteria; species Pteria penguin. The sequence continues at coordinate 48,118,599 of CM068582.1, read as the reverse complement.
ATACCCACCAAAAGGAGCTAAATAAACTATTATCTCACTACTACACTTGCACCATACAATAGAAAAATATTACTGGATATATAGAAAATACATCCTAGTGATTTGGAACATGTTTTATTATATATACACACAGGTAAAACATTCTATTATATACACACAGGTCAAAAACATGTTTTATTATATACACACACAGGTAAAAAACGTGTTTTATTATATATACACACAGGTAAAAAACATGTTTTATTATATACACACACAGGTAAAACAAACATGTTTTAGTATATACACACACAGGTAAAAAACATGTTTTAGTATATACACACACAGGTAAAAAACATGTTCCAAGACAAATCTGTTCGCTTTTTTATCAACAAGTAAACAAAGAGGTACCTAAAGTTAACCACATATCGAGGACCATGGAATAAAATGTGTAAAATGGCAGTCTAATGCGAACTCTAATTAAACTGGGGTGAGACCAGTTGCACGTACTCATCGAGTTCAGAAGTAAACAAAGACATATACACATGAGCTCATGAAGGAGACAAGGACACTAATCACATTATGCCATTCACCATATAAAATTCCATGGAACTGAAATATCGGGGTCCGAAATACTCGGGAACAAACGTATGTATATGTCAAATCAAGTATAGTCAAAAGGTTAGTTGTATGATGAGACCTCAAAGTTTATGTATATACAGTTTAAAATAATTATCTATTTGACTAACGTATTTTGGGTGGGATGGAAGATAAAGACGCCATTTCACTGACATGTAATTTTATACCTACGATGAAAAATGTTTATGACGTTCTAGTCTGTGTTATGCATATTATTGAAGAGTTTTGGATCCAGCAGATTCGGATCTCTTATACTAAGTGGTGATGTGGGTGGAATTTTGCATTTGTGTTGTATTTAAAGAATATTTTGTCACATCTTACTTACATATACATTTACTTGATGTACCATAAATATTAATAACGGAAAAGTCGATTTTGAAGGAAAAACATGCAGTGATGCAATCTAAAATATAATGTAACACATGTATTCTTGCTTTCGTCATCACTTAACAAATACTGAAAACATCAATTAAAATAAAAAAATGAGAAAAATATTTAGATCCGGTAGTGAGTAAACTGTAATTTAAATTTGATATAAAATCAACAAATAATCAATAGTAACTTTTAAAGCTGTCCTGGTTCCAAGTGGTAATATGAATAAAAATTTGTTAAAAGCGACCTAAAGCACAATCAATCAACCAACGTCATGAAGCATATTTACGCAAGTTCAAAATTGTCTTTTATCATTATTTTTTTGTCATTACAGGAGATTGAATGTCTGGATCTAAATATGTATTTTGTGCTTATTCTATTCTCACGTCGTGATTACTGTTCATTCATGACTAAATCTAAAAACTGTAGAAATGAATGAAATTTCCCCCGTCTCCGATTTTTCCGTTTCGTTCCGATGTGTGAGTACACCGCATAAAATGAGACTTCTTCATAATGATAAATTGAATATAGCTTCATTATGGTCTCCCATCGGAAAAAGCTTAAGACAGTTTCGGCCAGCTCCATTTCTTATCTATCGAGTTTAATTTTCAATCAGTGCACATAATTTTTTTATTTGTTTAGCTAAACTGCTCAAAATAAAAGAATGTAAAATAAAGGTCACTTATAAAAGCACGAAAAGCGACAACACTTAAACGTAAAAATCAATATCAAAACATATATGTGTATTCATTTTGGTGCACTATCTCCGCATTCGACATCTATGTCTCTTCAGTGATACTTAACATAAAATAAATTTTCAACAAACATTTGTGGCGTTCGACCCTAAATACAAACACAGAGAAACAAACAAAAACAAACAGGTTATATACAAAGCACTTAACTAAGCAAAACAAAATACTAGATATTGGAACTGCAAATTTATGAGTTGTTGCGAGCAATAAATGTCTCTCTAGGGGGTTGTATTATTGTGTCCTGACGAAAGGACATCCCCTCTATACATTGTCAATAAATTTTGATGACTTAGTTTCGTTGTCTCTTTTTGTGCTTGTATCATGTCAAATATATAATATTATATGTATGATATATTATATAAATACCCTAATATCGACTTAGTCGTCATAAATTTGACTTTTCATTGATGTTACAGAGCTTATACTTTACGCAGCTTTCACTATTGTTAATTTTAATATACCACAAACATTAAGCCATTCAATGAAACATCTCTAAATAGTAAAGGGCAGATAACTGATATTTAGGTATTTTTATCTAAGATTAATTATCTCAGAAAATGGTAATATTTCCGACATGTAATGAAATAAAAAAAGGAGTTACTGGTTCAGCTATGTGGCCGAAGTCACCATGGAGCGATTCAATACATGAATATAAATAATATAATAGCACATACAACACATTACAAAAATATTTGATTGTAGTGCAATTACGATACCGACTTAGGACGGTCATTTAATTTGACAAAAGTCAAACAAATGGTGTAGTTAACCGGTTTACGGTCCCACCTCCCCACTCACTGTAACAACAGAACAATCAAAGGTCGTACATATAAAAATTTATAAATAATCCTCCGTGTAAAGAACAAGGGTCAACAGGTATCGCATATTGAGAGGTCATAAAAATATAAACACGTAAGGTATTGTAAAACACATAATGATATAAAAATATATGCGACATCAACATGATAAACCGTGCTCGGCCAGTCTGAAAGCGAACTAAGACCCTAGATCTGTAGGAGTCCCGACAAACAATCAGAGGGGACGAGGTTCAGGACCATGTCTCCTCTGAAAGAGGTTTGGACAAGGCCCGTCATATAGTCCCCACCGCCCTTTTAGTCAGCGTAAAGATGATGGATAAATCCAAACCACAAGTCCAAAAATCATGAAACCATAGGACATACAAAATCAGTGAAAATGAAAAACAAATGGAAAATAACAAAATATGTCTACTTGAAGAGCATATGTGAACCCCTGTAATGGAGTGAGATCGGGTTCCCGGGGAGAGTGAGCATCTCCTGCTTGCTAGCAACACCCGTCACATATACCCCGTAAAAAGAGTCAAATCGTGTGAATTCCATATGTATTTATGTATGGAGAAGTCGAAGTAGGTAACCTTCTAGTATAGAAGGTGTCAAATCTGTGTAAAGTGATCGGAATCGGTCTCAGTCCAGAATATCATTTAAAAGTCTGGATAACGAGATATCATATGGAGTCTCGTAACGACCGTAGAACTTCCTCTGTGACGTTGCTAGTCTAGCACATATATAACCCTGGTTGAGCAGCTTAACTGAAAGTCGCCTAGCCCTCAGAACAAAGCCATTGTAATTTGAACATGCGTGCAACGTTCAAGTAAAAGTATGCATAATGCTGTACAGGGGCCAAATACAAGACCTATAGTCTTTTTGATGATCTCAATGTCATATTGTCTATTTAGAAGACGTTTGACTATTTTATTACATGATAAAATAACGTTTTATGAGCCTTTACTTTCCTTAGTTTATATACGAGATCACCGTAAAAATAAGGATTGGAAATTCCGTTAGACACATAGTGTTGAAAAGTTCTGAATGAATTTGCCGAATTTTGGTCTTATCTTGTGATATCTGTAACCCTGAGTTAAAAGTTTAGTAGTAATTTGTAAATTTCGTTTATGAAAGTCCAAAACATCGGTGCAGCCTTTGACAAATCAAACTTATTGAGATATATAGATACCATATGATGGGAGTCGAGGGACATCGCCATCCAAGTAAGGAAAATTTACACTAGGAAATCCAAAACCTCACGTTTATCATAAATATTAGTATATATTAGGTGGTTGATAATTTTGATGTTCAAATCTAAGAAAGGTGTAGATTTATCTCAAGTATTAGCTTTATTAAATTTGAGCTCTGGTGGATATATTTCTGATATAAATTGTTCGAATTCAGGGTTGTCGATAACCAAAATGTCATACAGATATCTGCAAGTATTATTAAATTTGTCAATGAAGTCGAATAGAAACCATAAAATCCCTCTCGTAACAATAAAGAAATAAATCTGCTATCAGAGGCGCGCAGTTAGTACCCATAGGAATCCCAACTATTTGTTGATATATCTTGCCATCAAATTGCACAAAAATATTATTCATGAGAAAATCTAGTGCTTTATATAATTCCTTGTAAGTCCAGTATTTTGTTTGTTGGAAAAAAATCCAGAGTTATTGGTAGTACATATCTAAGGTTTAGATTCTCTGTGAAAACACCATTGTATAAAAGACAGCAACTTGCTTTTAATCAAATCATGAGGCAGAGATGTATAAAGTGTAGAAAAATTAAATGTAGAAATTTGAGTCGCTTTGAAATTTAGTGAAAGAAGTTTGTCTATAACTTCATGAGAATTTTTAATTGACCAAAAGTAATTGATGTTACTATTATGAAATGCGACATCACAATATTTGATAATATGATTTTTATAGCAGTTAGAGCAGACGTAATTAGGGTTGGAAATAAAAATTTGACGTCAGTCTCCCGGGGGGCAACCTAGATCTGAAATGAAATTGCCCCCCAGAAAATTCACTTGCCCTACATTTATGTTTTTATAATAGTTCTTAAATTTTTCGGTACTTTAACAGTAACTGTACTCCTGTTTCAAGCTTTTCAATAAAGTTTTCTATAATAGACAGACCTGCAGACTCCAGACAAAGTAACTCAATCATATACTATTATAATATACACACAACGACAAAAGTCTTATACAACTCGTTATCTTTTAGAGGTCTCTCTTGACAGTCCCTTCTTTTGCTTCAGATTTCTCGAATACTTCATCTAAATAATCATTATTTCTTTCATACTCTTCCTGGTCATTCACATTGCATGCTGTATCTTCAAATTCAATTTTACCATACTTTAAACTGCATTTATAAAACATTTAATTCTAAAATATTTATAATTCACGGCCAGTCTGATTTGCGTAACAAAAATTACACGGGGATTAATGAGGTAGCAAGGCAAATTTTATGTCTTATGTCGCAATTATTCATCATCCTTATTATTTTTAATTTTCGCATTTTGATTAGTAGTCCTGAGTTGTCAAACAAAACTGATTCAAATCAAATTTACAAAAGATCTATCTCGAATTAATTCATGATTTGATCCAACCATTATCCAAAATTGCTATATGTAAATTCCAATAATTTTTAAATTAGCGATATGAACGAAATTTTAAGTGTGTAAAATATTGAAAGAAATGTTTGATAAATGACTGTCAACACTTTTCTTGATTCCAAGATTGCGACGACTGACATGTATTCTAGTATGTTCGACAAGTGTTAAAGGTATATTTCAGATAATATTTTAAATATTTTATTTTGGGGTGTAGAATTGATAAGATATGTCCTTATTACATAAAGTAACATTAAAATAAATTAAATATATTCAGAAATAGCTCAAGTAAAGCTTAGGTTCGACAAAGTACCCGGTTCGACTCTACACGTTCGATCGTCAGGTTCGACAAGTGATGAAGCTATATTTCAATTAATATGGTATACTTTTTTTATTTTGGGGTGTAGAAATGATTAGATATGACCGCTTTATATCAATAAACATAAAAATCAATTAAATATATTCAAACATACAGTACAGTCGCCGTGGAACGTGGACATCGTGGGCGCGTGGGCGATAAATTTACCTGTAGAATTTTTATTTGTTATTAGCAATTCAGCCGTTTTCCTGTGGGCAGCGTGGTCGATTGGCCTTGGACACTATACACTCATCTCGTTTAAATAGCAATGCAGCCGACGGACAGTATTCGGAGTGCTAGCATCAAATATGGTGGAATGTACTCATCTTTTTCATAAGAAGGTTATACAGTTATATTGATTGATTGATTGATTGGTTTTTGTTTTACGTCACACCACTAATATTTCACGTATATGGTGACGGCATCTGCATGATGCGGGGCATACAAATTTTGACCTTTGCAACGTACCCACCCGAAGCAGTGAGGGATCTTTAACGTGCCATGCATACCACGACACGGGGCCTCGGTTTTTACTGTCTCATCCAAAAGACATGACACCGGCATGACCAGAGTGGGACTCGAACCCCGGCCTCCCAATCAGGAGTCCGACGCGATACCACTAGGCCACGCCGGCTTTATACAGTTATACATATCAAAGTCGGAGATTTAAGTTTGATTTAATTTACGCTTTCACTGAAATCGTTACTACATGACTAGCATCAAGACTTGCATATAGCAGCGAACAATAATTACATTGTATTTGAAATCGTCTTTTAACTTTTAAGGATAAAGACGTAAACGTAAGCTTTTCATGACATAATTGTTAATTTTAGGGAAGGCAGTGTATTTATCCAGTATTAATTAATTATGTCCTAGTCCATGCCGGTGTGCTCCCGATTCGCTTACTTGCTTTAAATAACATCTAATACAACAGGGTGTGAAAGGGGCCCTCGCAAGGGGTGTTACTGATATTTACCTGTATAACAAAGCTCCGGAGATCACCTGTATAGATAAGTACACGTATATTTGTTTTCTTTAAAGAATATACATGTGCATATATGTGCATACAATACTTAAAAGAACGTTCGAATAACTCTTCATTTCGATCTTGCACAGATAACGCTTACCCAATGAATAAACAAGCCAAAATAAGTTACCCTTACGAAGGCCCCTTTCGTGCCACCGGGCGAGAAAGTGTGTTGAACTTAATTAATAGTAAGGCAATTTGAAGTTCAAATAAATCATTACGTATTCTGATGGCTAAACCCATGCTTTTGTCTACCATTCTGAGATTCTTTAGACCCCCTATCAAATATATAACTCATAAAATGAATCATCTTGTGTAAATGACCCTGAAATAACAACACATTCAATCCTTTTTGTCTAGCGCGTGCCGATTAGACAGTGACAATCCAGGATATAGAAACCATGATAACAGCTGCATTGTTTACATCTATAAAGCGCAAATTCTTACAGATTTTCATCAGTAGTGAAACTAACTGTGAAAACAAAGACTCGTAATTCTTTTTTAAAATATGCAATGAAGTGGTGTTTGAATCAACATGTCATTTAAGACATTTGGTTTGGCACAATGAGGTCTTTAATTCACCCCTATTCACTAATAGTTCTACAATTAGTGCGTTCAACTGCCCGTCGGTCGCATTGCGTGGGCTGCCCGTCGGCGCTCGTGGATTTTCCTAATTTCACGCCGACTGTACTGTATCTTAGATAAAGCTTAGGTTCAACATGTTCGTTAGATTCGGCCTTAGTCCCACCCGCGATTTCATTGACCCGCGTAATGCTCATCTGATTACGGACTAGCTTGAAAATAACAAAACGACACGGATATAAACTGTATCATCGAACGGTTAAAACGACTTGTCCCGCGGGCTAGCTGAAGTCAGAATTGACTTGCCCGGCCAATATTTAGTACGGCACGGGCAATCGGGAATCCGCTTATTTCCAACCCTGGCCGTAATATGTTTCGATAGTACCATAGTAGAGCAATGGCTAGAATTAGATATGAAACGTGATTTATATGGACTTTAATGTAGTTTTGGAAGCCAGATCAGATTTATTAGTTTTAATTTTGAAGTCGGACATGGTCATGAGGTGATCGTGCAAGGTGCTGTCTTTTGAGGCAGTGTTTTCCACATATGTATGAGTGGAGTTTAATTCGTTTTTAAGTACTTCAATATAATATAGCTTTCAAACAACTATTATGTTATTACCTGCTTCATCAGCAGGAACAAAGATATTAAGCATGTAAGTCAGCTATCCTCTTTTTAATAGAATTTGCAGTCAATGTATTAGGCTGTTGAAATAAATGCGGATTTTCCGTAAAGTTCTTACATGTAATACGGATATCGACAATTCTTAAAATCTCGTATTTCCAATCATTAAGAGCATGAACCTTTATCTGTTCTTTTTTACACCAACGTTTACAATATGTAGTGAAAGCATCTTCTACAACGTCACGGCATTCATTGAAATCTATCCTGGACGGTAACCTATATTTAGGTCCTTTTCCAAATAGGGTGTACAATTTCCTGTCCGAAATACAGTAAAGGTCACCAGTAATAACATGACATGCCGGTTTATAAACATATTTAGAATTTTTACAAGAACACGACGAAGAAATAGAGTCTGAAATATCAGGGTTAGATGTAACTCTGTCATAATTTAAAATAAGATTTCTTATAGGCTTTTTGTACTGGTAAAAAGTAAGTGGAGGTTCTAAATTCTCAAAATATTAGGGGATTTTAGATGTGACACTATGATCATGGACAATATTAGAAATGTTAAGTAGATCGAAGAAAAAACACTTTAGTTTTCATATATACATGTAAGCTATACACACCCGAATATATATTAACAATATCTTTTTTTTATAAAAAAAGAAATTAATTTTCGGTGTTTATATCGCCTAAGACGGATAAAACGTTTTGAAATGTCAAAATCGTTAGTTTTAATACGATTTTAAAGGGAAATTAAAGGTTTAAACTTCCTTCTCTGGAATTTTATTTCTATTTATTGATCTGAACTATTGAAACTTTCACAAATGGAAAGCTCTTTATCTCGTTTTAAGGATTCTCTATCTTCTACTGATATATGGCTATGAGATTTAATTGTATTTTATTACAAAATACATTTCTTGATTTTCATAATATAAAATCAACATAATATAGGAAATTGAGGGGTAGTGTAATTATTTCGATGAGACCAGGTGCCCGAGAGAAATAAGCGTCCCTGCTTTTCAGGTTCAGGATGTAGATACATACATTAGCACATGAAGGAGACAAGGACACTTATTTAAATAATCCAATTCACGATATGGAATGCTGTTGAACTGAAATTCTGGTGTCGGAAATGCACGTGAACAAAAGTCTGTATGTATACATATGATTTGAAATCAAATTTAGTGAAAATGTTCAAGATGCTTAGTTTTTATGATCAGATCCCAAAATGTCGATTAACATTTTTGAAAGGGGAATCTCGAATTGCATAAGATCTCTATTTCGACTATAGACCTTCCTCAGTTATAATTTCAAACGTTCCTCAGTATATTTCTGTGAGAGTACTTTCGTGAAAAGAGGTCTCACTCTAAGAACGATATCTTCATATTTAGAACATGCCCCGGCAGAGCGTATAAGTTGTGAAATGAAGACACCATATTTGGGAAAGGAAGGTATATTGTTACCCAGGAAAGGGAAGATGGTAATAATGAAATCGAGATCGTCACATGTCACAAAGAGAGGTACATTGTAAATAACGAAAATACCATTATCACTAACTGACTAACTGAGGTATGAAGCAGAGGATGCGCTCTTTTGTTTATTTTTTTCTATCTCGAGTTTTTCGGATACATGATGTTGAAATGATCTTTAAATACTTGGTTGTAAATCGACAAAATGTCATCGATGTATCTGTATGTTAGGTTGAACCAATGAGCTAATTGCATTTAGAGAGCAGAAACTGTATAAATTCTGAGTACACTAAATGTCGGCCAGAAGAGGCTCGCAATTTGTGCCGATCGGAATGCCAAGAGTTCATACAAAGGCTGCCGCTGCAGTGACTTTTCGACCCGCTACAATATATAGATAAGACACTCATTTGTTGTTGCTTCGTGAAGACCCGATGTAGCTCAGTTGATAAGGTGTTGGCGATATTGCACGTTAGGAATTCATTAAAATATAGCACAGTTATACGGTAAACTATTTTAAGGTCAATTTCCCCAACCCATTTCGGAAAATGCAGGTCTCCATTGTAAACATACATGTACGTATACGTGGGAAGGCCTGCACCTACAGTAATTGTTACAATTAGAAACACATAAAAGGGGAAAGCAAGACAGCTAATGCTTTGCAAATGATTTTGACTATGAATAGTAAATGTATTGGTGTAACCTACGGGGCGAATGGCAGGTACAACAACTGTTAGCAGAATGAAGAGTTTTATGTGGCATCTTGAGGGTGAGTCAAACAGTGTGTCGAGGTTCACACTGAGATCCTTGTTCATGACCTGCATTACTGTGGATACTCTCAATACCTGTAATGTAATAACACATGAAAACACACATGACAGGTAATCGTAAACTCACACTATTTTCAAAAGCGTACATTTGCTCTCTTTTGTGCATCTTGTAAAATTTCTCATGAACTTCTAATATAACGCGTGTAACAATTAGATAAACATCGACCCATGACTTAAACTGAATAATTTTCAATAAGTATGCCGGCAGTACTTCAATGATAGCAATGACCACAATAATAGAAAATGGAATGAATCTCCTCTGCCTCCTTCCTTATCCCTATAAATAATATGGAAACTATCCTCAAAACTATTCAACGTACATATAAAGCATAAATATGTAAATGAATGACGGTGGTACACATCAATGGAGGAAGCTAATATCGGTAAAGTATCATGGCTTTCAGTAAATACATACAAAGTTCGTCAAGGCTCTAAATCTTTACATTCTATGATACAAAATATTTCATACTAAATGTAATTATCAACTATCGTTAAGACTGTAATAACTATCAACAAAATACTGTTGTTACCGGTCGGCAGAGGATATTACCCTCCCCTCTTTTCATAACGCCTTGCCCTCCATTACTACAGGAGTAGTGCTATTATACACACATGGACTGCGATGCTATTCATACATGGGTACCTTGTAGTTTGTTTCATATTCTGGCTATTTCACCAGTAAAGATATTTTTTCTTAATTTTATAATATTAAATATTTCGGGGATATACAGTAAATTTAAAACTGTAATGAATTGGAAAACACTCCTGAAGTGGTATCTCAATTGACAGACATGTTGCCGTCTAACGTATAATTTATTTTTTAATGATTCTGTCTAATCGTGATGTGTCACAACCAGCTTTAAAACCACAAAGACGCAACAAGTGCACCAAGGCTAATTAATGATAAGGTAGTTTTGAGCTGTACTTACTAAGCATGAGTTAACTTAATGTAACGTCAGTTTATTAGTGTCAAGAACAGACAGGATTCTTGGACCGAGACTCCTGTCAATTTACAGGATGCTTTCTATACTGTCCGTTCATAACGTAATTTTAATGAGATATTCAGTGTAGTATTAGATTAACGCATTTACCCATTTAATAAAGTTTTATTGAAGGAAGAATTACCTCTACGTTACTTTATTTTGGGAAGTGTGCTTATTTTTCTATGATGTTCTTTGTAACATTTCTCATACAGCCTACTCAGTAGTCTTCTCTTCTTTCTCAATGTCTGTGTCATGGCACTTACAGGTACGAGAAATTATCTTAACAAAAAAATTAAAGATTGTTTGAAAGAGGAACTCAATTTCTGTACCTACCAAATTATTCACTGCTTTTCCACTTGTCCTTAGTAAATGAAAAATTATCAGTCTATCTTTTTGTAAAGAAGAGATGCTCATTTCGCCTGATCACCTGATTTCACCTCACTATCTATATTATGAATTGCATACTTCTTTATTTGGAAACACAAATAGTATTTTTCGATTATTTAAAACTTTGAGACTGGATAAACTCAAAGGTACTTCTTCGTGTTTACTTCAAATAGAATGCCGAAGGAACGTATTGTTGATTAAATATTCCAAAACTGTAATAATGAAAACAAATATTAATAACTAGAAATTTTCTGTTGCTGGCGCAACATGAAAAGTCTTCCTCTTTCTAAAGAAAGAAAGGAAAGAAAGAAGAAAAACGCTACAGAATTGTTATTTTTAAAATATACTGATTGCCGGTTTAACTCACCAAAATAATTTATTCCCAACAAGAAGCATGATGATGTAATGGAACATGGTTTTAGGAAGTGTGTTAGTTATTTGTCAGAAAGATCAGGATAGCTGTATGTCAGTGAGATCATATTAAGCAGAAAAATTACCAAACAAAACAAAATATAACGAACCAATAAAAAGAAAAAAAACCCAAAGAAATTATTAAATAATTTGAAATGGTGTTCAGACGGTGAAGAATAACCAATTAACAACAAACAACAAAGTTCCATGCTCATTTCCCGTCTATAATTAATCCTACAATTAATCACAACAATCGCATTAGATTACAAAAGTTTATATATATATATATATATATATATATATATATATATATATATATATATATATATATATATATATATATATATATGTATATATATATGTATATATGTATATATATATGTATATATGTATATATATATGTATATATGTATATATATATGTATATATGTATATATATATATGTATATATATATATATATATGTATATATGTATATTTATATATTTATATGTATATATATATATATATGTATATATATATACATGTATATGTATATATATATATATGTATATATATATATGTATATATGTATATATATGTATATATATATATATATATATATATATATATATATATATATATGTATATATATATATATATATATATATATATATATATATATATATATATATATATATATATATATATATATATATATATATATATATATATATATATATATATATATATATATATATATATATATATATTTATATATATAACTCCAGGTTTCGTGTACTGCATTCTCCATATAGAGGGTTTCCTTTACAATTCTCCATTTAGTAAGTATCATACTGGAGATCACACCAAACGCGTTTTTAAGAATTTAAATTAGTAAATCTTTCTCACATACTATTTTTTATATTTTGTTCATATTACGAATAAGGAAGTAAAAAAATAATACAAACACTCGTTGTCGCAAATGTTCGGCTTCCTGGCCTTTATCAAGCAATAGTTAGAATAGTACAGTAGATCTATGTAACATCCATCTTTACATGTCTAATATAAACAAGCTTCTAAACTCCGATAAACGTTGACGTCATAACGTCATTATTACGCCCGTAAGTATGGCATTAAAATTGACTAAACAACATAATAATATAAGTATAAATATAAAAACCGCATCGATAGACCAACCGCCAGACCGATCGACCGACAATCTGATCGACCAACCGACCGTACAAGAGACCAACCGGGCGATAGCGGCAAAGTAATACCCCCTCATTTCTGAAAGGGGGGGGGTTGTATTAAAAGAAAACTAAGCATTAAATCACCCCAAGAAATGAATAGTTCATGAATTAGTTATACAATCACATGTTAGTTAGTTTTAATATTGCATCCATTTGGCCTGCGCGTTTCCAAATCTCTTATCCAGTTATCTTCGACAATTAATCTGTATATTTTATTTTCTCCGGTAGTCCTAACCATGACCGCAACACGAAAATCACCTTCATCATGGTTCGCAAAATGTTTCATAATTGGTTTTTCTCTTTGGTACTTTATATCGCTTCTATGTTCTACTATTCTATCTTTTAACGATCTTTCTGTTTCTCCTACATACACAGTTTGTTTACATTTAATTCAGATTAGTGCATAAATCAAATTCCTGTCTGTGCACTTCGCGTCTTTTACTGTCTTGAAGGATTTCTTTCTCTTAAAATCAAAATATCACCATTTTTACTTATCCTACATATTTTACATGTACATGATGTTTCATCTTGTTTTATAGAATTTTCAGTTTTCTTATGCACAAGTATATCACATTAATTTTTATCGCGTCGAAAAGCCAAAATTGTTGGGTCGGGGAAAACATTGCGCATTCTCTCTGATTTATACAGTGTCGACTGATATTTTTTAAGAATATTCCTCATGCCCGGTGTTATATAGTAGTTTTTTCCCCATAGTAGTTTCTCCCCCCCCCCCCCCGAAAAATGGCTATATAGTAGTTTTTCCCCCATCGCGGAAAAACTACCATATAGTAGTCTTTCCCCCATAGTAGTTTTTCCCCCTTACGTAACGGTTTGGAGATTATACACATCCGTTCTGTATCAGTCAGATAACATTTGAAATACAAATGTACTATAGTGATAGTCTGTGGATCAAACCGATGGTGTTATGGTTAATGGGTTTCTATATACTGTTAAGTGTTTTGTTTGTGTGTGTGTGTGTGTGTGTGTGTGTGTGTGTGTGTGTGTGTGTGTGTGTGTGTGTGTGTGTGTGTGTGTGTGTGTGTGTGTTTATTTTTTGTTTTATTTATTTATTTACACGTCTTTCTGTTTTACATATTTACCATAGTATGCTATTTTCTGCTATTATTTAATTGTAAAAATTGTCGTTTACTTGCGTATAGCTGTCAATCCTTGACGTCAGGCTGTGACTCAATATTCGATCCCAGGCAACTTTTCGTAATACATCATAAGTAAAATAGGAATTTATCAATCAAAATGTTCCAATGACAAATATAAGAATTGAACGTGCAAGAATTCCTTGAACATTTATGTCCTAAATAAATTAAGACTGTTGCATTATATATATATATATATATATATATATATATATATATATATATATATATATATATATATATATATATATATATATATATATATATATATATATCAATAAAAGTGTTCTTGTGTATAGAATAATAACAGAGTACATGATGAACATGAAAAAAAAAAACAACAGAACGGAATTCCACCCAGGTTTCGCAATTTGCAATCTACGACTAGGCTTGTCTAGTCGCAGATGTTGTAAATCATGATAACAAGAATATGATTTCCTTGTCCTTTACGCAAAGTATGAAAGGTTTCATCTTAAAGTATCTATATGCTAAGTTTGAAAGCTCTACACCCTTTTGTGTAAAAGATATAGTCAAGTTTAAAGTTTTTGAAAAGTAGGTCACAATTCAAGGTCAAGGTCATTAGGTCAAAAGTCATGGTCCGAAATTAAAGATCTTATCACAAGTAATCTATATATGAAGTTCAAAACCCCTTCTCCTTTTGGTACAAAAGATACAGCCAAAGTTTAAGTTTTTGAAAACGTCAAGGTCACCTTCCGTTCAAGTAAATCGTCCCTATCTAATTTATCCACTCTTCATAATTGCTTCTCAATCAATCTACCGCTGTAGCCTTGAATAAGGAAGTTTCAAGAAAGATTCGCAAGAAACGTGAGTTTTGAGAATATGAAATTTCTCAATAGATATTGAAGTATATATTTTCATAATAAAATTACCATTTAAATTCGTTTTGTGAATTATGGAAACGGTAACATTCAACATTTTGAAAAAGTTTTATTTATTGGGTATTTATTTGAAAATTTTAAAGTAAAATAACTACTCAACAAAAAAGGTCGAGACTAGTCGTTTATAAGATTTAACCTGTAGAACATTACTGCAAAGATTTGAGGAGATTATAGTCTAATCAATTTACCACTAAAACTGACATTAAACGGAACTAAATGCAAAAGTATTTATTTGTGTATATTTTGGTTCTAATATACACCAAGAGCATATGGTGAAAGTCTCTAAGTGTTACTTTGGTGGAGACATATTTTTGGGGGCAAAAAGTATAAAAAAAACCCCACAAAAATCGATTAAAACTGGAAAATGACCATAAAAAATTTATTATTAATAATAGTACTATGAAACTTGCATGGATTATGTTTAAGAATAAACAACATAATATTATAACACTAGGAATCATCTTGACGGTCAAGGTCACATCCAAGGTCACGTTCATATGTAAATATTAATGAAAAATCGGTGTAATTATACTTAATCATGATAATACATTTCTTAAAAGAAAACAACATCGCTTCTTTGTATAAAGCAATATATAAAAGTTTTTATAACCCTCAATCTCAGATTCAGGGGCAACTATTTTTACCTGCCTGTCTGTCTGTCTGTCTCTGCCAAAAACTATAATCTTAGCCATAACTTTTGCATGGTAGATGAAAGGGATTTCATATTTCACATGTGTTTTCCTTGTGACAAGACCTCTAATTGATACCATGACCTTGACCTTGTGACCTTGATCTTTAAACGAAAAAAAACGGTTCAAAAATAGCTGCCGATGAATTTGATGAATGAAACTTGATAAAAACGTTTTGATTTGATTTGAAAGTACATTTTTATAGATTACTTCTTAGATTTCGAAAACCTTTTCAAAGTTTATGACTTCTGTGTGAATAAATTAACTCAACAAAAATTTCTTCATTTACTATAAGACAATTAGTAAAACTGAGTCATCTACAATGCCACAGCCGATAGAATACAATTCAATTCAATTTCAATTCAATTCTTTTATTACTTTATACCATACGGTATATCAGTGCGCATATATACAATACATATATACAATATTTACAAAATACAATTAACTATTATATTACATTGGTGAGTGAGTCATGTAAACACAGAGAGTGAATTAGATATTTGTGGCTCTTAGTTTGCTGGCAGAATGAAGAAATTTTCCCAACTGGCACAATTCTCTGACGTTTTGTGCGCTTAAAAGCTGTACTAATTTAAAAACACTTGGTCTTCTAATAATATGGTTTTATATATATATATGGCGTAGGTTATCATAAAATGGACATTTCAAAATAAAATGGAACTCGTCTTCAATTTCATTACAGTTGCAGAGCAGACACGTTCTATTGTTTCTTGATATATTTCTGTGTCTGCCTATTTCAATACTCAAGTTATGAGCTGAAATTCTAAAACGTGTAATTAGTTTCTTATAACGTGGATCAATTGATTTTTTCAAATAGAATTGTAAACAGAAATTGTCTATTAAATGTTGATATATTACTCCTTTTGAAGAATTCACAAGTTTGGAAAGCATATTTTGTTTACAAACATCGTATATTCTCTATTCGAATATTTTATAAGCTGCAGATGTTGGAATATCGCTGTCCCATAATCATAGATAAAATAAACCAAGATTTCGTAATTCGTCTCGAATACTTACTATCCATGTGTCATTAATAAAACAACGTTCATTATAGCATGCCTTCAGAATACAGTTATCATTTACTTTGAGCTTTTGCCAGTACTTAAAAATTTTTAATTTTCTTTTAACAATTAAAGGCAATCTACCCAGCTCACAATACACAAGATCATTACTTGCAGATACTTTATTCCATGCTTTCTGCAGGTACATCTTTTACTTTCACAATTTGATTTACAATTGTATAGGTATGATTATTCCTTCCAGCCAATCACTCGGTATATATCCCGATGTTAGAATAACATTAAACAGGTGGCATATAACTGGAAGAAGGATATGATCTGTCGCTTTCAAATACTCATTCAAAATTCCATCTATTGCAGCAGATTTTCCACATACGAGGCTTTTCATGGCTTTTTTCACTTCTGGGGTGATATTTTCATTTAATATTTCATTTGCGTTATTTAAATGTTCATTTTCTTCCGGATCTATATTCCCTTCATCTTCGCATTCGTTGACACGTCAAAAAGTCTTAATAAATCATTGATGTTTGCGTCTGGTTGTTTCTGTGTTTTGAGTCTGTTAAGAATTTTCCAGTAGTCCTTGGACTTGTTTTTCCGTAATGCGTTAAGATCTTTTTGAATTTTGTCCTTTTCCTTTTTATGTAAGAATTTATAGTAGTTTTATATGCTTTGCTTGCAATTTGCATACTTCTACGAGTAGTTTCATTTCAGTGTTTATTATATCTTCGGCGCATGAGGTGGTACTTCCGCCTTGCATTCTGACATTGCACTCCAAACCATTATTGTTTCTCTTTTGAGGGTGGCGATGTTGTCGTTCCGGGAAGGTTTTTGTTGCAGATCAAATAAGAATGTTACGGAGTCTGTCGGCTATATTGTTGACGTCATCAGATATTGCATCTTCTGTTGAAATATCAGAAATTATAGATAGTACGTCACATGTTTATATTTGGAACGTATTGCTCTTTTGCGGCGGTGTTCCATTTTCGTGAACCATTAGTAGATTGGGTGATGCTTGTGGCGCATTGATCGATAGAAGCTAATGGATAGTTCAGTTGGATTTTAATTTTGATAGGGCAGTGTATATTAGAAAGAAATTCAGAGTATTCACAGTCTTTAAAATTATACACAAACCCTATTACACGTGGTGTAGATATAACGTAATCAATAGTGCTAACATTTTTACAGGTAACTTTTTCCACCATTCTGTCTTCCCGACCATATAAAATCAAAATATTGTTGTTAACACAAAATTCTACAAGTTTTCGGCCGTAATTATTAACCATGGCGTCTTTGTTACATCTTTTACGAGAAATTATATCATTATCAACAAGAGATTCCATATAGTTTAACTCTACTAAATATCTTCGTCCATTCCGACTTGATCGGACACAAAATGATCATAATATGAAAAATCGTCAAGCATATTTGTTCCAGAATTGAAATCGCCCATCAAAATGACATAATATGACTGTGACCTTATCATAGAAAATTCATATTGTATTTCCTCGTGAGCATGTAAAGATGATGGATAAATCCAAACCACAAGTCCAAAAATCATGAAACCATAGGACATACAAAATCAGTGAAAATGAAAAACAAATGGAAAATAACAAAATATGTCTACTTGAAGAGCATATGTGAACCCCTGTGATGGAGTGAGATCAGGTGCCCGGGGAGAGTGAGCATCTCCTGCTTGCTAGCAACACCCGTCACATATACCCCGTAGAAAGAGTCAAATCGTGTGAATTCCATATGTATCTATATATGGAGAAGTCGAAGTAGGTAACCTTCTAGTATAGAAGGTGTCAAATCTGTGTAAAGTGATCGGAATCGGTCTCAGTCCAGAATATCATTTAAAAGTCTGGATAACGAGATATCATATGGAGTAATAAGAGTCTCGTAACGACCGTAGAACTTCCTCAGTGACGATGCTAGTCTAGCACATATATAACCCTGGTTGAGCAGCTTAACTGAAAGTCGCCTAGCCCTCAGAACAAAGTCATTGTAATTTGAACATGCTCTGGAATAACGTATTAACTGAGATATGAATACGCCGTATGCGGGCGATGATGGAATGTTGCTACTTATGAAAGGAAAGTTTGTAATAGCGAAATTGAAATCGTCACGTTTGTCATAGAGTGAGGTGTTCAATTGACCATTAATGTCGAAAGACAACATAATATCTAAATACGAAGTAGAATTACTAGTTTCTGTGGTTTCTTTGACCTCCAGTTCACTTGGATAGATGATGCTAAGGCATACTTTGAACCCTCTGGTGGTAAATAATTCATACCAAGATACAAATCTTTGTCATCAACACAATTCATGATACATAACCATTGAACAAATTCAGATCTATTGGGTAGTACATAAACTTGATCACATTTTTCACCAAAAAACGCTATTCCACCAGAATTTTTGTGTGATTTCTGTTGTCTGTTGTTACAAAATAAGTTAAATTTATCAACATATAAACAAACGTATTAATTGAGTTTTGTTTCAGGTAAGAATTTCCCTAAAATACTTAATTTATTTGTTTATTTTTTATTCATCAATAGAAAATAATTATTACACGTGAAAATGTTATTTTGTACTTCCGTTAAGATAAACATGAAGAAAAAATATAATTAAGACCCGAATGGGTCGCCATACGTAAGAATGCAGACGAAAAGGGATTTGCTATGGGAGTTCGATTTGTTCAATGTTTTTACTTATCTTGTCCGAAAATTCATTTCTAAGTATCATTTAGGAACCATAGAAGCGTCCCATAAATTTATTTCATAATTACCTATACGAACCAATTCAAAATAAAGCTCGCGTAAAATGCGATATAATGGAGGAAATTCGAAGCATTGCTGGCTTTTTTTAAAGATTTTCAAAATACAAAAATTAAATGACCATTTATAAGCATTATAAATATATTTATGGCGACATATACAGTATTACATTATTACCAGATTTCCGGTAATTTTATCATGCGCACGCATATATCTTATCTTGTTTGTTCATTCTAGTCAGTCACTTGCATGGTGCTAACAGCGTACGTCTCTATCATTCTAAAGTTTAGTGCTTTTAAATAGTGTTTATACGGAATTTAGTATTATCATTGTTTCTGTGTTTACGGTAAGACATTTTACTGACATTGGTCAGTTAATTACAGTTTTGTAATCGTGTAAATGCAGATAGTACAGAATTAATAAACATTTCTTAAACAACAAAGAGGCCAACTGGCTGGGATATTTTCGCTGCTGTTGTTGTTTTTATCTGAACTAGCGCAATTCATTAATATTACTGCGGCACCAGTTTGAGGCATCTATATGCAGAACTCTATTAAGTCATTCTTGGAACTTCAATGTATTCAAACTGTTTCAAAACTTTCTATTATATGGAATTGTGATTATTTATCGTTATCATTATCCCACCGAAACCCCTTACTTCGGCCGACCGAACATAGCTGGAGAACAATGACATCTCTGTTATCAGGGAGTTTGCACATTAAAGACCGTTTCTGACCTACATAATTATCCTCACGGACTTTTAGCCACGCCCACAAAGTGATAAGCTGCAGCAGAAACTATTAATACATCTGCAACGTACTCCGGCCGACCAACCCTACATAGAGAACAATGAGAACTCTGTTATTAGGGAGTTCGCATGTTAAACATCTGGAGCGATACGTCACTAAGTCCGAGCGGAGATTGAACTTTGATTTGGATGATAGACATGAAGTAATTATGTTTGGCATTAGCGGAGCAAAATTGGACAATGCTGATCACGTGACTCAACTGGAGAAGAAAATACACTTATGGAAGCCCAGTCAGGTCATTATCCAACTAGGTGGTAACGACTTGGATAGTAGTGCCATGACCATGGATAGTGCAAGACTTCTAGTGCTGAAGCTTATTTCTTTTTGTTCTATGTGGAGTAACCGATTTAACATAAGTGACATCGTCATTATGCAATTCATGAACCGATATTCCACCAGAAATCTTAACCCGGATTGCTACAATGAAATCGTGCATGAGTGCAATGTGTTCCTGAAAAGCGAAATCACATCAAATCGCTCTCTTAAAATTCGTTATTGGAACATAAAAGGAATTAAGAACCCATCAACTCGGATTTACAAAGACGGGGTTCATCTCAATAACTGTGGTCTCCAGCGCTACTACCGTAATGTGCGTGGCGCTATTTTGTCTGCACCGTACTGAAGCGACTGGCGTGTCAGGACATGGATTTACCCATAATATTTGATTTCAGACATTAATTAATTCTATGGTTATATCTATGCTTGCTTATTTACTCCATTTACTATTTATGTAGCTTGATGCATGCGTCTGACAATAGTTATGATAGCAACATATATACGAATATATATTTGCCCCTCTCACATGAAATTACTAATTATAAAAATTGATAATTGCTGCAAGTAGCATAACGTTATATCTGCAACTTTTGGAGACAGAATATGATCCTGAACTATTTATGGCGAACACTGGTTCGTCTTTTTACATTTCAATGATTCAACGAATATACTATAAGACGATATTCTGACGAACACTGGTTCATATGATGAACACTGGTTCATTATTATTCATGCAGAACGACATCTGGTGTTGTCTATTAAGTAGGCACTGAGCCTAATACCGGTATGTCATTATAAAGGTTGATAATGAACACCCGGTACAAAGTTATAAAATGCTAAGATATATATATATATATATATATATATATATATATATATATATATATAAATATCTATATATATATATATATATATAGGTGCACTGGCACCAATTGATAACCAGTTAGTTAAGTTAGCTCCCTCACTTTGCACAATTATTTCAATTACATTCCTAAGCGTTTTTTATGCTAAATATAGGTTTTAATTTTCTTTTTAAAGTCTACAATGGAAACACCTCGGAAGCGCCGCAAAACAGAGACAAGTCCGTCAATCGCCGACCAAATCAGAGAGGGGATTAGGCAGGAATTGCCTGCCATAGTCAAACAAGTCATGTCAGAGGTAAACAACACAAGTACCAATCAGCCAAGGCCCCAGGGAAATCTAGAAGCAACCAATTCTAACTCAGCTCAACTCAGCAACGAGGTGCCGACAAATTCTCAGGGAACAGTGAATGACCCTTCACAAATGACGGTCAACGCCATTATCCATGCACAAGATTCAGGTAATCTGCAGCAAAGCGCTATCCAATACTCCATTGCTCGCCCTCTATCAGTAGGAGTCGATCCAAAAACAAAAGCAAAAATATGGGCAAACGAGTACATAGAGCTTGAGTCGCTATTGTCAAATAATTTAAACTCACCACCAAATAACTTAACACTGGTAGAAAAAGACGGCACCTTTTCAATCGTCCAAGCCAAGTCTAAAGCAGCCAAATTCTATAACATCAGCCAATGGGACACAGCATTCCACATCTTCGTTGGGATTTACTGCGAGAGGTATCCGGAAGAATCAACTAAGCTGATGAAATATGCGGTAACGATTTCCACCTTGGCTTCTCAAGCGTCGTTCCAAGCAGCTTTAGCTTACGATAAAGCGTTCCGGATGTGGCGGGAATCAGACCCAAATGCTTTACCTTGGAATATTATCAATACGGAGCTCTACCAACAGTCACTGGGCCAGGCTATCCAATATAAATTCCAGAACAACGCAAAGAAACCTCCCAATAATTTTCGTGACAAACAAGCTACAAGTACAGACAAAAGAACCCGCACGTACTGTTTCGAGTACAATAACAATGACGGAAAATGCACAAAGCAACCATGCAGCTATCCACACGTATGCCAATTCTGCAGAGGATCACATCACAAAGGAATCTGTACAAAGGGGATCAAACAAGATCCAAATCAAACGGCCCCCAAACGAGATCCTCCAAAGAAATCTGGAGTATCAACAAAATAATGAAGCAATTGTCACACCAATCAAAGTGGAAAAATTGAAATTCTGGCTAAACGGCTATCCAACAAACAAAAAATCTTATCTCTTATCTGGCTTTCAGTTTGGATTTTCTATACCATTTCAAGGCAATAGAATTTTTCGAAAACATAACAATCTTAAGTCAGCTGTTGAGAATACTAGCAAAATACAGGAAGCTATCGAATCTCAAAAAAGCAAAGACAGAATCGGGGGCCCGTACGATGAACCTCCATTCATTAACATCCAATGTTCACCGTTAGGATTGGTTCCAAAAAAGGAAACTGGAAAATTTCGATTGATTCACCATCTCTCTTTCCCGGAAGAACAGTCAATTAATGATGGTATACCGGATGAGCAATGTTCAGTTAAATACCAAACGTTAGACCATGCGGTTAAACTTTTACAGAAATTGGGAAAAGGCACACTTATGGCCAAAACAGACATAGAGGAGGCATTCAAAATTATCCCCATTCATCCAAATGATTTTGAACTTTTAGGTTTCACATTCCAAAACAAATATTATTTTGATAAAACTCTTCCTTTCGGTCTCAGTTTTTCGTGTAATCTTTTTGAAAAATTCAGTGAAGCCTTACAATGGATAATGTACAAACATTTTACAGTGACAGGCTGTGTCCACGTTCTTGACGACTTTCTTTTTCTAGGTCCACCTCAGTCTAAGAAATGCTATACACATTTGCATCACTTCCTTTTACTCTGTAGAGAACTCGGTGTACCAATAAAAAATGAAAAAACAGTTGAACCAACAACGAAAATTACATTTTTAGGTTTGGAAATTGACTCAATGGAGTTTGTTATCCGTTTGCCAGAAGAAAAGTTGAAAAAACTTCGCGAAACATTACAGAATTTCGCGATAAAGAAAAAAGCCACACTCAAAGACTTACAATCACTGATCGGTCTATTGAATTTTGCGTGTTATGTGGTTACACCAGGCAGAACATTTTTGCGCCGTTTAATCGACCTAACCATAGGTCTTACAAAGCCTAACCATTATCGCCGCCTGACAAGAGAGGCACGAGCCGATCTTAAAGCATGGTCCATCTTCATCGAATATTTCAATGGCAAAGCAATTATATTACCAGAAATTTGGCATTCTTCGGTTACCCTAAATCTTTACACGGACGCAAGCAATATTGGCTTTGGTGGAACATTTAGATCGAAATGGTTTTATGGACAATGGTCTGATGATTGGTTATGTCAACACATAACAGTTAAAGAATTGTTCCCCATAGTTTTGGCTCTAGAAATATTTGCTACTTCATTCTCAAACAATTGTCTTCAATTTCACTCAGACAATATTGCGGTTGTATATATAATCAATAAACAAACATCGAAAGATCCAACTATTATGAAATTAGTGCGTAGGTTAGTGGTTTGTGCATTAAAACATAACATTCTTTTCAAAGCTTCGCATATTCCAGGGATAAAAAATGTAGCAGCTGATCATTTGTCTCGTTTACAGATATCGGAGTTCAGAGAGAGATTCCCCCATATGGAGCTAGAACCAACGATAGTGCTGCCAAACCAATTAACGATCTGAAACAGACGGCTGTGCAGTTAATGTTGAACTCTCTAGCACATTCATCAAGAGTGGCATATAAATCAGCTTACGAGCAATTCGTAGCGTTTGCGTACAAGTACTTCTCGGAAAAACCTGTGGAACCACATAACATAACCGTAGAACAAGTGATACTCTATATAGCGCATTCTTTAAACAAAGGTACAGCGGCCGCTACCGTTAATTCTCACGTCTCCGCCTTGACATATATTAGCAAAATGGCAGGGGGCCCCGATTTATCGCAATCGTTTACTGTTAGGAAAGCTCTTCAGGGATTTACAAAATCGGCTAAATCTATGGACAACAGACTTCCAATTACTTATTCTTTGTTAAAGAAATTGGTTGATTCAACTAATTTTACGTGTAATTCTCTCTATATTAGATTTGCAATGAAAGCCATGTATCTACTGGCTTTTCATGCTTTTCTACGAATTGGCGAAATTACAACAGGAAACAAAAATAACACGAAGCATTGTATCTTGCAGCAAAACGTGCAATTCATTGGTCCCATAGAAAATCCAAAAGAACTTCACATTACACTAGTATCTTTTAAACATAATACAGGGAAGCACAATCCTACAATCGTTGTGAAAGCTATCGATGATGTAAACTACTGTCCTGTGCGTTCGTTACATAAATTCTGTAAACTCAAAGGTCAGTCGACAGGCCCACTTTTCTCTTTCGCGGACGGAACACCAGTTTCGAGACAATTCTTTTCTCAACAACTGTCTTTTTCACTTAAATGGACCGGCTTAGAAAATTTGAATTATAAAGGCCACAGTTTTCGGATAGGTGCAGCTACATGTGCAGCATTAAATGGTGTTCCAGAACATTCAATAAAACTTATGGGAAGATGGCAGTCTGACGCATATAAAAAGTACATCCGAATATCGATGATCTCAACAAGTACAAATTAATTATATTCACAAAATTCACTAAACTAGTCAATTAGATTACTTAATAGGAAAATAAATATGTCATGGGGCCCCCACTCCCTTAAAAAATTACATTTCGTCTTAGTCATGGGTTTATTTGACTCTGACTCGATGTTTAATCCGATTACAGTCATGGGTTCAAGAGACTCTGACTCGATGTTTATTCCGATTACAGTCATGGGTTCATGGGACTCTGACTCGACGTTTAATCCGATTACAGTCATGGGTTCATGGGACTCTGACTCGACTTTTTATCCGATTACAGTCATGGGTTCATGGGACTCTGACTCGACGTTTATTCCGATTACAGTCAGGGGTTCATGGGACTCTGACTCGATGTTTAATCCGATTACAGTCATGGGTTCATGGGACTCTGACTCGACGTTTATTCCGATTACAGTCTTGGGTTCATGGGACTCTGATATGTATATCAGTTGATATCAGATCACATACGTAGAATGGAACTAGTAGTTGCATATAAACTTTACCTGTTCATAGTTATAAGTACAAGGACTCTGAATCACAGATGCGCTATAAGTTGTATATAGTTTACATTGGTGTTGAACACTTCCAATTGTGGATGTATATATGTGGTCATGGCTTTATGGGGCCATGAACTTCGAAGATATTATCAAATCGTTCCTAAAATGTTACTTATTTACGATCTTGTGAACCATATTGCATCTTTAACGTAGAAGTAGTTACTTGCATGTCTAGTCATAGCAATTTTGTTGATTTACATAATAATTTTACTCGTACTAAGTCCTTGTTGTGGTTGGCGGAAGTGTTTATGATACTCATAAACACTTGTGGCGTATTTTTTCCCAACTTTGAACTTGCCTTTCTTTGTTTAACTTTTTGCTCTGGCAAAAAGAGGCAGCATTTATTACTTTTATATGAATGTTTTAAATCAATATATATTTTGTGTAAATATTTTATATGTTCTTATTGCAACAGTTTGTCATTTGTAATAAATGACCATTTTCAATTCAGCTATGACTTAGTTTTATTATTCGGCTACGTTCAAACAGAGCACAACAAGTATTGATAGACATAAATGACCATTTATAAGCATTATAAATATATTTATGGCGACATATACAGTATTACATTATTACCAGATTTCCGGTAATTTTATCATGCGCACGCATATATCTTATCTTGTTTGTTCATTCTAGTCAGTCACTTGCATGGTGCTAACAGCGTACGTCTCTATCATTCTAACCCACCTCCTTCCCCATACACCTTCCTATAAATAATAAGTTAATCATGCGTGAACTATTAATATTAGGTAGGCGTATTTTTTCCCAACTTTGAACTTGCCTTTCTTTGTTTAACTTTTTGCTCTGGCAAAAAGAGGCAGCATTTATTACTTTTATATGAATGTTTTAAATCAATATATATTTTGTGTAAATATTTTATATGTTCTTATTGCAACAGTTTGTCATTTGTAATAAATGACCATTTTCAATTCAGCTATGACTTAGTTTTATTATTCGGCTACGTTCAAACAGAGCACAACAAGTATTGATAGACATAAATATTCTTTATTGTATAATATATCTCAATGGAATTTAAATATTTTCAGATGTAAAAAAAACATCGTAGGATATGTAGCTATGACGCCATTATAGTAGTTGAAATATGTGAGTATAGAAGCTGCTTCGAGTATTCTGCATCGAACCATTCGAACTTTAAACTCAGATTTAACCATGTTCCACCAAAGAGACTTTTAGACACTTTTGATATGAGATTTGTAAATTAACAAAGTATCTTTCAGAGCAAAAATCATTTCTTTTGCATTTAGTTCCGTTTCAAAATTAAACTGATTAAACTACTAGCATTTAAAATAAACATTACATACGACGGACATTAAGAAATGTATACTGTTACATAATTCCAAAATTGTATTATAAAAAGCATTGCTGTGTTTGTGAAAATCACATAAAAGAGATAAAGCCGTTTCTCAGAAAAGTGCAGTGCAGCGGTTAAAATCCCAAAACAAACAAAAAACAAAACAAAACAAAAATAATAAAATATTTAATAATAAAAAACAAAAAAAACCCCCAGCTTTCTAAAGGTTGGCGGCAGGGCAAGTATTTCGAAATTTCGAAAAAAAAAATTAAAAACAATAAACCCTTCTCATTTATTCTATATTTTGGTGGTCATCCGAACAAAAACGAACGAACGGTTACCTACTTTGACTTCTCCATATATAAATATATATGGAATTTACACGATTTTACTCTTTCTACAGGGTATATGTGACGGGTGTTGCTAGCAAGCAGAACTTTACTCTGCATGGGCATCTGATCTAACTCTATCAAGGGGGTTCACATATGCTCTTCAAGTACACATATTTGTTGTTTTCTATTTGGTTTTCATTTTCACTGATTTTGTATGTCCTTTTATTTTAATGAATTTAGGACTTACGGTTTGGATTTATCCATCATCTCTACATGCAAGAACGTTCCCCGTGGAGTCTAGCATGATCAATAAATGTTAAGTGCAAAAGAATTTAAAAACTAAATATTGTTTCGTAAGTTTCTTTAAAAACCCTAAGTCTTACAGTTTATTTTTATAAAATTGTTAGTCTTGGCTTTAGGAGTCAGCAACTGAGAAATAAAGGTTGCTGATGAAGCCATATCTCAGACAATTGCAGTGAAAGTTTGCTTGGAATAAAAATAATTATATAAATAAATGTAAAATAAAAGAACAATCATCAAAAAGAATAAAGAGGAGTTACTGGTTCAGTTATGTGGCAGAAGTCACCATGAAGCTATACAACAGAATAACAGAAGTGGTGGTGTAGCCGTCGCAGCAATGTGCACAGTAGTGGACTCTCGTGTACTAACAGAAGTACCTGTGCTAAATCATAAGCCCAAAATATACAAGATATCAAAGAATATTTCAGCACTTTCTAAAATGAGATGAAAATGTCAAAGCCATTCAAGAGCAGAACGAATATATGGTGACATATAAGTCGAACACGTCATTTATGAATATTGTATATTTCCAGGTATTGTGAACAAGGTATAAAATATGCGAATATAAAATATTTGTGCATCACGTTTCACGTCCATATTACATGTTCTAAACATGAGGACTAGGCAATGACTTTTGCTTCGACCGTTGCCCAATTTTAACAATATTATATCAATAGAAGATTTGTTATAATTGTCCAAAGAATTCAAAAGACATTCAAATAAAAAAAGGGAAAAAGTATCTACTATCTGGGTCCCGAAAGACGTGAAATCAGATATTATGTGTCTCCTGCTTGCTAGCAACAGTCATCAGTTATGTCAAATAAACTCGTTCAAGAGGAAAATACCAAGTCCAGAACATTTTTCAATACTCTTTATCCCGAGATGGCATTTTGTATGACAAAGGTATATAACTCGCTCTTCCGTTTCCCTGTGATATTAATAAATGGTGATACTTTAATTGAAATCACTCACTTATAGACTGAGGTGTTCAGGTGACCATCAATTCTGTTTCATAACATATTTGAATACGAAGCAGAATTGTTGCTATCTTCGGTTTCGTCATTTGTCAGTTTATTTGAACAGATAACGCTAAAGTGATTTACAAATGTAGGATTACGAATTGAAAGTTGGTCAACTACATGTATATAACTGTATGTGGAGTTAAAACGAGAGAGAAAACAAAGGGCATCTATCCAAGTTCTATAACAGAAATCACAAAAGACATGCACTTAAATGATAATTATAATCAAATAAACAGTGAAAACGACATTATAAAAGATTTTGTACTACAGTTAAGATACCGATTTAGGACGGTCAATTAAAATTTTTAAAAATCAGGTACTCGGGAGGAGTGAAGGTCTCCTGTTGGTTAGTCACACACATCATGAATGTACCCTTATATGCAAACGAAACAAATAAAAGTCAGTACTATATATAACTAATTGATATAATATATGATATCTATAACCCTGAGTGAAATGTTTCAAAGTTATTTGTATTTTAATATTTTTCTTTTGTATGAAAATACAAACCGTTAGTGCAGACTCTGGTAAATCTAACCAACAGAACTATATAAATACCGGATGATGGTTTATTTGATATTTCAGCAGCGTATTGCAGATGATTTTTTCATGGCCTTTTAAACTCTGTATTCAAAGAAGTTCCAAGCAACCCAAGATGTCTATATTATTGTTATTATTATTATTTTGATTATTTTATTATTATTATTTGCGATATTTTCCAGACGTCATATCGACTGATACACTTCTTTTCATAGGTCTGTTAAGACGTATTCGTCACTCTCTTGGAATGGAAGTGATATCATTGGATGAATCAACCTATATCCAAATTCAATTACCTCCTCAATTATTTCGTTTACATGGGCTACAATTTTACCTCCAAATTAACTAAACTTTAGTGACCAGTAACGTCCATATATGCCAGAAACATCATACAGCATTAAGACAACAAATAACATTCAGAATCCAGTATCTAATGTGATGCTACCTTCACAAACTATATAATGAAGAATTGGAACCGATTGTTTTGAATGTTTCGGAAATGACTATAGTATATACTGAATGTTCCATTCAATTCACGATTCGTTCATTTAAAAACAAGATTATACTGATAATATAATTATTAATTATGGTTTTGAAACAAGACAGGCGCATTATCACACATTTCTACTGCAAGGCCAGGGACAATCACTAGTATCTCATCTTTTAGTTAATGTGCCGTCACCATATGTGTGAAATAATTGTGGTGTGACGTTAAACGAAAATCAATAAATCAATTTAGTTCATGTCATCCGTCAATATCCAAAGGACATTTCCCTTTCATCGGAGAAAAACGACTAACTGCTAGTATAGATTATTCTTGAGAAATACGTAATTATTTCATTTCACCTGCTATCCATGGTCATATTACGAAACCAGTATCTAAGTTTAGAATAAGATCTGAATTTTACTAATATTAAAATGATAATGTAGAGGACGGTAAATCAATAATAGATGGACTCTGTCAATCTATGATATAAACCGTAGTTTAAGCTACTATGGAAAAAGGAAAACATTGCACCAATACAAGCATACTATTTCCAGTCACCTCATGTTAAATACGGAGGCGGGTGAAAATGTATAGTTTCAAACTTTCTGCGGGAATAAAGTTGTTAATGTTGTTATGGCAAATCAATTTACGGACCCTATTGCATCTCTTTTACTTCATCCGAACTCAGAGAATGTTCGAAATAAATCAGAAATGATACATTATACATACTCGTCATTGGTTATGATATACATGTGCTTGATATCTTCAAACCAGCAAGATTCTGGTTTCAGATAACGTCAATGTTTATTGTTCACACGTCTATTATGGTCTGAATTAGAATTAGAATTGAAAGAATACGTAAGTTCATTGACAATGTAATACGACAAAATCGATAGACAATTTCCCTTTGCAAGTCATGTAATTCAAACGAATCAGTGATATAATCAATTACAATGAATGAAATCTGGCACTTAATTTCTTTCAAATTAAAACAAATTTGATTCTGATATTTTCAGCATGTATAATTTCACGATTTTGTTTTGATGTTATTAAAATGACAACAGATACTACCAACTCAGAGAAAAAACAGATGTATTAATGTAGTGCTTTATTTGTATTGACTAACAACAAGAATCCACTCCCGAGAACATTTTTTTCTAAGCGTGCAAGATAAGAATGGTCAAAAATAGATTGTAGAGATGTTGATGCGCCAATTAATTGTGTACAATTGTACGGTTCACGGAACGATTTAACATTTTCTTAATGGAAATCATTTACTAAGAAATTCTAACATGAAAGCAATAAAAGTTTTTTTTTCAAATTACTAGTATCTGAGGGAAAGCATGTGTTACATCATGGTATCAATATTATATCCGCCTTTGAACCAATTCACAGGGCAAATACAAAAATTATTGTATGAAAAATTGCAATGATTAACCCCGCCTCCACATATTTTTATACATGCATCCTTTGATTATTCTGCTGTTGCAGTGAGTGGGATGGTGGGCCCGTCAACCAGTTAACCACACCAATCCATTGATTTTTGTCATATCAAATGACCGTTCTAAGTCGGTATCGTAACTGCACTATATTCTAAAATTTATGTGTTTTTTCATATAATTACAATATCTACTAAATATTCCCGTGGTGACTTCTGTCATACGGCTGAGTCAGTAACTTTTATCTCTTCCTTTCTACAGTAAATTACATCAGAGTTCATCTGAAGTTTTTCCTTAATTAACTGCAGTATTTTTGCAAGGAATGCTGCTAGAGGTTTGGTAGAGTATTTTCTTGATCCTGTAATAAACCCATGCGGATATAGATCTTTGTTTAGTTTTTGAATCCAATATAAGTAGTGTAACTCAATCTCACTATCGCTAATACATACATTGCAAGAAAATAAGGATTATAAAATAATATCAAAACTTATATCGGTAAGTCTCATGCGCGGATTCAGAGGGGTGGACAGGGGGTTTGAACCCACCCTGAGATTAAACGAAAATTTCTATTCTTGTCAATTTTCGATGTGAAATAAGTAATTTTAAAAATAAAATCACGGTAAGACCTCCATCTCGAAAACTCATCGGTGGTGGACCCCCTATCGACAAAACTTCTGCGATGTCTAGTTGTGCTTTTATCGTTTTCCCTTTAGCAAAGTTTAAAATTGATGTGATGGGTGCCCGTAAACCAGTTAACCACACCAATTGAATGACGTTTATTACTTCAATTAACCGTCGTAAGTCGGTATCGTGACCGCAGCACAATCGAATATTTTTGTTATGTTTTTCCGTGTATATTCTCTTATTATTATGTTTTGTGTACAGGTCCTTGCTGATTTATGTCATACAGCTTTGTCAGATGTCTTCTGTTCTCTCTTTTACTCAGAATTTACTTACCACTGAGTAAGACGTTTAAATCTTTTCAGTTACCCGTTACTTCACCTACCATGGCTACAATGGACTGATATTAACACTCTAACAAAAGTGGTCTGTAACGTTCAAGACTCAACGAATGATAACACATTAACAATAGCGGCCTATAACTGGCAAAACTCCACGAATGATTACACAACTGACAATAGTGGTCTATAACCGTCAAGACTCCACGAATGATAACACACTGACAATAGTGGTCTATAACCATCCAGACTCCACGAATGATAACACACTGACAATAGTGGTCTATAACCGTCAAGACTCCACGAATGATAACACACTGACAATAGTGGTCTATAACCATCCAGACTCCACGAATGATAACATACTGACAATAGTTATCTATAACCGTGAAGGCTCCTCGAAAGATTACACCCTGACAATAGTGGTCTATAACCATCAAGACCCCACGAATGATAACACACTGACAATAGTGGTCTATAACCATCCAGACTCCACGAATGATAACACACTGACAATAGTGGTCTATAACCGTCCAAACTGCACGAATGATAACACACTGACAATAGTGGTCTACAACCACCAAGACCCCACGAATGATAACACACTGACAATAGTGGTCTATAACCGTCAAGACTCCAAGAATGATAACACACTGACAATAGTGGTCTATAACCGTCAAGACTCCACGAATGATAACACACTAACAATAGTGGTCTATATCATTGAAGACTCCACGAATGATAACACACAAACAATAGTGGTCTATAACCACCAAGACTCCACGAATGATAACACACTGACAATAATGGTCTATAACCTCCAAGACTCCACGAATAATAACACACTGGCAATAGTGGTCTATAACCGTGAAGACTTCACGAAACATTACACCCTGACAATAGTGGTCGATAACCGACAAGACTCCACGAATGATAACACACTGACAATAGTGGTCTATAACCGTGAAGACTCCACGAGAGTACACCCTGACAATAGTGGCCGATAACAATCCAGACTCAATGAATGATAACACACTGACAATAGTGGACTATTACCATCAACACCTCACGAATGATAATACACCGGTAATAGTGGTCTACAACCACCAAGACTCCACGAATAACACACTGACAATAGTGGTCTATAACCATCAAGACTGCAAGAATGATAACATACTGACAATAGTGCTCTATAATCGTGCAGTAACGAATGATAACACACTGACAATAGTGGTCTATAACCATCAATCTCCATGAATGATAACACAACTGACAATAGTGGTCTATAGCCGTGAAGGCTACTCGAAAGATTACACCCTGACAATAGTGGTCTATAACCGTCAAGACTCCACGAATGATAACACACTAACAATAGTGGTCTATATCCGCCAATACTCCAAGAATGATAACACACTAACAATAGTGGTCAATATCCATCAAGACTCCACGAATGATAACACATTGACAATAGTGGTCTACAACCACCAAGTCTCCACGAATGATAACCACTGACAATAGTGGTTTATAACCATCAAGTCTCCACGAATGATAACACACTGACAATAGTGGTCTATAACCATCAAGACCCCACGAATGATAACACACTGACAATAGTGGTCTATAACCATCAAGACCCCACGTATGATAACACACTGACAATAGTGGTCTACAACCACCAAGACTCCACGAATGATAACACACTGACAATAGTGGTCTATAACCGTCCAGACTCCACGAATGATAACACACTGGCAATAGTGGTTTATAACCGTTAAGACTCCACGAATGATAACACACTGACAATAGTGCTCTATAGCCGTGAAGATTCCACGAATGATAACACACTGACAATATTGGTGTATAACCTCCAAGACTCCACGAATGATAACACACTGACAATAAAGGTCTATAACCATCCAGACTCCACGAATGATAACACACTGACAATAGTAGTGTATAACCGTCCAGACTCCGCGAATGATAACAGACTGACAATAATGCTCTATAACCGTCCAGACTCCGCGAATGATAACAGATTGGCAATAGTGGTCTATAACCGTGAAGACTCCACGAATGATAACACACTGACAATAGTGGTCTATAACCGTCCAAACTCCACGAATGATAACACACTGACAATAGTGGTCTATAACCGTCAAGACCTCACAAATGATAACACACTGACAATAGTGGTCTATAAACGTCAGGACTCCACGAATGATGACACACTAACAATAGTAGTCTATATCCGCCAATACTCCAAGAATGATAACACACTGACAATACTGGTGAATATCCATCAATACTCCACGAATGATAACACACTGGCAATAGTGGTCTACAACCACCAAGTCTCCACGAATGATAACACACTGACAATAGTGGTTTATAACCATCAAGTTTCCACGAATGATAACACACTGACAATAGTGGTCTATAACCATCAATACCCCACGAATGATAACACACTAACAATAGTGGTGTATAACCATCAAGACCCCACGTATGATAACACACTGACAATAGTGGTCTACAACCATCAAGACCCCACGAATGATAACACCGACAATAGTGGTCTATAAACGTTCAGACTCCACGAATGATAACACACTGACAATAGTGGTCCATAACCATCAAGACTCCACGAATGATAACACACTGACAATAGTGGTCTATAACAGTCCAGACTCCACGAATGATAACACACTGACAATAGTTGTCTATAACCGCCAATACTCCACGAATGATAACACACTGACAATAGTGGTCTATAACCATCAAGACTCCACGAATGATAACACACTGACAATAGTGGTCTTAAACCATCAAGACTCCACGAATGATAACACACTGACAATAGTGGTTTATAACCGCCAAAACTCCACGAATGATAACACACTAAAAATAGTGGTCTATAACCGTCCAGACTCCACGAATAATAGCACACTGACAATAGTGGTCTACAACCACCAAGTCTCCACGAATGATAACACACTGACAATAGTGGTTGATAACCGTCAAGGCTCCAGGAATGATAACACACTGACAATAGTAGTCTATAACCACCAAGACTCCACCAATGATAACACACTGACAATAGTGGTCTATATCCGCCAATACTCCACGAATGATAACACACTGACAATAGTGGTCAATACCCATCAAGACTCCACGAATGATAACACACTGACAATAGTGGTCTATAACCGTCAAGATTCCACGAATGATAACACACTGACAATAGTGGTCTATATCCGCCAAAACTCAACCAAGAAAACATGATTAAATAAATAACATCCTAACCAAAATCCATGCAAAATTACAAAGTAATTTAGCATACAATAAAAGCAATGGCGGCTAAATCTTATTTTTCCGAGAATCAAAAACACTTTAAAAACGTTTAACGAAGGACGGATATGTGGGAGAAGCTGGCTCTGTGCACTTTCCTTAGTTGAAACAGTATTCTTTTTTATGATTGAATCACCTTCATCTACTAATATGGACAAACTATGTTTGCATCTAGTAATAAATCGACAAAAACGTTGACTCTTATTTTTCACATATAACTACGCGTTAATATCAGTTCTGTGTAATAATCTGCAGATTCAAAAAGACTGACCACACCACCTCACCGATTTTGATAAAAGTTTTTGAAGGTAATATTTCTTCACTTATACTGACATCTGACACATATTTAGTCTTCCAGACTTTGTGGTTACCATGGAAACAAGATGAGTAGTTTAGCATTTAAAATCCGCAATTATTCGCAATAAAAACTTCAAATTTTAGATAGTTTCTTTTACAAATCAATAAACACTATAAATCAGGCATACCTTTTTATTACATATGACATAACCTCTGTCCAAAACATCACAGCATTAATCATATATGATCTCTGATGTACACGGCCGCTCAGTTGAAATATTGATGATTTAGCATTTTGCTAAAACACTGAAATTTTCATTATTTTATACTTCGAGAGAAAGATAACTACTAGAGCACAAAGTTCATAATATAATATGTTGTAAAAGCAGTCTATTTAAACAACAAGTATCATACTTTATTAAATCAATCAGCAAAGATAACAGATACAATTATCCCCTGCCGATATTTAAACATACTACTGCGTGGATATAAAGATGATAAACTCTGCATCGAACAGAGGCAAATTTATAACAATCGTTAGTCTCTTGGCAAATCATATTGCGCAATTCGTGACAGGTTCGAAAGGAATGCTATTTACACAAACAAAACACCCAGTATGACAAAATACAATAGGGTATTAAGGGTAGACGATTTACTCTCTAATAACTAATTAGATAAAGGACAAATTAAAAACCAAGAAGTGTTCGTTTTATATTTTGGATTTTTGATAACACAAATGAAGACGTATTTCCCATTTGGGAAAAGATTTTGAAAACCCAAACAGTTTAGTGAACATGCTTGATTGGACAAAGCAGTCTTTACCAAAAGGACTTCGATAATTTTTGCATATGCTGCCCATCAAGATACATAACTAATAGAGTTATTTCATGTCTGTGAGAATAACATAAATTGAAAGACATTCCTGTTTCAATCCGTTCTACAGCGTATAAATTAGCATTATCTGTCTGTAGTACGTCTTCAACCCAAGTTTGTGCTAAAATGTCCAGGAAGTTTAGTATTGCAATAACCTGACGATAATTAATTCCATAAGAATTCTTTTCCACAGTGACTTCCTTTCAGTTTTATTTCTAACATTTTTAGTTTACATCAAGCTACCCTATAGTCTTGTGTACCAGACATGTACTTAAGTTGATGTTTTCTAGATGTTGAAGTAACTGCTTCTGTATTTGAAGTTGGATATCAACACGGAAACGAAAAAAAAAAAAAACGGATGGCACAGATGCAAACATTACTATCCCTTGTTAGATCTCAGAACGATAATCAACCTGGCGAAATGGTATGTTCTCTGACCACCTCTGATATGTCGCTTCGTTGTGCTTCAGTCATTAAACGACTATCAACACTGAGCTTGTTTTGAATAACAAACTTGCAAAGTACTTCATACGGTGAGATGACATTTGCACTGAGTGGATAGAAAGGGAAGGTACATGTTTGTCTAAGAGCTTGTTATTAACATACAAAAATATCACCTCATCTAGTGCCTCCAACCTGCCGTTAGCTCACCTGCGCATATGACTCAAGTAAGTTATCGTATTGGTGCATTGCCAGCCGTCTGTCGTCTTTTGTAAACTGTTCATATTTCTCTTAGACCGCCTGACAGATTTTAATGACGGTTTTCATTTTGTAGAGCCGGTAGATCACTACAATGTTTGCAATTCAAATCCGTCATTATGTGTTGCTATTATTTTCAAAAGTATGCCCAAA
This sequence comes from Pteria penguin, assembly GCA_035048485.1. Taxonomy (NCBI): domain Eukaryota; kingdom Metazoa; phylum Mollusca; class Bivalvia; order Pterioida; family Pteriidae; genus Pteria; species Pteria penguin. Next base: position 48,081,004 of record CM068582.1, on the reverse strand, counting down.
TCCGTAACTCTCCTTTGAAAATTTTCTTCAGAGGAGGATATGTATAGATCTGAAAAGTATTGATATTTGAGTGTTTTTGTAGGATGTATGGTTACAGTTTGTTACTCTTGTTCACAAAAAAAAACCTTCCAGAATTGTTTTTTCTTTCTTTTTTGTTATTTCTTTTTTTTTTAAAGCATTTTTGACTTTTTGTGACATTATGTTTAACTTCGGATAATTTGTTAGATTTATAGTTCCCCGGGAAGAAAGTCTGGAGCAAATATAGTACCCATGGCCTTGTGACCTGGTTTTTTTTAAACATTCAACGTCGGCTATATCTTTTGAACCGGAAAAGGTACAGCTTTGATATTTTGTATGTGGATTCCTTATGACCACGGCTTTCAATTAACACTATTACTTTTGACCCGGTGACCTTGATCTTTGACCCCCTTTCTAAAATCGTTAACCTGGGTTTTATCTTTCGAACTGGAAAAGGAGTATCTATGATATTCCACGTGGATTCCTCGTGACTAGAGCTTGTAATTGATACCATAATTTCTGACCCAGTGATTTTAGACCCTGGACTCTGATCTACTATTTAAAACTTCAACCTGCTCTATATCTATTGAACTGGAAAAGGTACAACTTTGATCGTACAAATGGATGTCTCATGACCAGGACTTTGAATTGATTTTATGACTTTTGACCTAGTGCATTTGACTTTGGACTTATATCTACTTAAAAAAAAACTGTAACCAATATTTACATTACTTATGAACTGCTAAAGAATTCCCCAATGTCATTGTCTCTTCTAACTGAAGTTTTAACCTGCAAAAATACTATTTCAAGGTCAAAGGTCAAGGTCACAATGGGCAATATATGAACACCTTTGCCCATACTATAGAAGCAAGAAAACCTTATCGTTGTAGAGTCTAAAAAATTCTACAATGTTGGCCATGATAAGATGACGTACCCTATTGGTTTGGACAATAACTTCGTTTTAGATATCTTTAAAAGGTAGGGAAATATTTTTTTTTCCTAAATGATTTTCTTCGTACGTTTATTCTCTTTAAAAGAATCAACTCCCATCTCCAAGAAATCGTCAGAAGAAAACAAATGACGAAATTTGTCTTCTTGGTTTTTCTTCATTGATTTTGTATATTTCTACTGATTTTATTTCATTGTAATAAATGTAATGGAAAAGAAAAGGATTACTGCAATAATTGCTGGGAGCTTTTTTGTAGTGAAAAAAAAAAAGAGAGATCTACCTTTACTTTATAGTAATAACCATAATGAAATAGATATAAGTATCAAATACTTGCGTTCCCCTACAGATATTACTGATTTGGACAAGATCTCTCAAGGCGTGAATACAAAGCTTTTAATTTATTTTCTTTTTAAATATACACGCCTGTCATAGACGGGACGTATTATGGTATGGTGATGTCCGTCTCTCTGTCAGTCCGTCCGCTATGGGACGCGATAACTTTAAGTAAAGTATGACTTTAAGTAAACGTCAATGGATTTTCATGAAACATATAAACAATACCCCAATCGCATAGAGGAGGAGCCCTTTCCATTTTGATAAAAAGAAAAATCCGTTTTGTCTTTACGGAGTTATGGAAGTTTGATTTTTTTCATGGATAAAATAATGACAGTTCCTATGGGACACATAACTTTAGTAATCATGAATGGATTTTCATAAAACTTGCACAAAATGTTTGAATAACATAGATGAAGAGCCCTTTCGATATTGAAAAAAAATACATCTTGTCGTTTTATTTCTTCTGTGCTTTTACATCTTTGTCATAGAGGAAGAAGGAGAAGAAGAAAAACAAAACCAAAACAAAGAACAAAAACAAAATAAAAAACAAAACACCATCCACCTAAAAAAATGGGAAGGACGGATGGGAGGGGTGTGGTTTAAATTCTACACCTTGCTACAACTGCTTACAGATTTCATGGATTTCCAACATATTTTACAGGATTGTTGCCTAAGACACAAAGCATGAGTCATTTTGAGGTCCTGAAGGTACTGTTTTCTTACTTTCACATTTCATCCATTCAAACTAAGCGACGGACCTATTATGCAACGCTAGGCGGTGCTCTTGGTTTAATATATATATATATTTATTTATTTAAACCAAGAGCACCGCCTAGCGTTGCATAAATATATATATATATATATATATATATATATATATATATATATATATATATATATATATATATATATATATATATATATATATATATATATATATATATATATATTTATTTATTTATTTATTTAAACCAAGAGCACCGCCTAGCGTTGCATAATATATATATTAATATATATATATATATATATATATATATATATATATATATATATATATATATATATATATATATATATATATATATAATATTCTTTTCTCTTTTATTTCATTATTTAAGGTTCATCTCATAATATATTTTTCTAAGTGCTTATGACTTATTTTCTAATTATGAAATAGGCTGTACAAATTTTGGAATGCTGAAGAGAAACGGTTAAAACACGCTGAAGGCAATTTTATATTTAATATTTTAAGAATTTTGCAGCACTCACTATCTTGGGCAGGTTATTTAAAAAACAAATTCTATATTAATTTTTTTTCCACATGGGTCATTATCTTGATTTATTCAATATAGAGAAGCAATTTTACAGCCCTTCGTCTCTTTTCAAAAACACAGTTAGCAATGAAATCTATGTATCTGCTAATTTCATAAAGCAGGCAGTTTGTGAATAAATCAAATTTTTCTCAGGTAAGCGATAAAAACCAACTTAAGCCACTTGTTTAATTAGGGACGCAGCCGGCACTGATAACATGATTCGACTCGAAGGATGAAATGAAGGAGGAAAAGGAATGTTTAAGTACATCATATATGGGCTTCTATATCCCCCAGGAATAATCAATTTGGAGCTAACCACTTGTATTGAAGGCGACCAAATTCTGCTGACCTCGGATTTTCCCGGCCGTAATCCATATTCATAAAGACATATCTCAAGTGCCGTTCAGAGTTTTAAGTTGATAATTGGTATGTGAATGTATCAACGAATATGAATGTCCAAACGACAGTGATTAATTCTTTTTGAGTTTTCAGCGATTCATGCCATTTCCCTTGTTTTTGCTAGTAAAACTGTTCAATCGTTAATTGAAGACGACGGACGAAGATCATTTTCAAGGTCACCTTACCGACTTTTCACCTATAAAACAATATCGTGAATAAACAAAACACTACAACGTTATAAGATCATCACTGATAAACAATTACTAGAGAATATATTGCCAATATATATTAACATTTTACCACAAAAGTAGTTAACACGTATATATTTTCATATAACTATTGCATGATATATTGTATATCGTTCAGAAAGCTTACTTTCTTGTGATATTTTCCAACATCCTGTTCTTCTGATGGCATCGAAGGGGGAAACGTTTTAGATTTTATCACTTCAGGTTACACATTTGTTTCTTCTTCCGTTGAATTTGGCATCTTCCAAAACAAAAAATATATATATATATATATATATATATATATATATATATATATATATATATATATATATATATATATATATATATATATATATATATATATATATATATATATATATATATACAGGGTTCTACTATTGAAATGATTGCGGATAAAGGATAAAATGTTACCTCTCGACATATACCGACTTTATAAGGACTATTTACTAAATGTATTTTGATGGTATTATAATAGTTTCCTTTTGTGACAACTCTGACATATATCACTCTGTCTAACTTGGACTTGTTTATATATGTATATTTTCAATTATTATGCAACTTTCTACTGTATCTATACACATACAACCACAAAAGACGCGCTGCTTTCAGGCCTATCCAAATCCTCACCTTAGTTGTTTTCCTGACGGTGAAGTTACTCAATCTGCAATAACGACTGAGTAACAAAAGTTGAACTGGGTGCTTGTATCCCTAAATCTATATGATTGCTAGTACCCTATAGACTCTCTTAAAGACAGTTATTACATATTGACATTAAAGTTGCATTCGCTCATTGATCATTCGTCATACTACAATTTTAACGAACTATTGGTGATATAACGATGCCATTAATTTAATTGAAAGTATTGCATATGGTTATAAGTAGGATAAAGCCGATGTGGCTCATTGGATATAGGGCCCACTCATGACCGATAGATCATGTGTTCGACTCTTGCCGTCCACACACCGGGGATCTATCTTTCGTATGAAACAGTAGTCTAAATAGAGACAGCCGGGTCAATGCAGCAATTTTGGCCGTTCGATGATTACAGAAAATGAAGTTATTGTGGCTTGTACAATTGAGTTTTATTGTACGTTATATTCGGTGGTAGAATATCAGGCTTTCTGATTTGTTGAGCACATTGTCCGGCAAAATTGTACCTCAGACCTCAGTAATCTACAAACATTCTCTTGCAACAAAATAATAGATTGATAGAAATAGCACATATAATTAAGTTTTAAAAAGAGTGTACACCAACTAGAGAAATTTCTATATATTTAATAGTATGGAAATAGCTTTCACACGTGTCAACTTCTGCCTTTACTTTGCGTGTTCTCTTTTACTTTGGCCATGAATACTACAAATTATTATTACAATATAGGAAGAAAGAACCAACAATGATAATTTACGCATTTCACTATAAAATGATGGAATGAAATAAAATAAAATAGAACAGAATAAAATAAAATACTACTACTACTACTACTACTACTACTACTACTACTACTACTACTACTACTACTACTACTACTAATAATAATAATAATAATAATAATAATAGGGCACTGCATATTGACATGATCGATATGCAACATGCCCAATACAAAGAACTGACATGTTATATTGTCAAACAATTTACTACTATTTACCTCATTGATAAGGTATACCAGTCGAGATGGTCATATACGGGCTGTATTTCACAAATGTCCCGGCCGAATCACTGGTGTTAAAGTTCACACTATGGTGGTGTCATCATCAGATGGAGGTCCAGTAATCAGCTCATGATATCCCTGTGATGTGCAGAAATCACAGTTATCAGCAGATGATAACCATGTGATATGTAGAAATCACAGTTATCAGCTGATGATAACCCTGTGAGGTGTAGAAATCCGTTGTCAGCTGATGATATCCCTGTGATATGTAGAAATCACAGTTATCAGCTGATAATAAACCTTTGATGTGTAAAAATCAGTTATCAGCTGATGATATCCCTGTGATATGTAGAATTCACAGTTATCAGCTGATAATAACCCTGTGATGTGTAGAAATCAGTTGTCAGCTGATGATAACCCTGTGATGTGTAGAAATCACAGTTATTGGCTGATGATAAACCTGTGATGTGTAGAAATCACAGTTATCAGCTGATGATAACCCTGTGATGTGTAAAAATCACAGTTATCAGCTGATAATAACCCTGTGATGTGTAGAAATCAGTTATCAGATGATGATAACCCTGTGATGTGTAGAAATCACAGTTATCGGCTAATGATAAACCTGTGATGTGTAGAAATCACAATTATTAGCTGATGATAAACCTGTGATGTGTAGAAATCACAGTTATCAGCTGATGATAACCCTGTGATGTGTAGAAATCACAGTTATTGGCTGATGATAAACCTGTGATGTGCAGAAATCACAGTTATCGGCTGATGATAAACATGTGATGTGTAGAAATCACAGTTATCAGCTGATGATAACCCTGTGATGTGTAGAAATCAGTTATCAGCTGATGATAACCCTGTGATGTGTAGAAATCATAGAAATCGGCTGATGATAATCCTGTGATATGTAGAAATCACAATTATTAGCTGATGATAAACCTGTGATGTGTAGAAATCACAGTTATCAGCTGATGATAAACCTGTGATGTGTAGAAATCACAGTTATCAGCTGATGATAACCCTGTGATATGTAGAAATCACAGTTATCAGCCGATGATAATCCTGTGATGTGTAGAAATCACAGTTATCAGCTGATGATAATCCTGTGATGTGTAGAAATCACAGTTATCAGCTGATGATAACCCTGTGATATGTAGAAATCAGTCATCAGCTGATGATAACCCTGTGATGTGTAGAAATCAGTTATCAGCTGATGATAATCCTGTGAAGTGTAGAAATCACAGTTATCAATTCTTAGAAGTTTGCACATTCTGATCTATGTTGACGTCGCCTAAGATAAATGGTGTCTGAGAACAATGGTGCTTGTCATGGAAGTCAGAAATGTCCTTCAGGAAGATTACCAACCGGTACACTTTGAGGTATGGAAGAAACAATGCAAATTAGAAATAATGGATTTTGGCTGCAAAAAAAACCCCCAGAGGACCTTGTGTTGCAATTTCGTTGGAATTTACGCAAGTTTACTTTTGAATACACCACAAACCCATAGAAATATCCTGATGATACGGTGTATACTTCACTGTACCGTCGATATGTTTAAAATCCAGAGGTCTCAGTGTCTTCACTTATGTCATTAGCTACAAATCTACTTTCACAGAATCCAAAACATCAGCACTATGAAAATTATACTCTACATGCACACATACCAAATGTCTATGTAGCGAGTTTGCATTCAGGAAGGCAATAAGTCAAGTATTCTTTGGTTCATTTTTCGGTCATTTTGGCTTCAAGACTGCTCTTAAAATATTTATATATTATGAGAATTCCAATCATTCGGACACGAGCATCACTGAAGAGACATAACTTGTCGAAATGCGCATATGCTGCACAAAATTAAAAGGTATATATGTTCTATATTTATCTCATACCGAAAGGTAAACGATGTAGAAGATAATGACACACGAAGAGTATTCTTTGATTTTTCAACCAAGGCACTGGCACCTATTTCATTTCACGAATTTCTAATGTGTATTACATCATACTTTCATATACCAGCATTAATTTATCTGCATGTGAATGTCTTTTTTAAAGAGAAGAAGTAAGACCTCTCAAATATACCACTTTAAAAGTATCTGCATCTGTATTGGTTTAGGAGAAATAGAGAGGACAGGTTTATTTTACCCCGTCCATTTTTCCCTAAACAGACGCCAGACCCCAGTGAAAACCCATGTGCGTAACTTTAAGTCAGATATTTTCATATACCACTACCAAATTATCTGCATCTGTCTTGGTTAAGAACATATACACCTGTCACTGTTAAAGTAGGGGAAGCGTGGACATTATTGTGGGGACGGATAAGCAAAAGGACGGTCGATATACCATTATAATCCTACATTTTAAAGTATAAAAACCAAAAAATATATAAGCTACTTTCGTTTAAAATCAGGTTTTCTCCTAAGAAAATTTAATCAAATCGAATCTGTCATTGTAGTTGGATTCTCCGGATGTAAATCTCGAGAATTAACAAACGTAGGTCGACCATGTGCATGAATATTTTGTTACATAATTTCCATGAAATGTATTTCAACATGCATGAATTTGTGAATGAATATTTACCATTTGTATTTCCCATTTCCGTAATTACACAGTTTTACAACAGGTACGCAATGGAAATTTGAAGCGTATCTGATGTTTTAAATCTCTGATTAGATTAAAAGTTAGATAAATCCATATTGAACTGCGTGTCAATAGACGGTCATGGACACGTCGAAAACCGAAGTCCAATGGCACGAAAAAGACTCTTCACTGCTTCGGGTGGGTCTGTTGCAAATGTATAAATTTCGATGCATTTCATCAAGTAGATATCGTCACCATATACACGCAAAAAATAATCAATATATGCAGGATACCTCTATGAACGGGCATATGCAGGTTTGCACTTGTGCATATATTTTTTAATTGCCCTTAATAATAAATCTTATGGTTTACCCCTCGGTACTTCTTCGTTTTTTACATTGATACATATTTTTATATGTAAGAACATTTATTAATTCAGAAAGATCCACCATTTAAAATCTATTTTAAGATTTTGCGCATGTGTATTAACCGATTCCAAGGACTTCGGACTCGAGTCATTCGAATGTTTAGTAAAACCTTTTGTCAGTTAAGTGGGGTTTGAGTTTCTTTTCTGTTACCCTTCATAACATTTTGAAGTGATTACTCCTAAATGCTCACGCCAACTTTTAGCTGGACTGTGTGCGAGTCTCACAATGTGATGTACGTCCGAATAAGACAAATTGCTTGCACCAGAAACTAAGCCCAATTGAGTTGCTTCTCCTATATTGACGTTTTTATTCATAATTATTGACAATTCATGATGTTAGGTATGAGAGCTCAAGGTATATCAAAATTTTTAATTTTCTTATATGCCTGTCTGTGGGGCAGCACTAGCCGGATTTAACACTTTATCCAGTCTTCAAACAACATTCAAACCAGTATCGGTTTTTGAAAATATTTCAGTTCTTAGTGCGTTTGTACTGACGAGAAATATAAACTTAAACTTCTTAGTCATGAAATTTTGCAATTCACTCTAAAACTAAGTATGGGTGTCGATTTACACTTGAATAATTCTAGAGAATCTGTCTCACTATGAATTTTCAAGACAGTTTTTATTTTCTACATTTTGTCAAAAAAATATTTTCTTTGTATCATATTTTAAATTTAGTTGTGTAATCTGTTCTTTTCAGAAGAAGTTCCTTGAGTTTAATCCTATTTCACAGCTCTAACAAAATTGGATAGTATTGTGTATAGTTCTACATCAAGACGAATGGGAGTCCCAAATTAAAAATTGAGGTGATACTAGGTGTCCGAAGGGAGTAAGCGTATAATGCTTGCATGCAACACACATGGCCAAAAAAGTCCCATAAAGACTTGTCGTATCAGTCTTATTAAGCAGATGCAGACTTCCAGTTTATATGACGGTTTAGGTGAGAGGGACCTCAAACTGCATCCTTATATCGGCCATTTACTAACATATCCTCTTTAAGTAGCTTCACGGCAATTGTTAAGCGCTCAGGACGAAATCTAGAATATTTAGAATTTAGAATTTAGAATAATCTCTGGTAAAGAGTTTAATCACGTCATTTGAAGCTGCTTTTTCAGCATGAACTTGAATATGAATACATCACGAGCGATGATTGTGAGTAAGTCATATAAAGAAAGTATGTAATATTAAAATTGAAATCAAGTCAGAGTTTTCAGGTGACCCTGTGCTTCGTTCGTATACGCATACACATTTATTCTTTTTTGACCTTGATGTATATTAATTTGCTTCACACGGCCATATCCAGCGTTATTTTTAAATCTAAACATAAGTACTAGGCTGGTGATACCTCCCAGGACGTAGCAGACAATAAGCAGCAAGAAAATATGGTCATCCGTTCGGAAAAATGTATTCATCAGTTACAGGAGAATTTGAAAAGTTGAATGTTTGTGTAATCTGTCTTTATTTCTACAGGTATTTCTTCGGAGATCCAAGGTCCATAGTACTCCCATGTGTTTCACTGTTTCTATTTGTACTTTATATGTTTATTTCTATTTCAGTGTAAAGATGATGGATAAATCCAAACCACAAGTCCAAAAATCATGAAACCATAGGACATACAAAATCAGTGAAAATGAAAAACAAATGGAAAATAACAAAATATGTCTACTTGAGCATATGTGAACCCCTGTGATGGAGTGAGATCAGGTGCCCGGGGAGAGTGAGCATCTCCTGCTTGCTAGCAACACCCGTCACATATACCCCGTAGAAAGAGTCAAATCGTGTGAATTCCATATGTATCTATATATGGAGAAGTCGAAGTAGGTAACCTTCTAGTATAGAAGGTGTCAAATCTGTGTGAAGTGATCGGAATCGGTCTCAGTCCAGAATATCATTTAAAAGTCTGGATAACGAGATATCATATGGAGTAATAAGAGTCTCGTAACGACCGTAGAACTTCCTCAGTGATTGTATTCTTTCAGAGGATTCGCCTGCGTTTACGTCGGGTAAATCCTTTCACTTTCTGCGGTCGTGTTGTCATGCATACGATTAGCTCATGATTGGCTATTAAAGCTCTATTTTGGAACTCGGGTAGCTCAGTCGGTTAGAGGGTCGGATACATGACAGCTAGGTGATTCGATAGCATAGGTCGTGGGTTTGATTCCCCATCGGAGAACGAATATAAGAGAAAAATAGGTTGCTTTGTTAGCTGAAGTGTCTGTGTGCTTTATATGTTTGTCTAATTGGTCTTTAATTCTACAGGTAATTCTTCGAAGATCCAAGATCCATGGTACTACCAGGTGTTTCACTGATTCTATTTGTGCTTTGTTGCTCATTACACTCTTTGTGAATGCTTTAATAGTGAAGAAAATTGGTTCTTTAACTATTTAATATTAGAAGCATTTCAAACATGCATGTTATACCATAGCTATTTCTATTGTCAAACAATATGGATTGCATTTAAAAGCAACGTAAATATATATTGTGTATAAACAATGAAATTAAAACGCTCTCAATGTGGTGTTCGTGCTCGAATACAGTCCCTTATCACGAAATATCTTAGGTATCAATTACAAACTGGATTGCAACAGAGTTTAATCTGCTAGTGTAATCTTTAAAGTTTTTTTTATAGATCCAGCGTTTCAAAATACGATTTTAAGGTAATATTTCAATATTTCCCTTTCTGTTTTCAGTGAAAACTTATTTCATTCAACATTTTATATCAAACATCTCAAAAGTCCTCCAAAGGGAAATAACATAAGATAAAGAACAATCTCGTTGCTTTCAAAGGGACTCAAATTTATACCAGACAGATGCCGTGTGGATACCACACACTCCTGGCGGATTTAGCAGGATGAGATTACGTGAGTTCTTCTATACGGCTGATTCAGAGCTTAATACTAATAAAGAAAAATTCAAAGAAAAAAAAGTAGAGTTATTTTACTCCACAAAAATGTAGAAACCCATGGTTAGACCTTTACATTGAACTTGTTAAAAACGATATTATTAATAAATTAGGTAAATCTGGGAAATAAAATATAACTAAGGAAGAGAAAGAGGCATTTTATACTTTACTGAACAATCATAATATCATAATGAATAAAGAAGATTACATGAAATTATTATATGAAATGAAAAACAGTACCTCATACGTGGAAACTGGGAAGGGCATGGTTAACGAGACATTGAACACAATTAGGAAAGTTGTAAACAAAATGTACTGTGAGGGATCAATAACAAAAGGAATGCAAAATTATCTAATTCCAAGGTATCCGACATCAGGCAAACTTAAAGGTAATCCGAAGATGCACAAAAAGAACGCGCCGTTACGCACTATAGTCAGTGGCATAAATACTCCGACAGAAAAACTAGCGGAACTTACAGAACATGAACTGAATGAATTTGTAGAGGGAACACCGTCGTATATAAGGGACACTACTGACTTTATTTCCAAATTAAAATTATTTAGCGGGCAAGTGCCGAGGAACGCGATACTATTCTGCTTTGACGTGGTTATATTATACCCATCCATACCGCGGAAAAAGGGAAAAGAGGCGTGCATGGAGGCATTCGACCGTAGGACCAACCCGCTCGTACCCACGGAAAACGCGATTCAGATGGTAGAAACAGTTTTAAACCATAATGGATTTAAGTTATGACGTAAACATTTCAAACAAACGGAAGGTGTAGCTATTTGATCGAGGTTAGGTAGGACTTTCGCGTGTACATATATGGGACGAAGACCTTTTAAAATTTAACAAAACTCCAGTATTTTATAAAAGATACATAGATGACGGATTTGGGATATGGGATTCAGATTTATACTCACTTTTAAAATTCACGGTACATCCCAATAAGATACACAACATAAAAATTGATGCAGTAATAGTGAAATTGAATTCTTAGACACTAAAGTAAATATAGAAGATGGGCACATATACACAGACCTTTATTCTAAACCAACGGATAAACACCTATACCTAAGGCATGATTCTTGCCACCCGCCACACACCAAAAAATCATTAGCTTATGGACACGGAATTAGGATAATGAGGATATGTGAGACGGAGGAAGACTACCTCAAACACAGACGCGACTTAAAAACTCAATTACGGAAACCCGGATATAGTAGTAAATTAATAGAACAACAATTGTGTAAGGTCGATCACATAGATAGGGACGATTTATTGAAGAAACGGAAAACTGAAGAAAATTTAAAACGGATTCCAGTGGTGGTGACATACCCCAAACTTCCACCGAATATACGCGATATATTAAACATTAATCAACATTACGTCATTCAGACCGTATGCAGAACATTTTCCTAGAACCTCCGATACATAATCCCCCCCCCTCCAGCCCCACTTCTCCCGTCCTCTACCTACTCTTCCGTTTCACCCTGTCCGACACCTCATAACATCCTTGTTAATTAATATGTGCATTTTATAGTCATCATCTTGCTTTACAGTAATTATCTTATGGTTACATATGTAATAACGCTATATATTGAGAATGTTATTTTCGCGGAACTGCGCTAAATGTTATAAATGTGTATACGCTATGACGTAATTCTTTGTTTATTGTAATTTTTCATATATCGGTCATGTAGTAAGATGGATTTTACCTAGATAACGCTACCAATTCCAATAAATTCACCAGAAGAAGGTCAGGGGACCGATATATAGTGAATTCCGAGTTTATTGTTCTTTATTCGACATTTTATATATTTTACATATGTATAATATATGTGTAAGAAAAATGTGATATTCGTACTATTTACAACAAAACAAATTATTTTGTCCACTAAATGTTGTTTGGTGTAGTTTAAAACATGTTATGTAATTGGACCACAATTTGGTAAATTGGACATTAATATGTATCCTAGTGTCAGCATATTATACATCCCATTCTCTTGAATTACTGAGAAACTTCACAAATAACATGTAATTGACGCGGTTAGTACTCATGTTTGATATATACATGTATTATCATAACGATAGCATTACATTGCAATCATGCACCTCAAACTACATTTAGAATAAAGCCATTCATATTCGTGTCATGACGTAATTATAATTAGAGAGTAATGTTCATGACACCAAATCCATGCAAATAAAAAACTACAAAATTATAATTGAAAACACACCTAATCAATACCAACAAATTTTATAAGAACGCAATTATATAAAAAGAAAATTAAATTTACTTTCTAGTTGAGCGCTACCTTCTGAAAAATCCGAATCGTCGATGATACCAATAATTCCATAGAAAAGCGCGAAAAAGCAACCCCTTCCCATTCTTCACAGTGTCTCAAGTTTGGAGACATTTTCAAATACATTGTTCAAATAAACTTATTTACATAGATGTTTATCGATTGTGTTTCATATCAGTCCTAGGAATAATTAAGGATAAACATATAGGCGAAGAATTCATTATAGTTTGAAAACTCAATCATTCATAGGAATGCTTTGTTGGAAAACATATACAATATATATATATATATATATATATATATATATATATATATATATATATATATATATATATATATATATATATATATATATATATATATATATATATATATATATATACGCTTAAGACTAATTGAAATAATACACAATTGAAATAACATTTATATGTATTACATAAGAAACAAACAACTCCACTTTTGTGGCAATTACTTTTAGGTCAGTTTAATAATTGGTTCACTCTTCAAATATTTATACTTTGGATTTCCTTAGTTTCGACCGTAAACATCACAGAAGAGACATTAATTGTGTAATACGTGTATCTATCTCCTTATATGTAGTGTTACCACAGTTTCCATACCACTGCCTCTGTATTGACATGAAAGCTTACTTGTATATATTGTTCCTCTTCATCTACATTAAGATTATTTTCCCTTAACATTTACAAAGCAAAAAGTGCATCTGTTTACTTTCATGTAGTTTTTAAACATTATACAGTGAGTTTGACATGTCATGATGTACAGTTGAATGCCCCTTGCATCTTGTTGACACCGCTGGCATGTTGTGACTGCAGTGTAACTAACACATCCTCCAGATATGTCCTAGTCTTTGCAGGTATGCTGCATACTCCGTCGAGACAGGTCTCCGCTATTTCAAACCCCCGCTGCTCTACATCATTACATGTGGCGCTCTCGTTCTGTAAGATATCCGGAATGAATGACCTTTGAAGACATATTCTATACTCCCGCAACCAATCTTTACTGTTACAGGTTTCTAATTCGCTGATGTATGAACTAATATACGTACAAAAGGCGAAAATAAAATCCGCAAAGCCAGGACTTGTACAATTAAATCTTTCTTGTAGACACTCCGAGTAGAAACTGCAGCTACCGGTTTCTCTAAAACACCATTCAATAGATGGTTGACAAGAACACTCCGACCGTACAGTACCATTTATCTGGCCGTATTTTTCTGCCATGCACGGTAGCCAGCAGTATTGACGGCACGAATCGGCACATGTAAGGGTACCATTAGACACCTGCATCACATGGTCTGGGGTTGTACATTTTGCCAGCTGGAAGTCATCGTAAGACGGCAGGATTACACATCGTGTTCCAGGCGGACCTGAATTGGGATTACAAGCATCCTGCGAGGTTGTTGCCAACATGTAAAAATTAATGACCACGATAGCGAAAAGACACTTAATCACTTCATCCATTTCTTATATAATTGTTTCCTTTCCAGTGGTACAAGATTTTCAGAATTTCTCGATCTTTATTTGCAAGTGTTATACTCAGTGATATGAAGTTAATTCAGTCTATCCTTTATATGTCCTTCCTGGTCCACATAGATAATTACACATTGGCAGTGTACATTGTATTACGTCAGACGAGATTTGAATGCATCAGTGAATCCATTCATTGTAGGGTGTGTGTAAATTGTTGAAATACTAGATACAGGGTACAAGTGCGTGGTGATCTTTTGTCATTAATTGCTTGCTACATGATACACGGTGAATTTGATCACATTGCATACAATGTACACTTATGCATTGCTTATGTTGACTTCCTCATAACAATGTATGAAAACAGCTAAGTATAAAATCAATTGAGACATGAATATTTCATGAACAATTGTTGTGTAGTTTTAAGAATCCTTAAAATCCCAAATAAAACACCAAACTTTGTGTGACGGTGTACTGGATTACAGTAAATTCAGTGCTGATCAGACATCGAAGTCTGACTATTCTTTTCTGAAGTAAAATTGTTGTAGTTTTCAGCAATGTATGTAAAATCGACCATATATGAATATTTGGTTTTAAATAAATGATTTACATTAAGTGTTTTATGTTTTCCCTTAGAATTAAACTAAAAGAAGAAGAAATAGAAATGAATATAAATGAAATAACTTAGAGTATGTTGTACACTGTAAAACTATTGGATTTTAAAAGTACAGCTGAATTACAAACGCATAAGTTATACATATAAATCGAGTCCTTTTCTTCTGCTAAAACAAAATTTAGAATTATTAGGCAGTTAACAGCATGTTAATGATAGATTTGATATATTAAATGAAATCTGAGCCTCAAAGTTCCCAGTGCTTTTAACTGTACTGTAGTTATAACGTTAATAAGGAATGATGGGCCACATTATATTATCAAGAGATTGATGGGTTGGGACTCTAAAAGGGCGCTGATCTAGTATACCTCCCGTAGATTATGATATCATATAACACTACCTTTCTTCATTCTCCATGTCTATAAGCATGTCACGTTTACAGCCATGCAAAATAGAACTGCTTATTCCTCCTTATTAGCGATTCATTTTTTTTTTTATGGTCTGCACAGTACCTGGTCGGGAAAGAAGTAACAAGAAAAAGTGTCACATCTTTTAAAGAAACTCAAGCAAAATACGATATATAATTTCAGAATAATTACAGAAATCACGAGTACTGCTCTAAGTTTTGACAGACTAAAGGTATGTTGCAATGTTTACCAGACATGACCGATATAATAAAGAATGTTTACAAAGTTTAGGATCTTTAAAACGCAATACGAAACGAGACGGTTATAACAGTGATCAATGGATAGTAAAGATATAAGCGTACAATGTACTAGACGTTTACAAGACCTTCAGTGCATTATGTGAACTTACTTTTTAATCGTTTAAATGTTTAGTCATTTCCATCTATAAATTTGATGTTTCACAAGTCTGTAGAACAGGCCAATATCTGGAGTATTCGACGAAGTGCATGCCGTCACTGTTTGATACATTTATGAATTGAAATAATACTACCAATTCCATATTATATTATACATGTATAGTAGGATCCCAAAGAATTTTAACTTACCGGTAGGCACATCATCCTTTTTCAGAAAAGGGGATTATGGGAAAAGGGGGTGTCAATGTGCTTGTTTTCACAATGGACACTAAAAGCAATTTTCTTATTGAAGATCTGTAGTAGAATACATTGATAACATTTATACAGTTGATCAACTCTGAATGTTAAATATATCTTCATAATTTTAATCACTGAACAGATCAATTTCCAATTGCAAATTCCTCTGCTGTCTCTAGATTCCCATGATATTGTTTCTATATTTTCAGTTGTCGGATGTCCTAGAGCATGCATGTTTGTACTTCCATGTAAGATTCTAAGAATTGCCTCCTTTTTCTATACCAAAAGCTATATTGTGTCTATATACAATAGAAAGACCAAGGCAGGTTTTACAGATCCTATGTAGAATTTTATGTTATTCCGGAACGCCTCCTTCTCAACCATATGTGTCTAGTAGAATTTTCACCCAAATGTTTATTCAACATTTCTTCACATTAAAACATAATATTGTTTTCTCGAAGAATGTTATGTAAACCTTCGAAATAAATCTTGTCTCCTTTCGATTTTGCAAAAATTCAAGATGGCCGCCAAATGACCATATACAGTGGCGGATTTAGAGGGGGGCTCGGCCCCTCCCCCACCTATTTATTACTAAAAATCCAAATTTGGCACCAAAAAAGGCCGAGTAGTTTCGATAATACAGATGTGCCCCCCCCTTTCTTTTTCAGAAACCCTGTATCCGCCACTGATATAGGACGTGATTTCTTGTTCGGAACAATAATAATCGTATTTCTGACATTCATGATGATTCTTTAAATGTAGATTAGACAATATCCTACTTCGGTGCATGGGGTCCTCTACTCCACTATATGGAATCGAGCCGCGAGCCGTTTCAACCAGACCATTGCTATATAATCAGACTGTATCGTATTCCTTTTGACAAAGGTAATATTACTAGGTTATACACAAAACATTAAGAGGACAACGACTTTCGCTTTCCATGGTCAAAGATCAATAAGTCCAGGTCACACGCGAAACATTGTTGATAAAGCTTGTAAATATGATAGGCCTACAGAACAAATCGTTTAGGCCAGGGGCCAGTTGTACGAAACTTTTATCACTGGTTAAACTAACCAATAGTTTAATTTCGTCTGACCATATCTTTGAAATGAAAAGTCTTAGAATCATATATGTAGTCTGTGTACTTATTAAATTTGATATTAGCAGTATAATGTTATTTAGATTTTTATACAGAAATCTTATAAATTAAATAACTGTCTCTGAAACTCTCAACGGACTGTCAAACGTACTAGTCATATCACTGATGCAAAGAGAACGACGCGCAATATATTGTCAAAGGTCAATGTCACACGCTTAACATTATTGATAACCACTCTCAACATTGATGACTATTCTAAACAAGGTACACACCGGTTTGCATTATGACCATTAGATTAGGTCCATGCACTTCTTAAAGCAGAAAGATGGCATCTGTAGTAAATAAACGGACAAGTTCACATGCTGAACTTAGTTGATACAGGTTGTAAACATGATTGAGAATAAATCGTTTGCACAAGAACATTTACACATCTACTCGATACACATACTACTATACTGAGGGAACAATACTTAATTTTGTTAAGTTTGGAGGTCAAAGGACAAGGTCACGTGCTATAACATTGTTGATAATCGATTGATTGACTGATTTTTGTTTAACGTCACACCACGCATAGTTCACGTATATGGTGACGGCATCTGCCTGATGCGGGGCATACAAATGTTGACCTTTGCAACGGACCCACCCGAAGCAGTGAGAGATCTTTAACGTACCATGCATACCACGACACGGGGCCTCGGTTTTTACTGTCTCATCCGAAAGACAGTATACCGGCATGACCAGAGCGGGAATCGAACCCCGACCTCCCGATTAGGAGTCCAGCGCGATACCACTAGGCCACGCCGGCTTACATTGTTGATAAACTGACCCTGTGAACAAAATACAGACAAATACTGACGGTAACTTTTTATGATACGACGACGAAGCGTTTTGTTTTCAACGATAAGGGACGAAAGTCCTGTCACACGCAAACTATTGTTGATAAACCTTGTAAACAAGATTCATGCTTGGAAAATATCAAACGTGGAACACATATTCCTTTATCAAAAAGACAATGTCATTTTTTTTTAAAGTCCGGGAATAAAGGTCAATGTCACAAGTTAAACAGGTGTTTAAACCTTGTAAAGATAAAGACCGAATTATTTTGACTACAATTATCTTATTATGACAAGCTCGTATTCCAAAGTCGAATGCTAAAAAATGTTGATATAGCTTGTAGACATGGTACATGGACCACCAAACTGTGTTCACTTGATGTTGAGAGAACGGTGCCCATTATACTTGTCAATAGTCAAAGTCATAAGCGAAAAATTGTTGTTAAACCTTGTCACAAGATACAAGCCTGGAAAAATATCAAACTTGGTTCACATATTCTATAATGCAAAGGTCGACATCCTTTGTTTTTCCAAGGCCAAGAATCAAGCGTTAAATATTGATAAAAAACTGATATTCTCAACAATATGAAGACAAAACCGTTTGTGCTGGGATCGTCAACGTTGGCGCATACACTGACGCCTATATATAATGGCGAAATGAGAATGTTGTCGAGTTTACAGATAATTATTTGTCATCAGAGGCTTGAACATCCCAATGCCAGCTGGTATCGCTAAAATTCCAACTTGTGATGAACAAAGTCTCTCTTACCCTCTCCCACAAACCGCCGATATCAAAAGTAGGAGAAGGGCAGAGAATCTCGGACTTGGTTTATTGTTGTCCTATTTTTTCCACAATATGTAGCAGAAACAGAAGTAAGAAAGGGAAAATTTAAATCAGTGTGAGTAATGTCACTGTATTGCGACGAGGAACACGTGTAATACAATACTCAGTGTGTAATGTTAATATAATTGCTATTCATTTGCCTTATAAACATTAATTAGAGAAAAACTCTGAATGCAAGATTCAAGGAAATCAAGAACTGGGTATATTCATACCATTCTCTGAAAACCCCCAAACAAATAAAAATAAAACAAACCAAATATATTATTTCATTTTTATGAATTTTGTTGAATGGGGTCCGCTTCGAGTTTTACGTGATGCTTAATTCTTTAATGAGAAGAGGTCAGAAGCAGTCTGGATGTATTATGTGGTATGATTTTGGTTTTATCGTAATTGATAATGCAAATTTTCTGTTTTATATTAAGCCGGTGTGGCCTAGTGGATGAGGTGCTCGGCTCATGACCTAGAGGTCCCAGGTTTGATTCCCGCCCAGGATCTTTCGGATGAGACAATAAAATCCGAGGTCCCGTGTCACGGTAGGCGTTACACGTAAAAGATCCCTCACTGCTTCGGGTCGGTCCGATGCAAAGGTCTAAATTTGTATGCAATGCATCAGGCAAATGCCGTCACCATATACATGAAATAACCGTGGAGTGGCGTAAAACAATAATCAATCAATCAATCTGTTATATATTACTAATATTCTAAGTATATTAAAATCAACAATTGAATTTACTACGTTTATAGGTGAAATATTCTGAATTATTTTCTCACTTTACGCCATAATCATAGAAAAGTAAAAGATTGAAAAATATCATTTTACTTAGAAACTGAAAGTAAATTTCATGTCAAGTCACTTGTCTTGATCCTCTTGGCGTTTGAGAATGAATCCATTCAGTCTATATGCTACTCATTTCGTTTGGGAAAAGAAAGACAACTCTTAAAACGATTTCCTTAGTTCCACCTCTTATAAACCACTACGTAATAAGGGCGTCTTCTCTCGAGTAATTTCTTTTAATCATGTAAATTTATTGTAAGTTATTCACATACAGTATGATCATATTCTTAATTTACATCTTCCATCATACAACTTCTTTGCATGTAATTAACTAGAAAATCTACGTATCTGTCGCATTTTTCTTTTGGCAACAGATTGTTTACTCAGTGAACAATTACCTTTTTCACCTTCATAGTTTTTAAGTGGTTACCTTGTTAGTTGTCATTTCTGCTTTGTCAGGACAAGTACTAAATTCCGGTATTGATTGATAACTCGTTTGACGTATTAGTTGATATGTTTCTGTACTGTCACATTAAAAGTTTATGACATTTTTTTTCAAACATCTGAGATTGTTAAAGATAAGTTTGATATAATAATGTTTTAGACTTTTGATATAACAATCATTACACTTAGACAGAAGTGTTAGTATTTATTACACATTCCTAAGCATGATATATTACATATATTCATTTGTTTTTGTCTTGTACAGAAGAGTGAACAGTAGTTGGCGATTAATTAAATACAATTCATTTACACAGTCCTCGAACATTTAATATTATTTTTTTGTGGTTTTATTTGTGTCTTCTGAAGTAAATCATGTAAGTATTATTACTTGTTGCTCCATCTTAAACTTGTACATCTTTTCAATGTTATGAAACATTGCATGAGTAAATACTGTTTAAAAAGTACTAGAAAGTAGCAATATAAATAAACTGATTTATGATACATATACATAAAAAGTTACAAATACATATGTAGTATTATCACAAATTTACAGACATATCTTTCAACATCAGAAGACCTTGATCATCAATTGTGAAACGTTCTACAAAAGTATCAGCATGGAGGTCTCTTCTTTGATATCTTTGCGCCTCTGAAATATAACAGCGGAAGTTGTGAAATGGTTTGTTCTTTTTTTTTTTTCGTATATAACTTGGTCTAAAATCAAGTAAATGCACTATTAACGTTAATTTCACGGGTAACAGTTGTATGATCTATACACGTTTAAATTGTTAATGTTTAGTATTTATATTTACAATGATTTGATATGTCCCACACAGAGGAGTAACGATAGAGATAGTCTTATCTGAAATATTAAATATTTTGCAATATAGTTAACTTTATGGATACATCATGTTTTTGAGTTAACTATCTCTTCATTTACTTCTAATAATAGATATTCCACTCACTCGCAATTCGCCAAACATGCATTCTCATACTTTTCCCCATTGGTTGCACAAACTGGATGTTTTCCTGGACACGTGTCCTTAACCTTTACTCCCCTTTGGATAAAAAGAAACACATTGTGAATTGTGTTTTGCATACCACTAATCATTCTGGTATTTTGTTTTTGTTTTGTGTGTTTGTTTGGGTTTTTTTTTTGTTTGTTTTTTTTTTTGGGGGGGGGGGGTTGTTACTTTTTTTTAAAATTCTACTTGGTCAAAATTTTGCCATCTCTTTTAAAATACTGAAAAGTTTGAAAAAAAATATATATAAACACAAATTGATGTGTATGGGGGCTTTTTTTTATTTATCATTCGTTTTTGTGGAAAAGTATAGTCTTTCTACAAAATACTAATTTTCTCTTTGATAGTGCTTTCTTTAAGTAACTTTCAAAACCAAGGAATACTCGGTCCATGCAGTATTTCCTCGGTCGATGTTCTCCAAGAACTAAGGATATTAGTATCACTCCGAGTGCTACACGTGTCAAAGTGTTTTCATGCTCTTTGTGAAGATATATTGTTCACTAAAAACTTTTTTAAGATATCATAATTGCTTTTTGTAAAAAATGTCAAACTTACATGCATTTGGCATCACAATCGCTAGGGTACACTCTTCCGTCAGAACCACACACGGGAGCGACGTAGGGACATGGACATTTCTCCGGAAGCCGTATGATATACTGGGAAACACCTCCGACAGTAATGCTTACTATACCGAAAACAAACAGCAACT
Organism: Pteria penguin; assembly: GCA_035048485.1. Lineage (NCBI taxonomy): Eukaryota > Metazoa > Mollusca > Bivalvia > Pterioida > Pteriidae > Pteria > Pteria penguin. The sequence goes on along the minus strand of CM068582.1, from coordinate 48,058,983 downwards.
TTCTATCCCACATGGTCACAATTTTATGAAGATAATCAGTTATGATTTTGAGTTTGAAGTAAAGTTGTGAAAAGCGTAAGAGACAATGGAGTGTAGATTTGTGGACAGCATGAATATGGTCATCGATGTTTATACATTATTATGATGAATGAGATTGCCAGAAACACGCGTTCCATGACAGATTTTATCATCTGCACATTGTACCAACCAGATTGTAGCAGCCGTTAACCACATGTACTGTAGTTTAATTAAAGGAAACATTTCATTAACACCTGTTATTACTCTCCTAGCATAGTATAGTAACTGTTTAAAGTAAATCTCAATTGTACAGCATTGTGTGGCGAAAGGCGCTTATTTTAGGAGTTACATTCTATCCTTTAATTTCCATTAATGTGTATTTCATGTCTAAGTTGTTTCTTTTCTTACACTGACAATATGATAAATTTTCTAAACTAATTTTGGATCATCTCATCTATTTGATTTGAACTTGATATGGAATCATTTGGGATCTTACCACATGTTTCATGTATTTCGTTGGAAGATGTCCTATCAGGGGCGTAGCCAGAGTGCAAATGATGTGTACGCACAAGGAAGGCAGGGGGGTTTGGAGGAAAGGAAAACGACCACCCCTCTCTCTCTCTTTCATGAGACACTATATTATTGACAAAATGATGTGTACGCACGTGAGTATTTAACGTAATGGTAGCTACGCCACTGCCTATACATCATTGTGTATTGCATTTTCATAGATATAACGGTCATTAAATTCAACAAGCATTATGCAAATGAGTGATCTAGAAGAATGTCTTATAAAGTGTTAATGTTTTTGGTTCTATTGCGAAAGCAATTTTGACGCTGATTGTTTGCTTTTTTATTTACCTTCCTTTTTCTTTTCTTTTTTTTTTTTTTTTGGGGGGGGGGGGGGGTTGGTTGTCGTTGTTGGGTTTTTTTTGACGCCATACTGACTGTCATTTTCTAATTGCAGTTTGCTTATAATGCACCTATTTTGTGTATTTTGAATGATTGTATTAAATACAATTGGAAAGAAATAGAATACAATAATAAATTATTTTGCCATTTAAATATTATTTAAAAAAAGGGGGGGGGGGTAAGGAGGGGATTACTATAATATGTAATAATTAACTTTTATGGACGTCTCCTTTAGATCGAAAAGGTTTGGATGAAACTATATGGGTATGAAGTAATCAAGGTTCCCTACAAATTTTGCTGTTTTTGGACAGATCCATCAAGGAGTGGATCAAAGGTGGGGCAGTATAGGCACAAGTCAGTGCGCTTCTTTGACAAACTTCTTCACAACGGCTGCACAGAAAAATAAGAAATAATGCATCGAAGTGGTCTAAATGGTTTCATAAAAGTTGTGTTTTTTTCCATTTCAAAAATACCTTTGTAAGAGAATACTCTGATGCTTTCTAATTTCTCGTGTGTTCAAGGTGTCCATGTGAGCGATGCTCATTCGGGCCTTTTGTTTAGTATTGTGAATTGTATTGACGTGACATAATGGTACAAGACAATCGTTTACAAGCTCCGCTTTTATGGTGAACATACTACCGTGGCTTTCTTTGAATATGGAATCCATCCTCTTCAGTATAAGTTTTCGAATATTCGTTTTTGTTTTGTTAATATATGTTTTAACGAAATATTTCAGCAATACAGATAAGAAAATTCTTTTCAAGAACATATTTTTCAGTTACAATTGGGTTCAGGCATAGATTTTCCCACCGACAAACGAACACCCGACAAAGGATTGTGTCAGTCTAAATTCAAGCCCATGCATTCAGAGTTACAATTCTCCTAGTCTTGGTGGGCATGAGATATGGTCCTTTACCTGTACATCTTGTGATGTGTTACACAGTTCTTCACATCCATCGATATGTACAGTTCTGAATTACGTTTGTTTCGTCTGTATGTACGGGGATTCACAGCCGGTGTGACTGTTTAAACAGGAGACGTTCACTCCTCCCGGGCACCTGGTCTCACCTCTGAATTTCAGGGGTCCGTGAGTATCCACTGTGGTACATTGTTGTTAGTGCCACAGTTATGCGACGCCAGTTACTTTCGTATATGTGTGAATTCAGAAGTCAGCTAACGATTTAAGCATCATTGTGATTTTTTATGTACAGTCATCAACACATATGTGGTATAACAGCGCAAAATAATAATTTATAAATTATAAATTATAAATAACTCAAGTCGTACATTGGATGTAGGGTGTAACTATGCTAATTATGCTTAGAATCGAACGTGATAAGATGATTTGCAATAATTCGCATATTCTGGTTTCAGCGCATCAAAACTTTAGATTTTTTTTTTAATTATTATGATTATGATTATTTTTATTTTTTTCTCGCGTAAGGCAAATAACTCGGAACATGATATGAATGATTTTTCATCATAAAGTCACTTTACATCCACATCATTAGTTTATTTTTTTGTAAGTTTATGTAGTACATGGGCCGTATGTATCTATGTGAACTGCCCTGAAAAGGAAAGAAATGCATCTTATCATTTTAAGCACAAGCTCATTTTCTATAAGAGCAAAATACGACAAATATGGAAAAGATATCAACTACGCTCTACAAATATACTGACATGTTCACAAAATACAGGCACCATGGCGCCTTTTGACGACGGTTTCTCTGAAGCCGGGGAGCTGAGCTGAAGACTTCGTAAGCTTATGCCAGAGCGACCATGCAACATGGTGTGGACGAATTAAGGTGCTACAAAATATTCGGAACTCATCGCCTTTTACTCGTGTCTGCGTAAAAAGACTCGGACTTCAATCGACACAATGATTAGTCAGTTTCCCGAGACCCATCGGAAGTATACCCAATATTAAAGTCTATAGTGGCCCCGGGAACCGGACTAGGCAATGATTTACATGAGATCTATGTAAAATGTTTAACTAAAGAATACTCCAGCGACTTAAAAAGCATTCATTTATAATGTAGTATTATTTACATTTTGATGTGAAAGTCATCATTTTAAGATATAGTAATTTAAAGAATTAATCATCATATATCGTGCATTAATTAAAATATACTAGAACAATGACAAAGTCATGAAAAGCCCTGCCATAGATTATTTGTTGATGAGAAGATCCTACTTATAGGTAAGTTTACCAAAAACATTTACCATTTCACTGTTCTGATACATGTGTAAATCAGTAACTGCATGTTTTTACTTTAACCATGAAATTGTAAATGTATTAGCATCAATAAAACACACATATATACATGTTTATGTTTCATGTATATGTATTCAATCAAATCAAGGAAAATATGTTTGTGGTCACTGTAGTATGTTAATAGTTGAAAAAGTTTGAAGCAGTTGACAGGGACATTTGGTTGAACAATTTCAGAATATTGAAATGTTTGAAAATGACTTTCCTTTTCTGTGACTTTTGTTTTACATAGGACTTCTTTATATTTTCTGTTATATTTTCAAAAATGTGGGAATGCTCGTATGCTTGTTTGAGAAGACCTTATAAGATCTCATATTGTAGAGAAATATCACTTATTTAAAGTATAATTTAAGTGGCCAATGGTTTCTCAGACTGTGAAGGAATCTGCCTCTCAAAATATACTTGGCACCAACACATCATGTGATACACGTATTCAGCAGGCAGCATAGGCAATCTTTTATAGAACATGTATCTTCGTGACAGAAGAATAAGATATGGAAACAAAGTCGAAAATGCTATTTTTAGAATAAAGAAACAAAGTTTTGAAAATTATGGTTGTAACCTTGACCGTTTGACACTAGATTATATAGGTATCTTCCTCTAATTATCCTGCACCTATGTATAAAATATGAAAGCTGTATTTGAAGAACTACTGGCGTTATTGCGTTAGAACCATTGTGTTTAAAAATATAACTGTGTCATTGAGCTTTGACCTTTCAGCATCAGAATGTATAGGTATTCTCCGCTCATCGTCTTGCATCTATGTGTATTAAATATGAAAGCTGTATGTGAAGAACTAATGAAGTTATCATGTTAGAACTAAAGTATTGAAAAATATGAAAAAACTGACCTTTGCCCTCATAATGTATAGGTATCCTTCTCTCATTATCTAGCATCTATGTATAAAGTATGAATTGATTGATTGATTGATTATTGTTTTACGTCACTCCGCGGTTATTTCACGTATATGGTGACGGCATCTGCCTGATGCATTGCATACAAATTTAGACCTTTGCAACGGACCCACCCGAAGCAGTGAGGGATCTTTTACGTGCCAAGCCTACCGAGACACGGGTTTTTACTGTCTCATCCGAAAGACAGGACACCGGTGTGCCCAGAACGGAAGTCGAACCCGGGACCTCTCGATCACAAGCCGAGCACCTCATCCACTAGCCACACCGGCTTGTATAAAATATGAAAGCTGTATGTGAAAAACTACTGAAGTCATTGCATCAGCAGCAAAGTGTTGAAAATATAACCGTGTCCTTGACCTTTGACATTTTGACATCAGAATGTACCGGTATCCTCCTCTCACCGTCCTGCATATATGTATAAAATATGAAAGCTGTATGTGAAAAACTACTGAAATTATAATGTTAGAGCTAAAGTATTGAAAAATATAACTGTGACCTTGACCTTTGACCTCATAATGTAAAGATATCTTTCTCTTATTATCTTGCATCGATGTATAAAGTATGAAAGCTGTATGTGAAAAAACTACTTAAGTCATTGCATTAGCAACAAAGAGTTGTGAATATATTTGTGTAATTGACCTTTGACTTTTTGACATTAGAAAGTATAGGCAGCTTTCTCTCATTATCTTGCATCTATGTATAAAATATGAAAGCTGTATGTGAAGAACTACTGAAGTTATTACGTTAGCACCAAAGTGTTGAAAATTATGACTGTGACCTTGACCTTTTGACTAGATGTATATGTATCTTCCTCTCATTATCCTGCGTCTATGTATAAAATATGAAAGCAGTATTTGAAAAACTACTGAAGTTATTGCGTAAGAACCAAATGAATGTGACCTTGACCTTTGACTTCATAATGTATAGGTATCTATCTCTCATCATCGTGCATCTATATATAAGATATGAAAACTGTATGTAAAGAACTAATGAAGTTATCGTGTTAGATTCAAAGTGTTGACGGACAGACGGACGGACGTACAGACAGACAACATGATTCCTATAGGGCTCCCGCATCTGAATGCGGGGCTTTTATTAAAAACACATCTTTGCTAGAAAAGGTACACAGCAATCTGACAGGAAATTCGAAGAATATGTTAGTATCCAAGGTCAGGCCGGTTGGTTGCTAGGGAGGTTTCTTCGATCACGTTAACAATTTGTGATAACTGAAAGGATATAGTCATCACTCCTTATTACCGCTTTAATTCGGTTCAACTATATCAGAAAAGTGAACAAGAGTGGTTTGATTAATCTTCAGATGAGGTCAGAGGAAATTCAATGCATTGGAAAAAATAATAATAATGATAATAATAATAATAATAAACACAGAAATAACAAATATTAATGTAACATTATTATCCTTGGCACCTCATCCTACCTGCTTTACGTCTCTGCTATTTATAGATAATAATAATTTCGAACATAAATGAAAAACCTAAAACCCAATACTTACATTTTCAAAAACATTGACTGAAATATATTTTTGCAAAAATATTCAAAAGATTGTCAAAGGAGTGTTTATTGTGTGTAGCCTTTTAAGGCTATTTTAGCCTACAATGTGTCATCACAACCAGTCTACAAAACTAGTTCATCAACCATACAGAAAGTAAAAAAAAAAAAAATTCAAACATGAAAATTTCAGCAAAATCATTCACAGTAACATTCCTCTTCTTAATTCTGATTTAATTAAACCATAACTAATCACTGATTATTGCATTAAAATGGCAAGTCCGCAAAAATGTTGAAAACTCGTCAAAATTTGATGTCGGACTGGAATAAAAAAAAACCCCCAAAACTTCTTCACACATCCTTCTAGATGATTTTGAAGTATTTGGTTTGTCTCAGTAAACTGTGGTTATGGTTGTTGGTTGGTTGGTTGGTGTTTTATGTCGCTTTCAACAATATTTCAGTTATATCGCGACATGGAAGCAGGAGGTTACCAACCTCTTAAACATAGTGGCGCAATCCGGGAATCGAACCTTAACCACTACACAACGCCTGCCCCTAACTGTGGTTATGGAGAAGTTTAATTGTCAAATGATGATAGTCTTTAGTGACCTACATTGCCACAGTTGGCACCACCTGTTGAGAGATCTGGACAAATACAACAATATTAGTAGAGGGTCGTAAGTACTTAATTCTTTCACAGTAATATTCCTTAACATAATTATAAATAAAATAACCTAATTTTAATCTAATCTAAAGCATCGTTGTAAACGATGGGAAAAAATAACACTTGTCAGCATTGAAATCACTAATGCCAAAAAGAGGTCGAAAAAAAATAATTTATATTTGACAGATCTTTACCCCGGACACAATTTTTAATAACTCATCCTTACAGACTGGCTAGATGCAATTAGTTTTCAAATCCATGCAGCACTTTCGGAGGAGATTTTTCAATATGGGTACCCTTTCGAACATACTTGGCCCCACCCAGGATCCACCCCTGAATAGATCTGGATCATGAACACAATTTTGGTAGAAGACCTTGATTACATTATGTATGTTGAGTTTCATCAAAATCCTTCGAGCCGGAGACGTCGAAATTGTTTAAAAAAAAGTTGACGACGGACGACGGATGGCACTATGATAATACCTCACCTGAGCCAGAAGGTATAAACCCCAATTAAACCATTATTCAATTATATTGAACGCTTTTGGTAGCGAGAGTAGATCTAGGCAGAAAGCGAAACTTCTGAGATTTAGCCAGAGAATTGGCAGTAGAGATAGGGATTGTTCTATCAATTTTAACTTTAGGCATGTCTAAGGTCTCGGTTAGATGAGTTCCTAGAATGTTGACTGAAGATCAAAAGAAACAGGTATGGTGTTTCTTTGCATCTTTGTCTGTCTATGAAGATTTGACTTTTATCTGTTCCCAAAACCAAAATCTTACCTACCTATTCAGTAGTTTGAAAGCAATGAGGGTGTCATTGACGCTGTATATGAGCACTTTGGGGATCAGAACGAAACATTTTATTTTGAAGGGATTCGAAAAATGGAACAACAAGAGGCCCAAGTGGGCATATATCGCTCACCTGAGTACCTATATTATCAGTCATGCATGAAGGAAGAATTCATTTATTTTTGCATTAATGTGACTAAGTCAACACAGATGTTGAAAATATGTCAAATTTTATTTCAGGCTAGAATAAAAAACAACACTTTTTTGCACATCCATTCAGGTGATTTTGATATTAAGCATTTCCTTTGTCTCTGCAAGAAGTCATTCAGGGCAACAAGTTAGTCATTTTCTTTAGGTGGGGCCTTTTGTTGACTGATTTCAAGTCTGGGTCATGAACAACAATTGTTTCAAATATTGTCCAGATCTAACTTAAAATTGCCTAATTTCATATGTTGAGTGTTGAGAAACATCTAAAAACTTATTTAGATGTGTAAAGAAATGAAAAAAAAATTTTGACCACAGCTGGATTTGAACCGCTACTCTCCATATTTCAATTACGAAGTGGTATATGTACTATTGTGAGAACTGCTTTTTAGACATGGTGGCATTATCTGTTAACCAATTTGGATGAAATTTACCAAATTGATAGAGGACTTTTAGTACTTCATGTATTCCATGTTTCATTAAAATCTTTCATGTGGTATAACAGCAGAAGTGAAAAATGTGATTGAATTGTTCCTATACACCCTCATTTGGAAGTCTTAAAAAATTCATAGAAAATCCAAATATTGAGATATTGACAAAATTCTTTCAAAGTAACAATCCTTACCATAATTATGATCACAATAGTCCATAAGAAATCATCATTATCAATTAACTAGGAAATATGACACTTTTTTCTGCATTGAATCACCAAGTCCAAAGAAATGTCGAAAAAAATTCTAAAATTTGATTTTGGAAGGGAACCAAAATGACAATACATCTTCACTCATCCCTCTAGATCATTTCTATGCATTCTGTTTGTCTCTGTATACAGCCCGTATGAAAAAGAATATTGTTAAACGAGGGAACTCTTTTGTGACCTACTCTTGACTATGGTGGTGCCACCTGTAAAGAGGTCTGGACGAAAACAACAGAATTTGAAGAGGATCATAAGTGACTTATTTCTACCAAGATTTATTAAAATCTTTCAAACAGTTTTGTAGAAAAAGTTGAAAATGTGAAAAATGGCCAACCCCCCCCCCCCCACCCCCCCTTTTTTTTTTTGGAAGTCTTAAACGTAAAATTCCTAATTTCATATGTTGAGTGTTGAGAAACATCTAAAAACTTATTTAGATGTGTAAAAAAAAAAAAAATTTTTTTGACCACAGCTGGATTTGAACCGCTACTCTCCATATTTCAATTACCAAGTGGTATATGTACCATTGTGAGACCTACTTTTAGACATGGTGGCATTATCTGTTAACCAATTTGTATGATCCGCACAAAAAACAAAACCTTTGAAAAGGACTATGAGTACTTGCATCCTACCCAGTTTTATCACAATCCTTCAAGTTGTTCTGTAGATCAAGTTGAAGATATGAAAAATTGTCCCCCCCCCCCCCTTTTCTTGGAAGTCTTAAAAAATTCATAAAAAATTCAAAAATCGAGATATTGAAAAAATTCCTTCACACCAGCATTCCTTACCATAGAAATGATTAAATGAAACAAAATGAATGCATCAATGTTTACTAAAAGAAAATAATAACTCTTTAATGCATTAAAATAACAAAGTCCAAAATAAAAATGAAAAAACGTCAAAAATTTGATTTCGGAATGGAACCAAAAATATCAACACTGCTTCCCAAATGCCTCTATCTCATTCCTATGCAGTCGGTTTGTCGCTGTATGCACCCGATCTGAATAAGAAGTTTGTCAAAGGAGGGTACCCTCTGTGACCTACTTTTGTCTGTGGTGGTGCCACCTGTTCATGGATCCTGACAAAGATGACAACATTTGTCGGGGACCTTGAGTATTTGATGCATGCCAAGTTTCATTGAATTCCAGCAAGTGGTTCCGAAGAAAAAGTTCAAACTGTGAAATGTTTACACCAATTATCCCACCCCCCCTTTTTCTTGAAAGTCTTAAAAAATTCATAAAAAATCCAAAACATAAAATATTGAAAAATTTTCTTCGCAGTAGTATTTCTTACCATCAAAATGATCAAATTAAACCAAATTAATGCATCAATGTTTACTAAAAGAAAAAAATACCTCTTTTCTGCATTAAAATTACCAAGTACAAAAAAACGTCAAAAAAACGTCAAAAATTTGATTTCGGAATGGAACCAAAAATAACAACACTTCTTCACACATCCCTCTAGATCATTCCTATGCATTTAGTTTGTCTCTGTATGCCCCCGGTCTGAAAAATAGTTTGTCAAAGGAGGGTACCCTCTTTGACCTACTTTTGCCTGTGGTGGCGCCACCTGTTGATGAATCTGGACGAAAAACAACAACACTTGTAGGGGACCATGAGTACTACATGCTTATCAAGTTTCATCAAATTCTGTTCAGTGGTTCTGGGGAAGAAGTCGAAAATGTGAAAAGTTAACGACGGACGACGGACGACGGACGGACGACGGACGACGGACGGCGGACGGTGATTGATCACAATAGCTCACTTGAGCCTTTGGCTCAGGTGAGCTAAAAATGGAGAAATGCATTGAGATGAAAGGAGATAATGTTGAAAAAAAATAATGACAATTCTTTCAATCCTGGGTACTCATAAGTACATGGAACCGAGAATACTTTGCTCATACCTCGTTTAGTTCAGACATGTTGAAAAGTTTTAAAGTCAGTCAGGACTATGAAATATATTAAAAACAAGAGGCCCAAGTGGACCTCTATCGCTCACCTGAGTAACTAGATGATCAGTCATGCATGAAGGAAGAATTCATTTATATTTGCATTACTGTGACTAAGTCAACACAAATGTTGAAAATATGTCAAAATTTATTTCAGACTAGAATAAAAACAGTTTTAAAAAATTCATAAAAAATCCAAAACATGAAATATTAAAAAAAATTTCTTTGCAGTAGTATTTCTTACCATCAAAATGATCAAATTAAGCCAAATTATTGCATCAATATTTACTAAAAGAAAAAAATAACTCATTTCTGTATTAAATTTACAAAGTAAAAAAAAAAACAAAAAACGTCAAAAAACGTTAAAATTTGATTTCGGAACGGAACCAAAAATAACAACACTTCTTAACACGTCCCTCTAGATCAAACCTATGCATTCGGTTTGTCTCTGTATGACCCTAGTCTGAAGAAGAAGTTTGTCAAAGGAGGGTACCCTCTTTGACTTACTTTTGCCTGTGGTGGCGCCACCTGTGAACGGATCCTGACAAAGATGTCTAGATTTGTAGGGGACCTTAAGTACTTGATGCATACCAAGTTTCATCAAATTCCTTTCTGCGGTTCTGAAGAAAAAGTTCAAAATGTGAAATGTTTACACCAATTGTCCCCCCCCCCTTTTTCTTGAAAGTCTTAAAAATTAATAAAAAATCTAAAACATGAAATATTGAAAAAATTTCTTCACAGTAGTATTTCTTACCATAAAAATGATCAAATTAAACGGAATTAATGCATCAATGTTTATTAAAAGAAAAAAAAATACCTCTTTTTTTGCATTAAAATTACAAAGTCCAAAAAAACGTCAAAAAAAAAAAACGTCAAAAATTATTTATCGGATTTCAACGATATGAACAAACTTGAGACATACATCCTTCTAAATCACTCAGATGCCATTAGTTTTATAGTCCATACACTGGTTCTGGAGAAGAAGATTTTCAAAGAGGGGTACCCTCTGAGATCTATTTTTAGCAATGGTGGCGCCAACTGTTGAGGGATTTATATGAAATGAACAAACTTGGTAGAGGGCTCCTAGTACTTCATCCATACCAAGTTTCATGAAAATCCTTTGAGCGGTTCTGAAGAAGAAGTTGAAAATGTGAAAAGTTTACGGACGGACGGCGGACGACGGACGGACGACGGACGAAGAGTGATGACAATAGCTCACTTGAGCCTTTGGCTCAGATGAGCTAAAAAAATCGGCATTTTGTCCGAATGAAATTTTGTTAGTTAAAACCATGGGATTGGCGCTTTTCAATACCACTGACAGTTGTTTTGGTCAAATCTTTTAAAAGGAATGATCGAAACTAGAGCAAAGTCCCCAAAGTTTATCTCTCTGAAATGTGTCTTAAAAAGATTGTTTTTGTTAAAATTAACTTTTCTTGACACTAGTGGTGTTTTGTTTGTTTGGTTTTTCTTCTTTTTTTTCTTGTCTCTGTATGTCTTTTATTGTGATAGTCCCCGAGGGCATCATAAGTCTAGTTTTCAGTGCTTTTGTACTGACATGAAATATATACTTCAAATTTTCAGTCATCAAATTAAGTAAATCACTCTAAAACTAAGGAGTATCTCCCTCATGCATAGCTCTGTCCTTAGGTAGATTCTTTGGTTCACTTTTCGGTCATTTTGGTTTCAACACTGTTCTTCAACATTTATATAACTTGAGAATTCCAATCATTTGGCCACGAGCATCACTGAAGAGAAATAAATTGTCGAAATGCGCATATGGTACACTAAATGAAAAGGTATATATGTTCTATATATATTCTATTATTTTCAGGTAATTTTATTATTTTTTATTTTTGTTATTATTTTTCGGAGGGGGTGTGTTATAATTGTAAGTATATTATAATGGACCAATTGTGTATTTCATATGGTTAAATGTAATGAAATAAATATTATCAAGAAACTTTAGATTGACTGCATATAATTAAAAAGTAAATATCATACCAATTTTTTTGGCTGGTCTTTTTTTTTCAGTTTGACAAAAGAATGAACTTCGTCACATTCTGAAGGATACTCTTATTTGAAAAAAATTGATACTTTCTAATTTTGTCATGTATTCAATGTGTCCTTGTGATTAATATATTCCCATTTTTGCCCTTTTGTTCGTTATACTTTGGTTCAAGAACTTACAGACAATGAGCTAGACAGGGATTGTCGTATGTCTGTCCATCCATTCCACACATTTGCTCTAGTTCATGTACACACTTTGCTGAACACTTTTCCATTGCATTTGGACACCTGCCCTCCGAAACCACCAATGTATTACTGGAAATATATATAAAGGGTTTTGTTAATATGTGCTATGGGAACGGATACACACTTTTGAATGTTAACTTCTTTGAATTTCTTAGAAAATGTGACATTCAGTTATATTAATTTAGGTTACAGACCTAATTTTAAATTAAACTCTTAACTTTGAGACAAGAACGCATTACTTTGAAGAAACGCACAACCAAAGTGAACAGAGAGTTCAAATTTACATTCAACATATTATAACAGCACCATTTGCTAAGCAGATCTCTCTTACTCTCTGCTTTGGTTTCAGTCGAATACATTATTATAGGTAATGAACAGGTAATGAATACAGATTCATATTTTTAACATTAATAAATGGATACATGAAGCATACACCTGAAATCAACAAATAGATTAAGACTTCTAGACTACTTACGCACATTTGGCATGGCATGGACTGAAATATGTGGTTCCATCTTCCCCACATACAATTTTGTCAACATGCGGGCATTTACAGCGGGTTAGCAATGTACTTGACCGGGCATAACATGCCAATAAAACAGAGATAAGCAGACTGACTATCATGTTCTGAAATATGAAGGAAATAAACTAAATGATAACTTGTATCTATTGACTTGTTGAGAAAAAAATATGTTGTTAATAAATAGATACTAGAAGTTTTTAGCAGTATTCTCATTTGGCGGCATTTGGAAATGCTAATCCGAGTTCAGTAGAAACTACCGACTAGCCTAACGTACATGATAGTAAAGAATGCATATACACTACAGATCGAGCTAACGTACTTCATAGTAGAGGATGCCCATCCACTTCGGATCGATCTGATGTACTTAATAGAGGATGCACATACAGTAACAGGTCTTACGTGCTTGATAGCAGAGGATCCACATCCACTACAGTAGACGATGCACATTCACTACAGACCCGCCTAACGTACATGGTAATAGAGGATGAACATACACTACAGACTGGCCTAACGTACTCTATAGTAGAGGATGCACATTCACTACAGACTGGCCTAACATACTTGGTAATAGAGGATGCACATACACTACAGACCGGCTAAACGTACATTACAGAAGAGGATGCACATCCACTACCGACTTGCCTGACGTACTTGATAGTAGAGGATGCACATCCACTACAGAGCGGCCTAACGTATTGATAGTAAAGGATGCATATCCACTAGAACCGGTCAAACTAACTTGATAATAGGGGATACATATCCACTACAGGCTGGCCTAACGTACTTGATAGTAGGGGATGCGCATCCACTATACACCGGCTTAACGTACTTGACAGCAGAGGATGCATATCCACTGAAGACTGGTCTCACATACTTGATAGTCGAGGATGCACATAATCCTCTACAGACCGACCTAACGTACTTGATAGTGGAGGATGCATATCCACTACAGACTGGTCTAACCTACTTGATAGTAGAGGATGCACATCCATAAATGAATGAATGAATAAATATTCACTTACACAATATAAAAGCGTCACGAAGTACATTAATTTTTACAATTGTGCACATACCTGTATACCTTCACGCGAAGCAAATAGGACACAGTCCGAATCGTACGCCCTTGTACTCCGGTTTCATTGCACCATATGTTGCAAGTTTTTACAACAGACAATTAATCTTCGTTGGTCAACAACGTCGCGATTGGTGTCTCTCTATTGCTGCAGCTCATTATACATAACATGAAAACAATGTACTGTAGTTCTAAATGTCTATCGTATTGTCATGATTGTACTTTTACTTTAATATACTAGACCGTTAGTACTTCCTTGGCCCATTCTATCAATATACATTCATCAGAAATAACATAACTTTTATTTTCACTTTGATATTGAAATGATCAACTTTGGAACACCAAGTGATCTAATTGATTGAACAATTCAAAATGAAAATGAATATGATGCTTTATATATATACGATATACATAATCAATGGAGATTCGTAGGAAATATAAGAAAGGACCAAAGAAGTGCTTAACTGCAATGGCTTAGTAAATAAGCAATTGAATTTATCATAAATTATGATGTCATGATTAAATGATAATCGCCCTAGTTTGCCAAAATAAATCCTGTTTCTGCAATTGTTAAATTCTCCAGTATTTACCGGGTATATTTGCGTTTCTCGTGGACAAATGTTCTGTTCAAAAGGTCTATGATCTCGGTCTTTTATATAATTGCAATACCAGGACTCAGTCCCATACATTTTCGCTTACAATACACATGTTTTACACGGTACCCACAAGATAGCTCCCTGAATGTTAATCTCAATGCTGGTAACTTCACACCATATTCACAATGGGAATATATTTCTTGCTTACCAATTATGAAAGAGGCAATGTGAAAAAGTAATGGCCAGCTACCAAGTTGTTGCAGTTACCATGACAAGGTTCTTATTATCGGCATTGATTGGTGACCTATATCGGCATTATTGATCATAGATACGATGGCTGTCTTGGTAAGTAAGTCAAGTTTATCATAACTGTAAGAACACAAGATAATTCCTTTGCCCGACAGCATCAAACATTTTGAGTTGTACAGTTAATTCTTTTTCAATACAATTACATTTATATTCTAAAACTAGCTTCTGTCTGTCATATGACTGCCTATAAAATCACATTTAGACGCTAATTTCTACCGGGGAAAGGGAGGGGGGCTGGGCTCTGTTATTGGCTAGAGATAATCCGGAGCGTCATATGATTTACTGTATTCATAAAGGCTTCTCACTGTCTTTTCTTCGGTTCTATTTAGGTTTCATTGTGGGCCGGCACTAGCCGGCCCATCCTTTGATATAAGTTTAGGAGAGTCGCATGCGTTACCGCGGTACAGTAAAACCACACCCCCAAGAGTTTTACACCAATGGTAAAATTAGGATTTAATTCAGTGCGGATGACCACGTGTAAAGTCGCTTACACGTTCTGATAGATTTATATGAGTGTAGTATAAAAATTATTTTGATTGCAAACTTTTATTGAAAAATAAAAGTGAGACTAAAAGCTATTCAAAGAAATTCTATTTTGGTTCCACTACATGTTTGACCTAGATACGCTAGATGTAGGCACCGTTCACTTGACCTTCAGGGGTGTACTCTGATATTTATGCAAGGATCACTAAGAGCGATATCTTTTTCACATAAAATTTGTAGAAATAAAGTATTCCGTTATCTCGTGAAATTGGGTTTGCTCGTTTAATATACTTATGAAAGTTTTTCTTTTAATCTTTTGCACAAACGCCCCCCCCCCCCCCCCCTTTCATTAGAAGAATTATGGACTGTGCCTTATTATGCTTACATAAGCCGTACATTCGGGTTACTTGTGTGTTATCCTTACACAAATGGATTTTTTTTATCTGAAACCTTGGTTCAGAATGGATGATATTTAGAATAAAATTGCAGTTCAATATGTTTTTATGTAGTTTATATTTCTGCAATTAACATGTGTGAATTTATTTCTTTTATAAGCTTTGTTTAACCAAAGACATATATACATGTATATATGTGTATATATGTCTCTGGTTTAACACAAAATTTTGAATGCCATTGTGAACGTATATGCCAACATGTTAATAGTTATTAGTAGGTTAGATAAGTAGGTCACTGTTACTAAAAATGGATTTTGGGTTTCCAGATGATAACCAGTTATAGGAATCTTTAATATTGAAAATAATTTACACAGTGATAGTACATAAAGACAGCTTGCATGGGATTGTGTTTGGGGCCAGTAGGTCAAATAGATTTCTGGTTTTCAGATGAACTTTCTGTTAGCAATGTACAATTTTGAAGTAACTTTACACAGTGATAGTACATGACGAGTATTAATTCCTAATGTTGGAACCAATTAAAAGTTGTGTTTCAAGGACTGACGAAGGCAAGGGACAAGTGTTGCATGCAACACTGACTGTAAGCTTGCTTGTTGTGTATTAAAATTGTATCAGCCTTTAACGTACTTCTTAGTTTTAACACGCACGTGTTCCGGCCCATCGTTTGGTGCTTGCACCAAATTATTTCTTGTAATTACATTATGTAGGGTGTAATAAAATGTCATTATTGACACATGTAGTAAAATTATAACGTAAGAGTAATATCCCTGATTATGATTCGATTAACAGTCTTCATGAGACAGCAGACAAACAAGTCCACTTTTTTCTTGTTATTAGGTTTCTACTTGAATAATTCTATACTGAGTTGAAGTGTGAGAATACTCTGCGTTGTACAAGATACTTGTAATTAGACGACAATAAAATGCGAACTTGAGAGCGCCCTCTGGTAGAGACAAACTCAGACACCAACACGAAACTCTGAGCATCCAATGAAAATAGATATTATAGAACTGTATCGTGTGAAAAACACTAATTAGGTACATACATTTTGTAGATAAAATAGTAAAATTTTTAATTAGTTTATACGTTTTATCAGTTTTCGAAAATGTAATAAATGCTAAAGCGGTTTATAAATCT
The DNA here is from genome assembly GCA_035048485.1 of Pteria penguin. Taxonomy (NCBI): domain Eukaryota; kingdom Metazoa; phylum Mollusca; class Bivalvia; order Pterioida; family Pteriidae; genus Pteria; species Pteria penguin. Next base: position 48,042,274 of record CM068582.1, on the reverse strand, counting down.
TGTTTAGCTTGTTATTTTCTACGTGTATAAAGCCGGCGTGGCCTAGTGGTATCGCGTCGGACTCCTGATCGGGAGACCGGGGTTCGAGTCCCGCTCTGGTCATGCCGGTGTCATGTCTTTCGGATGAGACAGTAAAAACCGAGGCCCCGTGTCGTGGTATGCATGGCACATTAAAGATCCCTCACTGCTTCGGGTGGGTCCGTTGCAAAGGTCAAAATTTGTATGCCCCGCATCAGGCAGATGCCGTCACCATATACGTGAAATATTCCTGGTGTGACGTAAAACAAAAATCAATCAATCAATCAATCAATCTACGTGTATATTCGCATGTATAAATAAAGACGTGCCAGTTTACAACTTACTAAAACCGTGTAGTAAAACTGAATTGTTTTTATGAAGATCTAGTAATCTGTATCAAGGACTACATCCAATTCTTACTATTTAAAGACAGAAGTATTATAATACTTTTTTTATAAAAAAGATAATTCATTGATGAATTATAAAGAATAATTCTACTTTTAAACATATTAAAACACTTCACGCAACAAGACTGTTACGCGTCTAAACCCTCTAACTGACATGTACATAGGTATTACAGCAGATTATTGATTTCGCACGCAGCTATGCTCAGTGATAAGATAAGTCAATCATCGAAGTTTTGACTCCTATTGTGCAGTACATGTGGCTGTATTGCTTGTATCGGTTCCTTTGTCATATGCCAGGTATTTTGGTTAAGACATGTTCAAGTAGCCCCCCATCACAATAATTTCCTTCCTGATAACAGATATAACAGAGTGGAAAATGATGGCAAACTAGGACCCAAACCCTGGATTGTAGGCTTATCATGCGAATGGATCTGTGATAACCGAGTTAATATCTGTCAGCCATATGAGGTTATTCTCGAGGTATTATATCTAGTTCCGCACCTTATATATGTTACATCTGTTAACGTTTGGAACTGACAAACCTTCTTAAATCCGTTCAAATACCATGTATTATTACAGATGTGACGTCCATGTTGCAGATATAATTCTGCTAAATATATCTACGAGCAGCTGAGAAAATGGTTGCCAGAAGCTGTCCAATGTTATGTTCTTTGCGTAGCTAAATGTCATTTACAGACAAAATATTCATGAAGTAGTAGATAAATGTACAGTGTTTATTAAAATAATCAAATACGTAATATTACCATAACCGTAAAATATCCATTTATGGGTATAAAGAAACATGTTTGATGGTTCTGTTGGTATACAGCGCTTCAATAAAGTGAGTTATCTGCCCTTGTTCAATGAAGTGGTCCGCGGGAGTGGATAAAGTATATACATGTATGTTGTGAATGACTGTTCAATTAAAGTTACATTGCATTCTTATCTGTATGATCAACTGACCATGGTGAGATATGGTCAGTCAAATAACACTGACTTTTCTATACACAAGCTTAGCTTTTAAAAAAAGCTTAGAATGCAAACCCTGTAGCATTTTTAATTGCGAGGAAAATGGTACTTGTGGGTCAGTTTAAAATGAAGACCCTTTTGTATGATGTTAGCTAGGTTGTTGTCTAAATAATAGTTACTACCTCCTTTCTAATGTTTATCTATGTTTAGACTTGGGTTGGGAAAGCTGACCATATTCGTCGGGATGTCACCGTTTAGGCATTTCGAACACCCTAAGTACAGTTAGACATGGAAGAAATCATACAAACTACGCAGTACTTGCTCCACCAACTTCAACAACTAAAGAACACAAACTCCCCGTCGAGGCCTCTTGTGCCCAAATAATCGCTGGGGAAGTTTGCATAAGTACAAAGAATGTTACAAACTGTGCAGTAATTGCTCCACCAATTAAACTGCTAGAAATCCTTGATACCCCGCCTTCGTTTAACTTTACTCGGAACTTTTCGAGATTGTCTATAGCTAGATAATGTACATACGCTATAAGGTACGAACATCTAATTAGTATTACGCGGGAAAATTCTGTTGGATTATACCACAGCTGCCGTGGGAAAGGTTACACGAATGTTGATTTCCAAAATATAAATATTCTTCATATTTATACATGTTTATGTGGCATCCACTAACTTATCTAAAAATAAGTATTTTAAAGTACTTTTTATTTTTAGAATACATTGCATGTAAGATTTATTTATCATTTATATGCATTCACTTAAGAAAATCACCCCCAAGTCATAATGTCTATCATATCAAAAGCTGTATCCTCATATACTCCTCTCTGCGTTTGAAAGTACGGTAAATACTATTATTTGGAACGCTTGTCTGTAACATTGATTTAGTAATGAGCATTGCCTTTGAAAGCAAGGGTATTCTTCTTCATTCCTTTTCCTTTTAAGCGCATTAGAAATATCGATGTCATGGACAATACAAAACTTATACTGTCTGACCTGGTAAAGTAAAGCAACCACTTTTTGGAGGCTATGTTTTCCCAGCATGCAGCATAATCATGTCGCACATGCGCATTTCCAGATTAGACATCAACGTAATATGCAAACCCCCGACGGGGTTTGCAATAACCATGATATGCAGAAAGCGGGAGAGTTCTTGTCAGGGGCAGACAAATCACCTTACTTCATTACACGGTAACTGCGGTCTTACAAATGGTATATGCGCAATGGCCTTTCCGGGAATTTAGATATAAATCTGAAAGAAAAGTGATCTCCTACAATAGCTGAGTAGTGTTCAATATGTTCATATTTTGTAACTAACCTCGCGGAAGGGCTATTGGGCATGTACAAATTGTAAGATCGCACTTATCGTGAAAAGATCTGTACTCTGATTACATCGTTGGAAACATAGTTTTCCCGCCATGTTAACGGTACCCAATATACCTCTCGCTCACAATCAAACTGTTTGTTTATCCCCATAAATGGATATTTCTTACTGTAATATTATGTATTTGAGGTTTTAAGATCAATTTCCTAGATATAATTTTAATGAAGGAGACAACATTGAGGGTTTACTAGTAATACAAGAGGCCTATGTGAACTGGGACGACATACATGTATCGTGGTTAGATATACATGTATCTGGTCGTTTCCGTCTCATCCGGTGAAACCACATAATGGAACAGAAAATGTCGCTAAGTCATATGCAAAATAGAAAAAGTACGTATGTATCTTTGTAATCTGGGGAAAATTCTCAAACAAGCTTCTTTAGTCAGAAAATCTTTGTAAATTAATGACAGTATTGTTGTTGTTGTTATTATTATTATTATTATTATTATTATTACCATAGTCAATATTACTAATATTCCTTCTACGTATACCCAATTCTTTGAATATGATCATGTGATTGACCTTGTAATACTATTTCATTGTACAGAACTGATCTATATGCTGTAATGCTTTTGATTAATAAACTATACTATACACGGAATATTCAATATCCCTGTAATATGGCTGTCGTCCGATAATTATAGGATACATAGATTGATTGATTATTGTTTTACGTCACTCCACGATTATTTCACGTATGACATAGTATAGTATAGTATAGTATAGTATAGTATAGTATAGTATAGTATAGTATAGTATAGTATAGTATAGTTTATTAATCAAAAGCATAACAGCTTATAGATCAGTATGTACAATAAATAGACATATTACAGCAAGGTCATATCACATATGAGCATAACATATTAATACAATAGGATACAATTACAAAATGATGACAATAAAATACTAAAACAATAATTATACAGTTGTAATAATCCAATTACATAGATTTTCGTACAAAAATGATTTTTTAAGAATTTTCTCCAGGTTACATAGATCTTTAGTGTGGACACAAAAGTAAGATTAATTTAAAGACAGAGGGTCTTCTATAAACATGCAGTATAAAATGAAATTCATCTTCTATATCAGTACTACATGATGGACAAATACGTCTCTGTAAAGGAATGTTTCTAAATCTACCGGTCTCAACAGCTAAACAATGTGATGAGAGAGGTATCTTACTGATAAGTTTCTTATATTCATCATACATAGGTTTTTTTAAATATGACTGTAGGGCGACTTTATCTATTACCCGGTAGGTGCTTATACAAAAAACATTTTGAGGCAATCTCCAAAGCAGAGTTACGGTCCGTGCACTCCCTTTAATCTCTGCCAACTACTGAAAGTAGTCCCTAGTCAGAAGGCAGAAAATATAGACTGTTTTGCGTGTTTTGGGAAAAATGTCATCGTATTCAAGTTATCTGGGCAGAAATTAGACAATGAGGTGCAGATGATAGTGTTATTGACAAACTGTATTACATAAGTTCGCTGATTTGTACGCTGAGAAAATATAGTGCGGTTATTTCTTGTAGAAGCCCGATTAAAACTCAATGTAACATGGTAAATGCTTTAAATTTAACTAATAAAGCCATTGAAGACCAAGTCATATCGTCTAGAGGCAAAACTCTGATTTTACAAGAATCTTGTAAAACCTGAGACGTTGGCAGAGGTGTGTGTGTGTGTGTGTGTGTGTATGTGGATTGTAAAGAACGACAACTCTGCTTTGGAGATTGATTTTGAGGATGCATTAATTTCTGTCATCAGTGATTGTTTATGGATATCAATTAATCTTTCTTTTACAATGGTTAAAATGTAGTTGTCATCAAGTGTTTCATGGTTCATCCAAATATAAGTAAGACCAATAGCAGATAAAATATCATGAACATTTGATATCCAATTTTTACAGTTTTGATTACCAATAAAATGTTCACAATAATAATTGAAACATGATTTCAAAATACAGTTTTCTGAATGAATTAACTTCAACCAAAACTTAATAATTCTTAATTTTCTAAAACAAAGTAATGGCAATCTTCCTAATTCGCAATAAACCATTGCATTAGGAGTAGTTCTTTTCACACCTAATATATTTCTACAAAAATCTAGATGCACCTTCTCTATATCGGGGGCAGAATGAAACCCCCAAACTTCACAGCCATAGTAAGCAATACTAGATATGTAAGTATCGAATAGGGATAAAAGAGTTCGATGTTCAAATTTCATATCAATACATTTTCGTTTAATAGCAAACATTGCTTTCCTATACTATGAAGACAGTTGTTTCTGAGTTTTGAAAAATTTAGCGTTATAATTTAACAAGATACCAAGGTAAGTAAATTCATCAACCACATCTATTTTAGCATCATTGTAAGACCATGTTTCATTTGGTTTTAAAATACCACCATTACGAAATACAATAATCTTTGTTTTTGATACATTTACTGTAATTGACCATTTTTCTGTATATAGATATAATGAATCTAACATGGATAGAAGACCAGAAATTAAGTTAGAAAAAATAACCGTATCATCTGCATACTTTAACAAAAAGAGAGATAACTCCTGTAACTCAGTAGATACACACCCATTACGTAAAAATTCCATCTCACAGTCGTTAACATAGAGGGAGAAAAGTATCGGCGAAATTATCTCCCCTTGTAAAATACCGAGATTATTTTCAAAGAATTTAGAAATTTTTCCATTCAGTAAAACACTGTTTTTTATTGTATTATGCAAAGAATTGATAACCTTGAAAATGTTACCATTTAGACCCAACTTTGTAATTTTACTCCACAATTTTGTTCTATCAATGGAGTCGAAAGCTTGCTTGTAATCTACAAAACAACAATATAAACGGGACTTATTTAGAAGGTATTTACTAATAATTGTATGCAAGGCAAAAACTGCATCCACTGTGGAATGTTTGGGCCTAAATCCAAATTGTGCATCAGTTAAAATATCATTACTTTCGGACCAAGATACCGGTAACAGTCTAGCATTAAGTACAGATGTAAAAAGTTTACACATGCATCTAATAAGACTAATACCTCTATAGTTTTTGGGATCTGATGTATCTCCCTTTTATGAATTGGCACAATAAGAGCATTGCACAAAACTTTAGGAAAATGTCCGGTATTAAAAATAGCGTTGAACATTGTATGCAGCAGACGTAATAATAAATCAGTAAACTCTATGAAATACTCGTTCAAAATACCATCAGAGCCATGTCTCTTGTTACGTTTTAGACCTTTGATAGCTTTGGCTATCTCATCAGTTGTAATTTCTAAATCCAATTCACCAAAAATTGCAGGATTATCTTGAAAGTCAGAATCTGGTTGTGCCACATTATTCACACTACATAAAGATTACAGAGTGCTGTAAAAATTCACTAATAGGCACATCAGTGGTAACAGTTTTCTTTTTGGCAAAGCGAGCATAAAACTCTTTGGAGTTAAATTTTTTTCATATATTCTAACAAATTACTTTGCTTAAACAGATACTTTCTTTTCAACCCGCGCTCCATGCGTTTATATTTATTTTTAAAAGACAACAGCACACAATGGTTTTCAGTAGACTTGTTGCCATTGTTCTTTACAATTATCATTAAATCAGGGTTTATTAACACATACGTTTTGTAAATTACGCTTTTTGCTCTAATCTGTGTGTGTAACATTTTTAGGCGTAGGTATTTTATAGTAATCAACCATAATACAATTCAGCTCATGAATAAAAGAGGATACACAGTTGTTTACCCCTTCTGCTGTCAACATATCATTATTATTTATACAGTTTTGCAGACGATGTAAATTCTGCTTTACTGCTTTTTTACTATCTAATGCAGCAGTCTCATTCCATTTATATCTGTTGTGATCTATTACATCTGCTTCCTGACAGTCATTGCTGACATTGACTGTATTTCTCATAGATATTTTCAACTCAATATGTAATGGAGCATGATCAGAATATATATTAAAGTTACAAACTATAAACTTAGCAACAAGATCAAATGAATCAGATGTTGTAATAACGTAATCAAGAACACTACACCCATTCGGTCCACGATATGTGTAATCAACCGAATAATTCGAATGTCTACCATTTAAACTACGTAAACCACTTTCAATACACAAACGGAGTAATATTAAAACCATATGTATTAACACATTTATCAGGACAAACCCGATCAGATAAAACATCATCGCGAATATAATTACGCAAAGATGTCAAAATATCGGACACAGTATCATGTAAATAATCACACTCAATAAAATCTTTGTAATTTGAGCATCTGCTATTTAAATCACCAGCTAAAATCACTTTTCCCCAGTCAGAGTAAACAGCTATTTGATTTTCCAATTCAAAAATATTTCACAATTGTAATGTTTAAAAAACGATGATTTATCTGGTGGTATATATACGCAACATATGTAATACACATTATCATCTATGTTTGTTGGTTTAACTTTTAACCAAACAATAGTATCAAATGAAATTTCTGTAATAGATATATATTGTTCAAAAACACTATGGTGACGGCATCTGTCTGATGCAGTGCATAGAAATTTATACCTTTGCAATGGACCTATCCGAAGTCATGCTTACAGTGACAGGGGACTTCAGTTCTTACAGTCTCATCAGAAAGACAGAATACTGATGTGCCCACGGCGGGAGTCGAACCCGGGACCTCTCGGTCATAAGCCGAGTACCTTATCCACCAAGGCACACTGACTTAGGATGTTTATAAATGAAACTACATATCCAGTGGCGGATCCAGGAGGGGACCAAACTACTCAGCCGTATTTGGTACCAAATCTAGATTTTTACTTGTAAATATGTGGCGAAAGGGGGAGGGGGGCGCCCCCCTCTAAATCCACCGCTGATATCTATGTTTGTGCGTCATTGAATTTTCAGTTTAAACATAAAGTTTGTGAATAGAATGACTGTAAAAGAAAACATAAAATTTGTGATTGAGATATTGTCACAGTGCATTTTCACATCAGTTTGACGAGAAGTTGTCATACTTATCTATTCCTAAACAGAGTCCACATTACTTTTGTTATTAGGATCGTATAGTAACAGAGACATGTTGTTCTACCAGATAAGATGTGACAGTGTGGCGTCCTGTTGTCAGCTCTCATCATTGGATCTCAGCTTAAGGTATAGCCACTCTGCAAATACCCTTAAATGCCCTAGTACAAACAATGCATCTTCGACTATGACCTGGTTTATCGTGTTATAGAAAAGTGAACAAAATTGGTTTGATCATGGATAACAAAGCTGTAGAAGGTGAGGTTAAAACTTGTGTAAAAAATTACATTTCTACGCGATGTCCTTTACTTTGAATGGTATTCATATCGATGAATATTAGATAAAATGGGGAAGGTAGTTTGACTTTTTATTTTAAGAACATAAGTCTGTGGGCAATATAATAATAGTTCGCTTGTAATTGCCATAAATTAATTTTGTATATATATGCATGTGTGTAAGTATGTTCTGCGAATCCACAAATCATAAAATGCGGAGTATAAACAATTTCTGGGCAAATGGTGGATTAAGCTATAGCAGTCTGATATTAAGCGAGGTATGAAGTAACAGTTCAATAGACCTTTTAATTCTTAATGTTAAGAAAACAATTTTTCAAATATTGAAAAAGTTCATACAGAAATCGTGCAATGTAATATTCTATATTTCATTTTAAACTGAAGCCGGCGTGGCCTAGTGGTATCGCGTCGGACTCCTGATCGGGAGGCCGGGGTTCGAGTCCCGCTCTGGTCATGCCGGTGTCCTGTCTTTCGGATGAGACAGTAAAAACCGAGGCCCCGTGTCGTGGTATGCATGGCACGTTAAAGATCCCTCACTGCTTCGGGTGGGTCCGTTGCAAAGGTCAAAATTTGTATTCCCCGCATCAGGCAGATGCCGTCACCATATACGTGAAATATTCGTGGTGTGACGTAAAACAAAAATCAATCAATCAATCAATCAATCATTTTAAACTGAACTGCTTAGAGAGCTTCTTGTTCCCTTGAAAAGGTCGGTAGGTATGACTATTAAGTCTTACATGAAAGTAGTCATTGTGTAGTATTGGAAGCTTTATAATAATACATGGACACGGACAGTAGATGGGGAGACATAGAACAACACCGACAGAGCATGATACACATGCAATTAGTTTGGCTACATTATTCCATATGATGCTTCAGAATTAGAAATTGCCCCTTTACTGAAGTTATCTTTCCACATCCATACAATATGATTTTGTTCTTTGTCATTGCATGTTCTATAACCATGATGCCTGCATGGTGACATTCTGAAGGAATGACATACATTCTTTCCCAAGGAGTATACGTATCGAGATTGTTTATTTATCCCATACTTCTGGATGCCTTTATAACGTATGTAAACGAACTCCGTACACGTCTTACCTGGACGCATTGTGAATATATCAGAATAGTTACGACTGTTGTTTCTCCAGGTTACATGCACTGAAGGTTACTGGTTTTGCATTTTACCATCAATCATGGATAACGAAGCTTATGAAGGTAAGATGATAACCAAAAGAATAACGGACAGGTGTACAAGAAGAATATCATTCATACACCAACAAACACTGTATTCCTTATGGAATATGTAAAGTAATCGCTAAAAACTGTTATTAAAGTTATATTGTTTTAAAAGTGTATTCTTTTAAAACATTAAAACTATGTGACAACACGCTGATGAGATAGGTAAAATGAATAAATACAGACATTTAATTCCTGCAGCTCACTATATTTAATTTGATAAATCCTCAGACCTTGGAATTGATAATTTTTATGTCGTCATTGTCTATTTCTACCTTTTCGTTAAATTTATTACTTCTCTTAGATATATTATTATTGTTCTAGATTTCAACATATGCTATTATTTTTCACCTGTAAAAATAACTTATACCGCTATCATGGAAGGCATTCTTACGAAAATATTTTTATCACGTTCGAACGCGAGACTATCATATATCATAGTCGGCAGTGTAAGTGTTATTAACCGATAAAAAGAAATGGAATATCGTACATCAATAAATCTTTTGACATTTTCCAATAACTTCCTTAGCGAATGTTTGATCGTTTAAATAATTACATAAGCAAAAGTTACACTTTACCCTGCCCCTGTGTTTGACCTGAATTTGGTTGAAATACATTATACAGATTATTTCAGTCTATCAGTTTATCAAATGGTAGGTCTAAAGTATGTTTGTAACATTTGATTTGGAACCTCATTTTCCCCCTTTTATATTTATGCTTTAAGCCAATGGAATCAACGTAATTTGGCTCAGTAAACTCACCAATTAATATCAATAGTTAATGAAATTATATTGCATGATCATGAATGTTTTATTGTATATTACTAAGTATAATTCAGTTTATATTTTTTAAATTCTGAAAATCATAAATCATAATTTATAGTTGGTATGATACTTTTAATTACAAGGGCAGACTGTATCTGATGGCATAATACCCCCTGTCCTCTCTTCTCGTCGTCCGTCGCCTTTTCACATTTTCAGCTTCTTCAGTACCACCAAAGAGATTTTAAATGAATTTGGATGTGGTAGTGCTTTTGTTTGTCGGCCAGGTCCATCAAGGGCTGGATCCCAGGCGCGGTGACGTAGGCCAGAGGATACCCTCCCTTGACAAGCTTTTTATGACATTTTTTTAAATCGAACTTTGCATATGTATATATTCAGATAGTGTCTGATTTACATGTATTTGGAAAGAAATGGAATACAAATGTAATGTTTAGTAGTTTTGCACTTTTTATAAGATGAGAAAGGTTTGGAGCTGCTGGTGAATGTAATGTTTGTATGTCGTCATAAGCTTAGAAATGAAAAAAATATTTTGAAGAACTATGGTAGGTATGAAATGCTCAAGATTCTTCACAAATATTGATGTTTTTAAGCCATATCCGTCAGTGATCGATCTAGGGCGGGGCGACACATGCCCAAGAGGGTAAAAGGTACTCTTCTTTGACAATCTGATTATAACAATATCTTTATTCCGCTTCTCTATTTGTCCCATTGCGGACAAATGTGTTCTTCAGACCGACTGCTTATATAGACAAACTGAATGTACCAGAGTGATATAAAAGGTAGCACGAAGAAGGCGTTGTTGGTTTTGACTCCATTTTGAAATCAAGAGTTTGACACTTTATTGGACCTTTTTCAGACTCCGTCACTCCATGCAACTTTTGTGTTATTCCTTGATGTATGTGACGTAGAGAAACACTGCAGTTTTCATTGACTAACTTTTTATTAGAAAATATCTTTTTAAATATTCAAAGGGTTATTTGAAAGTATCATGTCAAATTTAGTTTTTGGTCTTATTATTTTTATTTTATAGCTTTTGTTTTGTTTTGTTTTTTTAGGGGGATGTTGGCTGGTTGCTTGGTGCTGATATTTATACCTCCAACAAACAAAGTTTGTGGGGTATATACGAATCACCCTGTCTGTCTGTCTGTCTGTCTGTCCGTCTGTTCACATTTGTCCGGGCCATAACTTCTTATCCCCTTGTCGGATTTGGATAATATTTCACCAAATTGTTGTACATGACTCAAGAATGTTTCATGACCTTAACCCTTGGTCATATTTCCCTCTTGTCAAATCTGGATAATATTTCATACAATTGTTGACCATGATCCAAGGGTGTGTCAAAAACTTGATCCAAGGTAATATCTACAGGGTCAAGGTCACAGTGCATACATAAGCCAAAATCCTTGTCAGGATGGATTATTATCCAAGATAATATTTCACACAACTGTTGTCCATGACCCAAGGGTGTGTCATGGCATCGACTCGAATCATATCTCCAAGTTCAAAGTCACAGTGCACACATGGTCGAAATCCTTGTCCAGGCCATAACTCCTTACTGCTATGTTGGATCTGGATAACATTTCACAAAATTGTTGTACATGATCCAAGGATGTGTCATAAGCTCAACCCAAGGTCATATCTTGAAGGTCATGGTCAATGCACACATAGCCAGCATCCTTGTCTGGGTCATAACTTCTTACTGCCGAGATGGATTTGGATAATATATCACACAATTGCTGTCTATGACCCAAGGTTGTGTCATGACCTTGACCAAAGATCGTATCTCTAGAGTCAAGGTAAAAGTGCATGCATGGTCAAAATCCTTTTCCGAGCCATAACTCATTACTGCTATGTTGAATCTGGATAACATTTCACACAGTTGTTGTTCATGACCAAGGGTGTATCATGACCTCCATTGAAGGTCATATCTTCAAGGTCAAGTTCACAATGCACACGTAGCCAAAGTCCTTGTACATGCCCTAACTTATTACTGCCAGGTTGGATCTCGATAATATTTCACACAGTTGTTGTCCATGACCCAAGGTATGTTATGACCTTGACTTAAGATCACATCTCTAAGGTAAAGGTCACAGTGCACGCATTGTCAAAATCCTTGTACAGGTCATACCTCCTTACTGCTGTTATGGATCTGGATGATATCTCACACCATTGTTTTCCATGATCAAGATGTGTGTATCACATTGTACGGAGCATGTTGTTCATGACCTTGAACCAAGGTGATATCTACATAGTCAATGTCACAGTGCACTCATAGCCAGAAATCTTGTTTGGGCCATAACTTCTTCCTGTTACATTGCTGGAAGATTATATTTTACACGATTACTGTCCATGACTCAAGGATGTGTAAATACTTTGAACTCAGATCGTATCTACAAGGTCAAGGTCAGAGTGCACACAAACCAGATTGTTTTCATTGATTATACCACAGAATGTACAAGTGGGACATCCATTACACTTATACCAGTGATGTATTTTGGGATGAATTATTGCTGGTTTCAACTTTGTTGCCGCGGGGGTACTTGTCCCGTAAGAACAGCTCTAGTTTGTTTTGTTTTCATTATTTAATTTTTTTTCCTTTTTTTTTTTTTTGTTTTGGTTTGGTGTTTTATGTTTTGGGTTTTTTTTTTTATGTTTTTAGTTTTTGTTTTTGTTTCTTTTTTAAATTCATTTGTTTATTTGTCTGTTTATTAATTATTATAATTTTGTTGTTGTTGTGGTTTTTATGTAGGGTTTTTCTGTGATGCTGAATAACGGTTTTATTTCCCCTGGAGGCAAAAAATTCACAAATTACTACATCACAATAAGTTTTTACTTTTTGCATCACTCAATATGTTAACTAAGTCATTTAAGAAAAAATGTTGGAAATTTGACGTAACCTGAGAGTCGTATCAAATCCTTATCAACTAGGTCATGAACATGTTTTGTAAATCTTGTACTTAAATGTTTTGAAGGTTTTAAGTGCTCTGTTTGATTTAGCCAATGTGACACGATTTGATAAAACTACTATTTACACTTAGATATAGATTACAATATTTTTGACAAACGCTGAGTTTTGATTTGATCTGATTTTAATCAGCATTTCGTGTTCAGCTATTCTGTATATTATCAAAATTCACGTAATTTACCCCTAATATATCAATACTTGAACCGGACACCGGGAAACTCTCAAACACGCAGAGTATTCACACGGACAATGTTTAACCAGCTTAAAAACATAAATAAAATATAAGTATTAATGTCTGTTGGTATTCCAATCAACTTCACAAAGAATTCCGATAAAATGGAAACTATATATTGTGTATGATCAATAAGTTAAAACATCAAAAGTGAAATATAACATATGAGGTATATTCACAAACACTTTGTTCTTTTCACTGAAACACAACACAATCATTTGACATATTTAGTGCATAAATTGAGTGCCATAAAAGTACATAACTAACTAACAGTAGCTGTGGTTTCCGTTTTAAATCTCATACCCTGTAAGTAATTCAAGATAATATAGCACTTAAACATGCCACAGCTCCATGAATGTGAACTTAAAACAACCTTACAAATATTATATGAGTGTACTAAATCTTTGATTTGTATTATCTTCTCTGTAGACAAGTACTTCTGTTTCCATATAGCTAAGATAAGAAATGAGGATACCATTCATTCGTGTATCTATTTATTGCTATTTGTCGGGCTTGATTTACAGCATTATCCCCCTTGGCATATCGTAATATTTACTTGGTTGCGGTATACGATCCACTACAGACCGTGTTTTATACCAGAGCATAGCCTATATATAGATAATGTATAGATAAAGATAAGTCATCGGCTCTATGAATCACACGTTTAGGACACAACAATCTTACAAACATGTTTGGGTTAGGTCCAATTTTGAAAAATGATTGGTTACTAAAGAGAAACTATCTAGCAGTTAAAATCTGTGTCCAGATGATTTAGGTTACAAAACAAGAAGGACCAAAAACTACAGAAACTTTAAGTTATCAGGCATTATTATTATTGTTGTTGTTGAAAAAAAAAATAAGAAATTAAAATGAAAGTGACTGGTACTATATCGTTGTAAATCCAAAGCTATACATACCATCTAACAGTCAATGACCCCTGACAATCAGAGACCATGCTTCCAGAATAAGCAAGTGTTTCAGCATTTAGGCTAGACATGCTGGCTTTTATTTTCAAAATCAATATTTCGTGAGGTATCGTAGTTGAAATTTTCTTTTTGTCTTTCAAAATGATCAATTCAGATTGTTTATCTCTCTTGTTTTAAACGTTACTTATTCTGTATAAATGTCGATTTATTGGCAGACGTGGAAGTGAAAGAAAATGGAAACTATGACGGTATTCCCCGACACCGAACATCTGAGCATAGGATTTCGGAATCAACCGAGACCGTTACAGTAGTTGGAGATAAGGTCCGCATGAAAAGAACAGTTGGCTTGATCAGTGGAACCTCCCTGATAGTGGGCACTATCATTGGTACGTTTATTATTAAAAGAAATCACATACAAGGAGAATATACACATGTTACAGCGTTTCTTGTGCTGGTTTTAAATAGTAGTTTTCCCCCACAGTAGTTTTCCCCCTGGAAAAATGGCTATATAGTAGTTTTCCCCATGGCGGAAAAACTGCTATATAGTAGTCTTTCCCCCCCATAGTAGTTTTCTCCCTTACGTAACGGTTTGGAAATTATACACATTCGTTCTGTATCAGTCAGATAACATTTAAAATACAAATGTACTATAGAAATAGCCTGTGGATCAAACCGATGGTGTTATGGTTAATGGGTTTCTATATGCTGTTAAGTGTTTTATTTTGCGCTTGTGTGTGTATATATATTTTTTGTTTCATTTATTCACAATTCTTTCTTTTTATATATATTACCATAGTATGATATTTTCTTCTATTATTTCATTGTAAAAATTGTCGTTTACTTGCGTATAGATGTCAATCATGACGTCAGGCTGTGACTCAAGATTCGATCCCAGGCAACTTTTTGTAATACATCATAAGTAAAATAGGAATTTATCACTCGAAATGTTCAAATGACAAATATAAGAATTGAACGTGCAAGAATTCCCTGAACATTCATTTCCTAAATAAATTAAGACTGATGCATGTACAGAGTACATGATGAACATGAAAATAACAGAAGGGAATTCCACCCAGGTGTCCACGATTTGCAATCTACGACAGGGCTTGTATAGTCGCAGATGTTGTAAATCATAATCACAAGAATGTGATTTCCTTGTCCTTTACGCAAAGTAAAAGGTTTCATCTAAAAGTATCTATATGCTAAATTTCAAAGCTCTAAACCCTTTTGTGTAGAAGATATAGTCAAGGTTAAAGTTTTTGAAAAGTAGGTCACACTTCAAGGTCAAGGTCATTAGGTCAAATGTCATTGTCCCAAATTAAAGATCTTATCACAAGTAATCTATATATGAAGTTCAAAACCCCCTCTATTTTGGTACAAAAGATATAGCCAAAGTTTTAAACACCAAGGTCAAAGTCACTAGTTAAAAAATCATGGTCCCAGATGAAAGGTTTCATCACAAGAAAATTCTATGTGGAGTTTCAAAGCCTTGTACCTCTTGATACAAACGATATAGTCAAGGTTTTTGCCACAGGATAAGAGTCACAGACAGGTCAAAAACTGGATGACCCCGAATTTCATTCCGGGGGCATAAAAACATAAAACTTGTTTTTCGTTTTTCCATTTGTATATATAGAGATTTCTCGGATTAAATAAAGATATCTCGCATGAAATTCTAGTAGATAAATCTCTGTTCTAAATATATGCATTTCTATTTGGAAAAGAGATTAAAATTGAAGACATTTCTACTTAAGAAAATGAGATATCTCTAAATTAATTGGATATATCTCCGTATAAAAAGTTTAGATATCTCTATTTAAATTATAAATCTATTTATTGTTAACAAAGTAACAAGCTGGATTTACTTACATGTATGTGTGAAAAGAAAATCCGGAATTTCATATTGGGGGAAAATCCACTATATAGTAGTTTTTCTCCGGGGGATAAATGGCTATAAGAGGGGGAAAAACGGTTATATAGCCAAATTTCCCCCGGTGGAAAACTACTATATAGCCATTTTTTCCGGGGGGAAACTACTATATAGCCATTTTTCCGGGGGGAAAATGGCTAGGGGGGAAACTACTATATAACACCGGTTCTCCACGACTAAATAATATATTTATTGGTCTACTGTTGTCATTCAATAATCTTTACTCGGATAAGTTAAAAAATCGTAGTTCTCACCCATACTTATTAGTTTTTCTTTGATTTCATCGTCTGAAATTAGAAAATAAGTTATCATTTCACCAAACTATGTACCCCAACTCTGGATAGAACTGCTGTAACCATTGTCTACATATATAGCATTATACAGTATGATGCACGCTTTACAGCTATATTATATTAAATATTCTGCTTGCAAATGATTCTTAGCTGTTTACAAAGAATTATTTAAACAAAACCAGTTTTATATCAAATTGTATCAAAATTATTGCTAAGATTTAATTACATTGTAATATTTATTGTCATGAGTTTTTATGTTTCAGGCTCTGGTATTTTTATTTCACCAAAGGGTGTATTGGAAGAAACCGGGTCTGTCGGACTCAGTCTTGTCGTTTGGGTGTTCTCTGGGGTGATCGCTTTACTGGGTGAGACATAATTTATTCCCACCTGAATATATGAATTGTTGTTAACAAAATTGAAGTTTGTGATATATATATATATATATATATATATATATATATATATATATATATATATATATATATATATATATATATATATATATATATATATATAAAACTCTTTTCACTGTTTAGAGTGAGGTATTAGTCTGCTTGTGCATTACATACTTCTTTATTCAGTAAAATTTAAGAGAATACATATGACAGAGAAGACATATGACATCTGACCAAGCTGTATGACACACGTCACCAATGATATGCACATAAAAAAGATAATAGTCAAATAAGCACAGAAAACAGCATTGCAAAAATATGCAATTGTACTGCAGTTACGATACCGATTTGGGACGGTCAGTTGGTGTGGTTAATAGGAAAACGGGCGGCCACCTTCCCATTTTCCCATTCACCGCAAAAGCAGTACAATCAAAGGACTTACATTTAAAAATTTATAAATAATCATACATAAAGAGAATAAGGAAAAGGAAGCTTGATTTAAAAAGAGGAAAAAAAACCCCCAAAACACATTAAAACTCAGGTAAGATCTATGCATTTGTCTTCATAATTTTATCTTTTGTTTAAAGGAGCACTGTCTTATTCTGAAATTGGGACACTTGTTGCAAAATCAGGCGGAGAATATGCCTATATTAGAGAGGCATATGGTAATATCCCAGCATTCCTGTATGCATGGACTTCCGTTATCGTGATACGTACATCTTCCATGTCCATAATATCCCTCACGTTTGGAGAGTACATGGCTACACTTTTTCCGTATTGTGGTTCGCCAGAGACACCAAAGAAATTGGTCGCAGCCGTAGTGTTAGGTTTGGTGTTTAGCCTTCCTATTGGAGTCAATGTTAAAAGTTCAATGTACTTTGTAAGAAATGATCTATAATTTTGTCTAAGGAAACGTAAGTGTGATACATTTGATTAAGAAGTACAATGATCTCATGTAGATGAAATGGAATTAATTAGAACTGTACAAATAGTAAAAATTCAGTATTTCGGTGACAAAAAACGAAACAATTTTTTTTAATCTGATTAAATAATGTTGTTTTTATAGTTACACTTGGAGTTATAAACAGTTACAGTACCAAGTTAGCTGGGCATACTCAAGTGTTCTTCACCATTGTGAAACTGGCAGCTTTAGCAATTATAGCCGTAGGTGGAGTTATAAGGCTTATTCAAGGTAATCTTAAACTATGCTTACTAACTGATGGAAATGCATTCCTTTCTTATTTAGTTTAGAACATGTCTCCCTCTGATCTTACAGTCATGTTATTTGATTGTCAATACCTCTTTCGATTTGTCCTGGTATCCCTTTGTAATGTAGGAATCCTTACATCTGATTAACGTAGGTTACACCACAGAGCTACAGGATAGTTTCCAGGGAACAACAACAAATCCATCCTCCATCGCTCTAGGATTTTATAGTGCTCTATGGGCATACGATGGCTGGTACGTTGATATTATCTGTGTCTGGTCTTAAAACGTTTGCTTATTCAATCCCTAAAGCTTTCGGTAGACCCCTTTTGTTTCTTTTGCTGAATTTGAATGAAACTTTTCCTCGTTGTAAAAAAGTAGTAGAGAAAATGTTTGAGGGACATATCAATATCATAAATAGCAAAATGCTACTTTTAGGAATAACTTGAACTACGTTACAGAAGAAATTATAGATCCAAGCAAGTAAGTACATTTTCGTTTATAATATGGATTCAGATAATGAACACTGATATTTCATTATGTGTAATTTAAAATGGAAACTTCTCAAAATTTGTCAATATTGCTACAGGCTGTAGACAAGGCGAACCTATTTTGTCAAAAATCTTTAAATCTTTGTGTTGAATCCTAGCCATGCTTTTCCGCCATGATGAGAACATCAAAGGCATAAAAGTTCAAGCAAAGAGCACTCTCACTACAATATGCAGATGACAACACTATTTTCCTAGACAGGACTGGAAAGAGTATTAAAATACTTTAGATTCATTATATCAATTTGCCAAATTTTCTTGATTAACGTCTAATATTGAAAAGACAAAAGAACTATGCATTGGCTTCAAATCTAAGAGTTTACATGCGCCATGTCCTGAGTACAGTTTACATTGGAAAACTGTTACGTTTTTGTAATAAGTTCAATTCCAATGTTGAAAACATTTTGAATGATAATTATTCGAATAGAATTAAAACTATAGAACAAGAATTTTTATCTTGGTCAAAAAGGGACAAAATTCCCTTCACTCCACTCTCAATCACCGATAATACTATTTAAAATAAACTTTAAAACAAATTTGTCTGGAATAATAAATAGGACAGAATCAATAGGAAACAACACCTTCAAGATTATATGGATGTGGAATGTTTTAGTGACATTTATAGAAATTTTGAAAGGTGTTGAATTATGCTGGCTTGGAACAGTATTAACAGCATGTAGCATAGTTTATGGATAAAACTGTCTCTAGACACTACGGACACTGAAGTTGATAAAAAATACTGAAAACACCAATATGATATTATCCCTAATAATTACAAATATATTGTGTAAAATATTTCACAAATCTTGGTACGATAAAGAAATTGTTAAAGCTGTATATCCTATGCTCGCTATTACAGTGCATGTTAATAGTAAATTTATTCTAAATTGTTTTTTTGATATCATATATATATATATATATATATATATATATATATATATATATATATATATATATATATATATATATATATATATATATATATATATATATGCCTAAAATATTTAAAAAGGGTCCTTGCAAATGTTGTGATCAAGTGAGATCATGGTGAGTTGAGCATGCTCGAATTCAGACGCACTAAAAACGGTGAGAGATAAATTATGTAAACATTGTATATTCTAAAGTAATTCCGTGGCTGCAATGACTATCATTTGTAAAGTGCTAATCCAGTGATATTCATGTGTTGGACCTTTGAACCAAACTGGTAAGAAGGCTAAATATACTTTCACATTACTACTGAACCTCCGTCACCTTGAACGAGTGTTCGAAAATCTTATGTGACTGCCACCCACTCAAATGTCTGAGGAGTCATTCTATAACAATCGTAGACTTTCATCCAACTCAAATACTTCGTCCATATCTTACTCTCATATTGTCTGACGACAAGAAGAAAACATTTCCTCCTCAGACCCTATTCAAGATCACAGTATAAGGGCGAACACGAACCCTTAACCAGATACTCCAGTCCAGGGTGTCCCATACCAGCCTACATCTACCACGGTAACTACCAGTCAAACGGGTTATGCTAGCACTATTCCAACTGTGTTCAGCATATCTGACCATGACATAATGAAATTTGCATTGGCGGTTAAACAAATGATGATGGATGAAATCCATACCGCTGTCAAGACCACAGTCAATACAGAACTAGCCCACCTGAAAGAGAGGCTTGTCAGGCTAGCAGCAGAGAATAAGAACTCCGCAAAAGAATAGAGGAAATGTACAGTCGCTGTGACTGCATCCCCAGTTTTGGAATCCCTGAAGATCGAGAAAATTCAGATGAGGTTACTGCACTGCCATTATTTTTCATGAAAGTTGATTTCATGATGTTCCGAATTTTATGTTTTGTATGACATCAATTACAGTGTTTACATCATATGACTATGTTATACTGTATAATTGACTAACAACTCTACACCACGTGTCTGCTTATACAAATTATCATTGACCAACAAACATACTATTAGAGTATTGGTTACCCTGTATCTGTTTAACCCACGATTGGTCTCACCTCTAAATTTCAGGGGTCCGTGAATGCCCACTGTGGTAAATTGTTATTAGTGCTTTAGTCATGTGACACCAGTTATTTTCGTATTTTACTTTAACAAATCCATGCGCTACCTACAAACGCACATGAAATACAATTGATAATACATTTCTATCTCCTTGTTTTGTAACCATGTAAAGATGATGGATAAATCCAAACCACAAGTCCAAAAATCATGAAACCATAGGACATACAAAATAATGGATAATATCGATAGATGTTGTACCTTGTATGTAGGTTTATACCACAATACACGAGATGACCAAGATGTCATCCATGGGTGAACTACAAATATTTTCAGAAATTAACGTGACATAGAATGTTATAGCACTTATCAGATTTACTAGACCATATCGTTGAAACCAGTACTTATCTTGCATAAATATATCAACAGTATTGATTTTCACTCCTACAATTAATGTGTACATATTTTATCTTGATTCTCTTCTCACGTGTACACTATTACATGCTCTCAAATGTATGAATTTTGTTCCAACTTTTTTCTTCTATCTGATATCCACTTTATTACTAACTACTGCACATCCCCCTTTCCTAATGGATTCCTAACTTCTATGTTAAATCGTTCGGTTCAATATAATCATGTCTTAAATCATACTGGTTAGCACGATGCGAAAGATAGTCAAATATAATAAATACTGACAATATGTCTGACTGAATATAGAGTTAGGACATATCTACATTATACTCGCTCGATCAAACTCAAGGGTAACTTGGAAATCTCTCCACTGTTTAATCTATTTGTGAACTTAGTTCTAAAGGGAATTACTCTTATATCAATGCATGCTACATCTTTTAATTTTCAACCAGAGAAAGTAAATCAAAATCAGTGGCAACCAATTATAAATCATAAAATGTTAAACAATATAATGACATTGTCAATTGTTTTACCTACCTATATGGCATGTATTTTTGTGTTTAAACTATATGTTCATATTGATATTTCACAACCATTTTTGTAAATTTCCATTGAATATTCCAAAGGTTTCTAAACTCTCATGTACCCACATACTTACTGTAATATTCATAGCACTGTTTTTTTCTTTTTTACTTTTTACTATTATGTGGTGATACAGAAAAAATTCGGGTCACACAGACATGAACATTCTCCTCTGCTTCCGATACATTATCAAATTCGTCCACAACGTACATGTACTCTCCTAATACCAAACACATTTCGATAATTCCTTATAATGTTCAAAGCATCCATAACAAAATTAACATCCTTTCTACTGAACTTCAAAATCTTGATATCATAATTTTAAACAAACCCTGGTTGAACTCATACAAAGAAGTTGAAAAAACACAAATTGAGAATTTCCATGCTCCCTATACGTATATAAGAACTGACAGGGTAGGTGGTGGCATTTCCATTTATGTCAAAGATAACATATGTGCGGCAGGGCGCCATAATTTTGAAGTTCATGGAATTGAGTCTGTTTGGATTGAATTAAATCTTAAAAACAGAATAATCTTACTGAGATCATTATACCGTCCCCCTAATAGCGCATCAGACATCAAACCTCATTACATACTCCACAGACCGTGCTTCTGGTTAAAGTATAGATAGTGTCATAATAACCAGAGATTTCAATGAAAATCAATTGAATCCGAAATTTATACAGAAAATGCTTAACAACATCTGCTTGAAATACTCATTGAAGCAATATATTAAGGAGACCACATACAGTAGCAAAAACAGCTCTTTACCCTTAGATGTCATTTTACGCAATAATCAAAATCTAATAATACACGCCCATGTTTCTGAACACTTTCTCCCAGTTAATATACGTTCCTAGCAATGATATTTAATAACTCTCTCAAGAGTGCTACATTTCCATCGATATGGAAACCAGCAAACGACATAAGTCTAGCATTAGACCAAGGTAAAGAAATTAGAATGAGTTTTCTGATATATCCACAGCTTTTGACCGTCTTTGGCATGGCGGACTGTTGACAAAACTAAAAATATAGGAATACAAGACCACCTCAATCATAGTTCGAATTTTACTTGAAAAATAGAACTGAGCTTGTTGTCCTGAATAATCAAAAATCTGACTGGACTATGATTAAAGCAGGTGTTACCCAAGAATCTATTCTTGGTCCCCTTCATTTTTTAATCTATATCTATGACATCATTCGTGAAATGAAACATCAAATTATTCGCTGACGACACATTTTACTGTGTAGTTGTCGAAAAACCAAATCTCGCGAGCTTCGGCTGATAAATGGTTAGTTGATTTTAACCCGCAGAAAACTGAAGAACTTCTTATTTCTAAAATGCACAATCCCTCGCATCATCCAACTGCTTTATATGAATAATTTTGAAATGAAAAGAAATCAAAGTCTTAAACACCTTGGTTTAGTACTGAATATCTCATTCGCATGGAACGACCATCTCAACGATTGATTTTGTTTTACGTCACACCACGAATATTTCACGTATATGGTGACGGCATCTGCCTGATGCGAGGCATACCTTTGCAACGGACCCACCCGAAGCTGTGATGCGTCTTTAACGTGCCATGCATACCACAACACGGGGCCTCGGTTTTTACTGTCTCATCCGAAGGACATAACACCGGCATGACCAGAGCGGGACTCGAACCACGGCCTCCCGATCACGAGTCCGACGCGATACCACTAGGCCTTGCCGGCTTCCATCTCAACGAAAGTAAAGCTAAGACCTATAGAAAAGTAAATGTTTTTCGTGAACTGAAATCTAAATTATCTAAAAATGTTTTACATAAATCATACATCACTTTCGTAGGACCTTCCCTCGAATATGCCGACAATGGTTGAGACAGCATTCCACTTTACCTCCAAACCAAATTAGAGGAGATCCAATTTGAATGTGCAAGAGTAATAATTAAACTGATCAGTCATAACTCTCTTTATAATGAAACAGGCCTTTCATCTAGAAGAAACCGCCATCGTATTATTACTTTTTATAAAATGATGAATAAATTATCTCCAACTTGTCATTAGTTCGTCCCCAAGTGGCTCATGCACACTTTACTCGTAATAACAAAACTTTTCAGCAAATCCACGGCCATTTGATTCTGAAGAGGCGGGGGGGGGGGGGGGGGGGGGGGGGGGGGGCTGGCACTTTTTGGAAATAAGAATTCTGACCGTGAAAATGCTGGAAATGAAAAATGTAGCTTAGACTGAAAAGAAAATTAATATTCTGGCTACTAGTCTGTACATATACCAGATCATGCAATTATAAAGCTAAATGTTCTATAGAAAACATGATGATTTTTTCCGGTTCGCTTCGCTCGCCAGCTTGCTATCTGTACTATATTGTGCAGTATTCATTATGTTCAACAAAACTTGATTGAATTGTTGCTTTCTAAAACATATTGGCATTTCCATTTTGAGGGGCACACACGAGACAAAGGCTCTACCATCTGCTTTCTGAGAGATTTTCTCTTCTGATTCTTGTTCGGAATAGTGTCATTCGCATCCCCTTACCGCTAATTTTCAAACCCGTTCCCCATCTTTCCCTCGTGTTTTCCTCCCCTCATTTATATGCCAGACAATCCAATAATTTAATGTTAAAAAGACTGGCCAAAAGGGGTCTTAAATGAGAACATATGCAAGGTAGATATTTAAATTAAATCATGTGCACTTCAAAATTTATGGTTGCCATATTTGTTGAAAGTGTTTCATTCCTTTTAAATTTCATTCAAATCAGTGCAACAGGACATTTGTCAAATGATTTTTAACACATTTTCAAATGTAAAATAAACACAAACAACTTTAAATTGAGTGATTGTAGATGACCATAAGTCTTTAGTTTCTTTAGAACTTTTAAAACATGTAGAATTGTATATGAGGAACAATTTTGCATAATATCTACCAAGCCTTCTCAAATTTAAGCTAGAAGTAGTGGAGACAAAGTTAGAAATTGGAAAAATCAATATATCAAAAATATTTATGAAATGCTTTTTGCATTCAAATAACTTAGTTTAAAGTAAGTCAAAAACGAATAAAATATTATCATTCGGACAGGAAGCCAAACCAGCATCACTTCCTCCACACATCCTTCTATAGCGATAAATGGAAATTCTCCCCTGGATATCAGAGACTGAGAGAGATTATACACTTCACTATAGAAACTGTAGTAAAAAGACCGATGTAATTAAAGTAGTGTTTGCATATTATTTGTTGAGCTTACCTTATATTTGAATGTGTTTTGAACAGAATATGATTAAAGAATATATTACAATGCAATTCTAACAAGTATTTTTGGAGACAAAAATGTGTCAAGAAAATAAATAATCTGTCCCAGGATATTAAGGTAATAAACATTTTAAGATCGGAAAATAGATAATTGACTCAACCAAATTTGCCAGGCCCCATCACCTCAGAATCAAATGGTCTTCCTCTTATATAAAAACTTTTTTCTCTCAAACTTTGTAAATGACTTAAGCCACTTGTCCTCTGCTGCTAAGAAATCTGAATCCTTTGCGAGTTTTGAATCTTGGAACACGCAACAGCCAAATACTTTTATCAAGACTTGGCATTAATAACTGTAGTCTAAACGATCACCTATTCAAGCGTTACCTTAGTTGATATCCCCTGTGCCACTGCGCTTTAATAGTAACTACCGCCATTTCCTACTCTTGTGTCCGTTATACTCGGATTTGCGTGATGTATACATATTTCCCCACACCAACAGACCTGATGTTAATACATAACTTTATGGTGATACCCAGCTTACTGACCTTCAGTTACCTCTATTCAACAGTATTTGCTAAAATCTGTATATATTGTATTTTTGTTGTATTTGTATATGTTGTCTGTATATGCTGTATTTGTGTTGAGTGTATATATGTTGTCTGCATATGTTGTATTCATATGTTGTATGTATATGTTGTCTGTACATATTGTACTTTTGTTATTTATGTGTATGTTGTCTGTATATGTTGTATTTCAGTTGTGTATGTATAATGTTGTATTTCTGTATGTATATGTTGTTTGTATATGCTGTATTTGTGGTGAGTGTATGTATGTTGTCTGCATATGTTGTATTTATATGTTGTATGTATATTTTGTCTGTACATGTTGTACTTTTGTTATTTATTTGCATGTTGTCTGTATATGTTGTATTTCAGTTGTGTATGTATATGTTAAATTTGTGTTGCGTATGTATATGTTATCTGTATGTATTGTACTATTGATGAGTATGTATATGTTGTCTGTGTTGTGTTGGTGTATGTTGTCTGTATACAAATGTATGCTGTATTTGTGTTGTGCACGTATGTTTTATTTCCCTTACTGTTGTACTTTACACGTGAAATGCTCTAATCTTGGACAAATACACTCAACAACTTCAAATGATATCTTAATAGAATAGGTAAAACGTATGATATTCATGGTAAATACCTTTGTAAAATGTCACAAGACTATGTATAGGTATAATTTATCTCATTGCAGAAATCTGCCACGTGCCAATATTCTTGCTGTGTTGATAGTCACAACAGTATACCTTCTAGTGAACATTTCTTACTTTACAGTACTGTCCGGTCCTGAACTCCTGAAATCAACAGCTGTCGCTAATGTATGTTAATACAATATATAACATAATCTATACATCTTCTCAAGTACATGTAATAACCTTACGAAAGTCACATTTATTTCAGAATTATTAAATCATAACGGTCATTCAATGTCGCATGAACATAAACATTAATCGATGTGAACAATAGCATGAACAAGGATACTTGACTTGAGAATTTGTGAATGATTATCCGTCTTACTTCTGTTTGACTTGAGTGTCACTATAGTCTTACTTTGATGATTCGTGGTTTAAATGCTTTCTAAGTAGTACTAGATCATTTCTATCACATGTGTACTGGTACTGTATAATTTTTTCTATCATCTGTACGTTTTGTGAATGTATGGATATTGT
This sequence comes from Pteria penguin, assembly GCA_035048485.1. NCBI lineage: Eukaryota > Metazoa > Mollusca > Bivalvia > Pterioida > Pteriidae > Pteria > Pteria penguin. The sequence goes on along the minus strand of CM068582.1, from coordinate 48,015,667 downwards.
TACTAGTGTACACTTCCTTGGTATAACATTTTACCTCAAAGTTTCAAGGGACGTTTATACTTCCCTGGTATCAAATCTCACCTCAAAATTATAGGGGAAGTTAACACTACCCTGGTTTCGAATTTCACCTCTGAGTTTCAGGGGTCCCTGAATGCCATCTGTGGTAAATTATGTGAGTAATTTAGTGTGTAACTTTAGTTACCTTTGTATTTTACTTCCTGATAGTAATTCGAGCGTTGAATGAATAAATTAATTAGAAATATACTGAGAGGGAATTTAGATATGATAAGCGGTTTTTTTAAACACACAAATACGCATATAATGCATTTTCACAAAAGTATCTAATATTTGATTTTATTTTAGTCCATTTGAACAGATATTTTACAGATTTAAAATGAAATAGATCTTTTATAGTTACTTAGTTAGGATAATTATTATCACTAGATTCCAGTTTATGTACATCGATTACATCGATCTTTATAATTTATTCTATTAGAGTTGGGGAGAAGTGGTTATCAGTGGGGCACCAGCTTTAATGACCGGTGCTGTTTTATTTTCAACGTTTGGTGCTGCAAATGGAACTTTATTTAGTGGTGGGAGGTATGTGTTGCAAACGTTCATGTTTTTTTTTTAAATAAGATAGGCAAACTTGGTGTAGTCCTTAAACGACAGACTTGTGCGCACAGATGATCCGCTAAGTTTGACAGATTGCATAAATATGCTGATTCCATCTGGTTCGTTGCCCTGGTATGACAAATTGCTGAAAGCAATGTAAAACCAACCATTCCTACACACGCTACCACTTACTAGCAACACACATACATGAACCTATCAAACCAAAACCCTACCTACCTACACACATACCTGTTTAGTAATTGTGATAATTGTGACTTTACATTAATATTACACAGTTTCACATTTGAATTTTGGCGCCACTTTGAAACTGTTTATAATTAGATTTACCCATAATGCATTGGGAGTTCGCTGTTAGCGACATTGACTTGCCAATAAATTTTGAAGCTGTAAAAACAGGTTTTTATCTTTAAACAATACATACCGGACCAAAACCTAAATCCTACTTACACACAATACCACCAAACTACCAAACCAATTCCCTACCTATACACATACATGTACAAACCAAACCAAAACCCCACCTAAATACACACAAACCTACCAATAAAAGTCCACCTACACACACTACCACCTAACTGCCATACCAATTCCCTACCTATATGTACATATACACATACATGTACAAACCAAACCCAAACCCCACCTAAATGCACACAAAACTACCAAGAAAACTTCAAACCCTATACACACTACCACATACCTACCAAACCAAACCCGAACCTTCTTATTCACATACATGTACCAATCAAAGCAAAACCCTACTTATCTACTCACATATATACACAACCAAAACCCTACCTACCTACATACATAACCATTCACATGCCTATCTATTGAACAAAATCCAAAACTCCAAAACGTACTTTGTGGCACGCTCATTCACTAAACATCCTTCTCGTTCTTATTATTTACCCTGTACACTATGCTCCTAACATACCTCATGATCAAACTTATATTTACAGAGTAGTATACGCAGCAGCAAGGGACGGAAACTTGCCAGAAGTACTTTCCTATGTTCACTGCAAACGTTTCACTCCTTTCCCGTCCATTTTATTTACAGTAAGAACCAAGATGAAAATAAATTATCTGTTAAATTTGTTAGTGTTCTATTCTGATACAGTTTTTAATCAATACTTCATTTGATTATATTCTGTGTAGCATATATTATGTAAATCGAATAAATTATTCAATGAGAAAAACCTGTTTGAATCATAATATGAAATATCGTGTCCGAAATTATTTTATCTACCTTCCTGCTTTATGTTATTTTAAATATTTGTGGAAGAATCTGCAAAATGCATTTACGACATGAATTCACTTGAAATATAATGTTTTATTATGATATATAATATATTATCATATTTTAAAACGAAAATTCTCTTTAAGATTTTCGTCAGCTTGGTAATGATTATACCTGGTAACATCAGTAGTTTGGTAGATTTCTTCAGCTTCACAGCCTGGATTTTCTATGGCACAACAGTGTCTACTCTTATTGTTTTCCGATTTAAAAAGAAAGATACAACCAGACCTATTAAGGTAAGGTTGCCGTGTCTGAATTTTCTTAATAAGGTCATGGATAACTCATATGTTTTACCCTTTGTACTTGTTTATTTAAGGTAAAGTCTCAAACACTACACCTTATAAAAGTTAAGCCTGTGTACCACTTTAATGATTAATGTTAATTATGAAATTACAACAGGTTGCAATAGCCTTAATATTTGCTGTCCTAAGGTTGGAAGTGTACCAACTGACACATTACGTCATTAACACGCTAAGGATGAATTTACTTCAATTCAGTTTATTTTCATATGCATATACAACACGTCGACAGGTATGGTCAATATGTACATTTAAAATAGACATCGAAATGCACACACATGCCTGCACGCACACACATACATACGCAACCATATTTTAATACAATGAAAAACTGCAAAACAAAGCAGTGGAGAGTGAGTGGAAGAAAACATTAGGATCTAAGTATACAGAAAAAGTTCAAATATTGACCAAGATATCATGGCAGTTTCACATTCTTTACATTTAATAACTGCACTTGTTGAAAACACTAGGCTTTTTGAAATGATAAGGCTTAATAAATTTATGTCAGAGGCTATTTGTGTATGGATATATAAGTATAAAATGAAACTCGTCTTCAATAACGTAGTTATTAATTAACTAATTAACGTGGTATTTTTCCAATACAGTCTTTGTGTGTTTAATCATTTCGATGTAGTAAGCTTTAAAGATTTCAGTAAGCTGAAATCTTAAGTTTTTACATTAAGAGTAATAGCAAAAGGAAATCTCCCTTGTTCAAAGTATAAAGGAATATTACAAAATCAAGTTTAAGATATTTTACAAAAGTACTTACATGTGTAAATAGCCTTATGAATATCCCATATATCAGATTTATATTTGAAAGAAAAAAGAGGAGTTGCTGGCTCAGTTATGTGGCAGAAGTCACCATGGAGCTATACAATACATGAATATAAATAATATACTAGCACATATAACACATTACAAAAATATTTGATTGTAGTGCAACTACGATACCGACTGAGGACGGTCATTTAATTTGACAAAAGCCAAACAAATGGTGTGGTTAACCGGTTTACGGGCCCACGTTCCCACTCACCCGTAACAGCAGAACAATCAAATGACGTGCATTTAAAAATTTATAAATAATCCTCCATGTAAAGAACAAGGGTCAACAGGTATCGCATATTGAGAGGTCATAAAAATATAAGCACGTAAGGTATTGTAAAACACATAATGATATAAAAATATATGCGACATCAACATGATAAACCGTGCTCTGCCAGTCTGAAAGCGAGCTAAGATCTGTAGGAGTCCCGACTAACAGTCAGAGGGGACGAGGTTCAGGACCATGTCTCCTCTGAAAGTGGTTTGGACAAGGCCCGTCATATAGTCCCCATCGCTCTGCAACGTTCAAGTTAAAGTCTGCATAAGGCTGTAGAGGGGCCAAATACAAGACCTATAGTCTTTTTGATGATCTCAATGTCATATTGTCTATTTAGAAGACGTTTGACTATTTTATTACATGATAAAATAAAGTTATCGGAGCCTTTTACTTTCCTTGGTTTATATACGAGATCACCGTAAAAATTAGGATGGGAAATTCCATTGGATACATAGTGTTGAAAAGAAATATTTCCAAATTTAGATAGAAGTTCTGAATAAGATCTGAAGAATTTGCCGAATGTTTTTCTTAGCTTGTGATATCTGTAACCCTGAGTTAAAAGTTAAGTAGTAATTTGTAAGTTTCGTTAATAAAAGTCCAAAACATCGGTGCAGCCTCTGACAAATCACCAAAATACCATATGAGAAAAGAAAAGTACTTACATGTCAAAACAACATTAAGTTTGAATAGGAGTCCTTACGATTCCAAGACTATGTCTCTTCTCTAATCAATATCGAAGAAGTACCAAACCGTTAATCTGAGTTATATCAAGGCCAATGAATCTCGTACGCGTTATAACCAAGTCATGAAATCTGAACGAAGTAAACATAAGCAAGGGATTATGCATCATTTGCGAGTCCTTTTAATAGATACATGCATAATCAATTTACAGTCTCATTAGTTTTCATCACAAGGTTCCCAATACTGGCTGAGATATGCTTGTTCAAAATATGGAATGTCCCAGTTTCTGTTTACTTCAAATTATCTTGGGCTTTTGACAAGCATTTTATATTAGTGAGAACACGGTCCGTTTTGAAGATGCAACAGACAAATGTACTACATACAATTACTCAATGCGATGCAAATATGTCATTCACTGTGCTGAACCTTATATCAAAATCGAAGTGTGTGCTATTAATTTTGCGTAATTTATCCTGCAGAAGTAGTAGACAATAGGAATGCCCTATGTTCAAGATACAGAGTATAAATTTATTAAATCAGAATGTAAAAAAGCACTGAATATGAAAGGAGCTTAGGTCTTTATTTCTACTTTATCTATTCATCTATTTATTTATTAATGAAAAATTTCGTTTATAGTGTTAACATCTGCACAACTTTTATACCAGTTTCATTTTACATTCCGCTGTAAAAAATCTTTTTCTGTAATAGGATGGTCAAGTGCAACAAAAAGAATAAAGGTGTCAACGTGTGCTTTGTCCTGTACATGTGAATTTATAAGTCTCTAGAATTATCGTAAAATTAATCTACCATAACTTTTGTTCAGGTATACTGTTCACCATACAATACACACAGTATATTATAAACAAGATATACGTTTGGTCTTGCACTTTTAATTCCTGGATATATATCTTTGAGCGCTTTACCAAAATAAAATCTTGTGCCCCAATTGCTTGTCATATACACGCAAACAATCTCAAAGAAGATACATTGGTGTCTTACAAATTTTGATTATATCCCATACCTGTTTTTCATTTGAACTTCTATGCTTAGGGACTGGTCAAAATTAATCAAAACATGGGACCGGTGCAGAATGGCACCTCAGACCCCATTACCTCATGTATGTAAAAATCGGGACCCATGCTCTCCTACTTGCAAAACAGATGGTGTCCCATGCTAGACACTAAGCCCTACGACCATAAACTGAGAGTACACTTAAGTATCGCAACTTTTCAATACATAATATTTAAGGATGGAAAAAGTGGCATGGACTTTATACAGTATATTTTTACTGAAAAATGCAACAATTTTACAAGGGTATCAAATTATATACTCATAATAAATAAAATCAACCTTAAAAGTTTGACAGCTCAATTTATTATCAAGAGTGTAGGTCTATGACTGTATATATAAGGTGATGTTGGTTGTGAATTGTTTTATATATGTTTAATACCTTTTTCAAGTTTGCTGTAGTATTGAATTAACTTTTTTGTTAGTGAATACATTACTATTTATAAGCTCACTGAGCCATAGGCTCAAGTGAGCTATAGTCATGGCGCGCTGTCAGTCTGTCCATTATAAACTTTTCACACCTTTGGCTTCTCTTCAAGAACCAATGAACAAATTTCTCTGAAACTTGATAGGAATAAAGTACTCATGATCCGCTACAAGTGTTGTCGTTTTTGTCTCAATTTGTCAACAGACGGCGCGACCGCAGGCAAAAGTAAGTCACAGAGGGTATCCTCATTTGACAAACTTCTTCAGTCCGGGCTCATACAGAGACAAACTGAAAGCATAGGAATGATCTAGAGGAATGTGTTAAGAATGGTTGCCATTTTTGGTTCTGTTCCGAAGTCAAATTTCTGACGTTTTTGCAACTTTTTGGACTTAGTAATTTCAATGCAGAAAAGTGTCATGTTTCTCAGTTAATTGATAATGATGATTTCTTATGTGCTATTTTGATCATAATTAGGGTAAGGAATATTACTGTAAAAGAATTTTATCAATATCTCAATTTTTGAATTTTTTATGAATTTTTAAGACTTCCAAAAGAAGGGGGGGGGGGAGATTGGCCATTTTTCACATTTTCAACTTTTTCTGCAAAACTTTTGGAAGGATTTAAAAAAAAAACTTGGTAGAAATAGATAATTTCTGACCCCCGTCAAATTTGGTCGTTTTTGCCCAGATCTCTGAAATAAAGTTAGACATATTTTCAACATTTGTGTTGTGTTGACTTAGTCACAGTAATGCTAAAATAAGTGACTTCTTCCTTCCTGCATGACTAATCATCTAGGTACTCATGTGAGCGATATAGGTCCACTTAGGCCGCTTGTTTAAAAAAGTTTATGCCCAATGCTCATTAATACAACAAAAAAGTCATGATCCCATTTCCCGAAAAGCTAAAAAAAAAGTCCTTGTCCCCATGCCTTTTGCACCGGTCCCATGTTTTGATAAATTTTGACCGGTCCCTTACTATATGAGGATTATCAACAGACACTTTCTACAAGAACGTTGAAGCACGATGCTCAAATCATATTTCTGAAAAGAACTTGAAATACAAGTGACCAAACCCTTCCTTATGTACGATCATTGCCAAATTACTGTAATACTAATTCTAAATACCGCATATATGTGTATACTTTTCGTGCACCATATGCTATTTTAGACAACTTAAATCTCTTCAATGATGCTCAAGGGAATTTACTCATATGCAATATTAAAGAGTGTAACCAGAAATTTCGTACTTACTATTTATACTAGATTCCTATTACATTATTGATTAAACAATTAATGGGATTTTTCATTATCATTATTTTTGATTTTGTTATTATTATTATCATTAATTCATCTACTTATACAAATATATATTTTACTTATAGGTACCGATTATAATACCAGTATTGTTTTTGCTGATTGCAATTTACCTTGTAATTGGTCCAATAATTAGTGACCCACAGATCGAGTTCCTGTACGCATTCTTGTTCGTAATTGGTGGACTTGTATTCTATTTTCCTTTTGTGCACTTCCAGATAAAAATAAAAGGATTAGGTAATTTGATTACTTCTATATTGACTATCTTGATTGCTTCTATATGTAGTGGATGTTCTTGATTTGGAAACTTCACATGATTAGACTTGAAACAACAATAATACTCCGCACTGGCACGTGGCTGTGACACTATTTAGATTTCCTCCTCATTCACATCAATTGTGCAGTATTGAAATATGTCTGAACCATCTGTATTGTATCAGCATATATTATTGCGGTTGTATCTAGCCAAACATAAAACGCATACTCCTCATGCAATCAAATTTGCTGTTCAGGTGCCTTTAACCTGGTTCATCCATAATTTTTATACGCCCGTCATTAGACGGGATGTATTATGTTATGGCGCTGTCCGTACGTCCGTCCGTCCGTGGTCATGTTTTCCGGACTTTTTTGCTGTCTTTCAAAATATTGAGTTGAAATTTGGTATATAGCTTTATATTAAGCGGCGTCAGTACCAGATCGAGGTTTGTTACGATTGACCTACTTTTGACGGATTTATGGCCCTTGGACTTATAAATTTCAAGATTTCTTTCAGAAATTCATTAAAAATCTATTTTTTTTTTAAAAAACATCATGGAATTTATCATGAAACAAGTAAAATGTACTGACTATCACATATATTTCGGGTTTTAATATCATTTTCTTCATTTTTGAAAAAATTATAATTTTAGGGGGGGGGGGGGGTGATCATCAGTCCAAGGTCATGTTTCCCGGACTTTTATTGCATTGAAATTTGGTATATTGCTTTATATCAAGCGGCGTCAGTACCAGTTCGAATTTTGTTACGATTGATCACTTTTGACGACTTATGGCCCTTGGTCTTATAAATTTCAAGATTTTTTTTTTTTTTGAAAATTCATTAGAGATCTAAATTTTGTAAAAACATTATGAAATTTAGCACGAAACAAGTAACATGTACCAACTATCACACATTTTACAGGTATTGATATTTTTTTCTTCATTTTTGAGAAATTAATAATTTTAGGAGGGGGGTGTTAGGAGGGAGGGGCTTGGACTAAAAATTACTTTAGTAAACGTCAGATGTTTTTCATGAAACTCTTGCCAAATGCGAATTGATCCCGTCCGAATTAAGCGACGGGCGTATTATGCCACGCTAGGCGTTGCTGTTGTTATTTCTATTTTTGTAAATTTAGACACACGCTAACAAATAGTAATAATAGTAATTATAATTTCACATAGATGTTGAAAAATTCATTTACGTAAGTAAAATGAATTTACCATAGGATAAGTATGTTAATTAATTTTCGTGCGTAAATTACTCTTTAAATAAACTTCATTTACATCTGCATTGCCTACAAGTCTAATAAATATATTACTGAACCCTATCTTCGCTGGTTTTTCAGAGTGGCTTACAACATCAATTCAGTTGCTTTGTGAAGTGGCCCCAAGTCCTTATGAACCTGATGACTAACATATGACAAAGAAATATGCATCAGAGGACCAGTATCTTGGATTGTCATTTCTCATCATTAACAAGGAAAATCATATCTCATCTTTTATTGTTTTATAAACGTTGTTTTCTATCTCCAACTAAAAAAAACATGTAAAATTGGAAGTTTACAAAAGAAGGATAAATCTTTTATATACTTTTATTGCCCAGAGTAATATTGGTATAATAGGCAGTAGAATTGTTTTAATTTAAAAGACAAGGTACACCAACTGAAATATTATATACAAATTATTTATGTTTTTACTACATCATAATTTATAACCTTATGTATGTTCTTATATTCATTGAAGTTATCTATCAATATGTTCGTATATGTTAAAAAGTTTAATCAAATATACATCAATCATATATCATTTATTACAACGGACTCATACAATAAGAAATACGAAACTTCATACCCAATTTTTTCAATATATTTGACTCAGTAGCATACAAGCCACTCGTGTATGAGTAAATGTCGTTTATGATTAGTAATGTGCAAACTTCACTTTCTATACAGTGTTAGGCCAACTTTATCTCATATAGGCGGTGTTGGAATTGTTTTGTGGTATGTGTCAGGCAAACATTCCAAACAGGAGACATCCACTCTTCTGGGATACCTGGTTTCTTGTTAAGGGTGCACCATGAATGTCGGCCGTGGTGCACTTTTGTAAATGGCAAAGTGACATAGTGTCATTTCCTATAACATTTTATTTTGTTATTAAAATGCTTGTCTCAGTTAATATATGCTTTAAGAGATGTATTATTATGTTGTTTTGCATGCATTTGTACTTTTTATGACTGTGATAAGTAAATATTGGAAGTTTGATCAATGAGTGTTGCTTCTACTACTCTCATGACAAAATAATATTTGGTATATAATGGCTATTTCATGTCTTTAGATCTGATGAAACCGTAGTTTACAAATATATGCCATTTAGATAACGAAATCATATGTCTATACATGTTTTATTATATATATATATATATACCCATTGCAAAAGTATAGAGTTTTATTCATGCTGTCACCATATATATGAAATAATCTTGGAGTGCCATAAATCAATCAACTGATTTAATGATGTATGAAGTCACAAAAGACTGGTTTATACTAATAGACATGATGACGTATAGGTAACTGCAAAGTCCTAATGCACATCCTTAGTGTTCATTTCACTGTACATTGACTGAGCGAGAAAATACATGTATATTCATCAAGTCAAGTATAAGCAACAGGTGGTGATTTGTAACTCACCGGAAGCTCCACAAGTTGTCAATGAATTCGTACGATACCCTTTCGACTCCTGTTTCAGCTCGAATTGACCTCCACATTCCACGAATTTTCACAACAGCTGTACAATCTGTCCACAATACTTTCCAAACAACCAGAAAGTACGAGTTTATTAAGGATTGGACAATGCTCAAGACTTTATAAAGAGTTATGACGAGTGTACTATGAGAAATGGAGGCGACTTGTGATTTGGGTATGAAGACCGTAAAGACATGTCTATATGTCCATAACACATGTCCACGTTCTCGGCAGTACCCATTCGACATATTTGTGATATGGGTACGACACAAATCTCCCAATAGAGTCTTAAAGCATTAAAAAGTCTCACTGTTGTCTGATGTCTACTGGCAATATAAAGAGACGCCACTCAGATATGTAAAGACATCGGTTAGAGCTGTGCACGACACGTGAACAGATGCGAGAAGTGATCTGAACTCGTGAGAATGAAACGGAGGCTAATGAGGAAAACCCTTTAAGACAGTAAGAAGACTAGCAAACTCTTTCTGTTGTACAAATTTCCCATTTTTATGAATTAATGTCTTGATTTCCATCATATATTCATAAATTATTATCCAGAAATTAGAAACTATAAATTTCCCATTAATATGTTTTCGGTATTGTGTATAAATGTGTGTGTGTGTGTGTGTGTGTGTGTGTGTGTGTGTGTGTGTGTGTGTGTGTGTGTGTGTGTGTGTGTGTGTGTGTGTGTGTAGCCATGTTGTTTGGGCTTTTTTGTGGAAATCGGATCAGTGTCTTCGATTTTTACCTCACCGATATGCCATGCCCGTGTTGCATGAATATGGAAATGAATACACACCATCTTTGACTTCAGTGTTTTATTTTAACAACAGTAACAATCAATTGTAGAATATAATTATGATAAAGTTTTATATGTGTTTATATTGAACATGTCCCATTCATTAATTTACATTTATATTGTCAACGCTGCTATGTATTTAATAAACAAGATTTTTTTAAATAATATTCTAAAGTACATAAAAATACAGAACACATAATAATAATAATATTGAAAAAACAACCCTTTACAATTTTGATCATTCTGTTATTTGAAATTTTCTGAAACTGATATGACAAATGATGATTACTTAAGGAATTGTATAATTCATGTATAATTTTAAATATTGAAGAAATATAATCACATTGTAATATCACAGATATGCTAAAAACATGTGCTTGATAATAAAAAAAATCAACACTTATTTCTTTATACAGAATAACAATAAAACGGATTGATAAACATCCAAACCTGTTTTAGGCGTTCACATCCGGAATGTCGTACATATACACACTATAATAAGATATGTGATTTCCCTACATAAAAGACTGTGTGACCTCTTGTTTACTGATTTTAATAAGAGATAAGGTATGTAATATTACGGCCTCATGATAAAATCTGGAGTATTAGGGAAAAAGTGGTGTTTTATCAATATGGAATATGCACCATTTGCGTCATTTTAAACTTTTATTATCTTACTGTAGTTTAGCGAAGTGTAATAAAAACTAGATATAATCAAGATTAAGATACTGCGCGTCACGACTTGCTCCTACTAAAAGTGATTTGGTTACTTTCCAACTTGACCCTTTGTTATCAAGATTCATCACAATATCGCTGTAATTTACATCAACAAAGCTACAACTGGCCGCGATATAACTACCATTAGTTGAGATGAAGTTACGATTAGTCACAATATAGCTTCGACTGGGTCCAATATTACTTCGACTGATAACGATATAGCTACAGTTTGTGGCGATTTAGCTACTATGATCCACGAAAGAATGGACGATATTCAGCAAACATGTTTCATAGACAATGTAATTCCTCGAATATTGAATAAACTATGACACTTTGTCAACAAATATGTTGTAGCCATTTCTTTTTGACAACTTAATACTTTACACTTAATTTATAGTAGTCCTTTGTGACGCAATTTGAATTAATCAGAACAGGCTGTAGAAGCATTTCAGCTTATTTGGAATTCATCGTGGTCAGCCTTGGCGCAAATAATTTGGCACAAGTCGTTTTAGGTGTACCTTGCTTAACTTGGATAGCCAAAGCTTAATCGTAGACAACATGTCGCGATAATGTAAAAGAGACATACATAAGGCATCCGACATCGACCTTTCCACTCGAGTTTTAAGCCTTGAGGAGTCCAGAAATCAAGTAAACAATGTGACAGCGAATATTTCTCGTTTTATACAGTTTACCTCTATTAATAATATCTTTTTGATCCCCAAACAATCTTCAGGTACAATGTTTATCTCAAGAGTGTCGTTTAAATACCGATTGTCACAACTAGAAGTAGTTGACCCATACCTAACCCAAAATGGCAATCAATATAATGCATTTGTATACACAGGTAAGACAAATATTCGGTATAGATCTTCATCTGTTCGTGTGTCTTGTAATATATACAAGCACTTTTCACGATAATTGCATTATTATAAGATGATTTTGTACCTAAAGTCGCGTATTAAACTCAAGGCCTTCGTATGTAGGTGGTGCGTAATTCTGACTCTCTGAAGGTGAGTTGTCGGAGATGGAGTCAAGATCGTCACACGATTCAATATCCGCCATCGATGCTACGTCATCATAGGTAGCTATAGTAAATATGTCCGACAGTTCAACAGATGCAGCATCCATGCGATCAACAAAAGAAGCATTGTCTATGCTTTCACCTTCGCCATTAATTTGTTCTGACATTCTCGGTAACTCCGACATTGGTGCAACAGATGCAGGGCGGCGAGACTTCTTAAAGCGCCTTTTCCGTTGAATTTTTCTACAAAGATACGTTTCCTTAGTGAATCATTGTATGTTTGTAATGTTTATGGCATATAAAGAGGAAAACAATATTTTTTTTAATAATTTCATTTGTGTTATTTACGACGATATACATAAGACAAGAACTAATAGTTCCTAACTCACACGACAGACTTGGCCCGGTATAAGACAAAAAGAAAAACACACGAGAACAAAGAATGGACAAGCCAAAACACTCTCCAAAACATAAAACGGTCACTTGTTGTACAGAAAACATATAAAATGACAGACATTCATCAAATTTGAAGCATACAAATAATGTGGATTCTTTACAATCTACCGCTTTCCTTTTCGTAATTGCACTACAATCAAATATTTTTGTAATGTGTTATATGTTCTAGTATATTATTTATATTCAAGTATTGTATAGCTCCATGGTGACTTCTGCCACATAACTGAGCCAGTAACTCCTCTTTTTTCTTTTATTACGTAATATTCTTATAATAGTATGAGACAGCGTCCAATGCTCAATTCCAGAAATGCACGATGTTTGACCATATTGATTATTTAGATGGAACATTTTGTGACAGCGGATAACCCAATTTCGGAACCTATCTAAAACTTTTGTTTCAAATGGAATACAGCACTGTGCAAAGCTTTGCACTATTATTACACTCTGATTTTCATTACGTTTAGTATTCACTGATAGGCCCTTGCTAACTATCTTTGTATTAGACAGGTCTTGATACTTATTTATTTTGTCTGAATATTAGGCGGAACTCCAGAATTTCGGATTCTGAGCATGTATAGGTTTGTCGATGCCATACCTATATAATAAAATACTATGATATTCTTATATATAATAAAATACTATGATATTCTTATATATAATAAAATACTATGATATTCTTATATATAATAAAATACTATGATATTCTTATATATTTGTCCAATACACTGGCATTCGACTTGTATACATTGCTTATGGTGAATGCAGACTGGTAGGTTAATTCTCCACTGATAGATTGTTCCAGGGCTCTTATGAAATATACATAATTATCTGCCAAATGATAAATTTGGTCCTTAGTCTGTACGGGGTTTATTGGTTGAGCTTTTAGATGCGGTCCCATGGTTTTTTCAGTGTTCATACTAAGCGGGAAAATATGGCCCAAGAAACGGTTTACTACACGACTTGAATGTATTGCAGTTGACATACATATTATATTTTGATGTCATAGGGGTTAGCTTCTGAAGCTAGGGACCGGGGCTGTTCATATTTGGAATTTTGTTATAGTTTCCCTAAATCTTAGAAACTTTCTTCTATCATCATAAGTAACATTTATCTTTTTTTAAATGTTTAACAGGGCTATACTTTCAATATAATTGCTTCTTCTTCCAATACAAAGTGTACACAAAAGTTGAGCGGTATACTTCATGTGACAGTTGTTGGAGACTTCTTTGTCTAATTTCCTCTGATTCTGAAGTTGAGATATCTTTTTCATAAGTTTTATCTTTACACAAAAAAGAAATTTGACGTTTTACCGTTTTATATGACGCATGAAGTAAAAAACTACTTGTGATCATTAGACTGGTATTCTCTATCATAAAAAGGGTTGGCTTCAATCAATTATAGGGGGAAGAATAAAACCAAACGTCTAAATGACATAGACCATTAGATTATCTGCTAATATTTGAATTGATATATATGGACATTTTGATAATTTAGCCTTTGTGGCTGAAGTGTTTTCTACATATTCTTATTTCTCAATACAGTTTTGACTTTGTGCTTGAAGTGAATTCTGTCATGAGTTGGGTCTCTAATTGCCTAGTGTTCATTTTAAAGCTATTTGTATGATTTACTATCAACTGCAAATGGTCAAAAAGATTGAATTAAAGATTATTAAATTTGTATCAATTCTGACTGAAATTATTAGAATATTTTTTCATGCGTTGAATTAGAGGCCGCCGATACCAAAGGGAGTAACTGTCGTATGAACGGTGCCTAATGCCTTGCTGTACTAGCACTATAAACACAAACCAGTACTGGTAATTCTTAGGTGGAAAACTATCAAAATACAACTTATTCTTAAAATAATACACTACAAAACTTACTTTTCTGGAACAACTTCTAAAAGGAGTTGGAAGAACACAGTAAAATAATCTGAAAAACAATTTGTTAACAAATAAAATTGTGAAATTCGAAATGAATACGCAAATCTACAATCCATTTTACTATCTCAGAGCTACATAACCATACAGTAATAAGTAATTAACGTACGTACCAAAGAATCGACCTCCCCAATTCCACTTTACAAAAGGAATGTAGAAAATGAATGACGAGCCTGCAATGACCAATATAAATACGAATTCTGGCTGCAGGCTTGATGTTATGAAGGGTGAAATAACTATGTAAGCTGCACCCATAGTAACTGTAACAGGCACCATAAAATTTACCTACAAAACAGCATATAAAGGTATAGAGGAATAAATTCAATCTGTCTTTCACATTAAAAAATCATTTTCATTTTAGCCTTTCACACTGTACTCTGTGTGACAAAACCTTTATTATTATGATATAAAATGCAAACATAGATATCTTGTTGCAACCTGGTACTCATTCATTCACCGTCTATGATTCATAGAACCTTTAACGCTACGTTTATCAACAACAATATATTAGCCGTTTTTCAATTGTACATAAAAGACTTGATCAAAGACAAGAAGAATTACTTTGTAAGGTCGGGGCAAGTGTGGCTTTCGAACACGCATCACAAGTAAACCAAAAATTGAAAGTCCATGGAAGAGCCATACAGTGAATATCCAGAAGCGAACCATCATTTGTGACGACAGCGACAACGCCATGATAGAAGCCATGATTGCCTAAACAATGAAAATGTAGTTAGCTTTCAGCAAATATGTACATCTTCTTTCCAACAATTACACAAGCTACTAAAACTCTGAGATTTATTTTTATAAAATCGCACTTGAAATTTTGTTCAACTGAACTATTAATAAGTATGGAATTATATAAGTATATTTATATAATTAAAAATGACCAATTATAGAATACGATGTTAACCATGGTGCAGTTCCATGTGCTTTACCCTTAGTATGACAGCAGGGACATGACTTTTGGTTTTGACACTCTTGTATGTGAGTAATTCCGGGACGTATCCATCTTGTACAGACACTGAAGATAATCTACAAACAATTGTACATATCTATCTTAGTAATTATAAAATCTATTGAGTAGTAAACAATCTCGTACATGCATCGATGATAACGATGATGATCTTAATGATAACAGTGATACCAATAATAATATATAATGTTTGGTATTTGTAGAACTTTTCTAAAAAAGAATTTTTCTTTAAAGGGTCATTTCTCTCTACAGATATTGAATTATTGGTAAATGCATTTTTAAATACCGTCCAGAGGCAATAAATGTGTTATTGGCATTTCCCAAAGCAATGAGTGATACACCTATCGGTATTATAAATCCAAACTGTCCAAGCATCCTTTCTCCCCACAACTACGAAAAGAAAAAAAAAGTATATGTGATGGCAATCTGATAATTATCTGTCATTTTCTAATGCGGATATTTTTAAATACTAATTTATCAGGACTGCTGATAGAGGTTGAATATCCGTAATAAACGGAAAAATGTATTTAAATTCAAGAAATTTTGTAACAAAGTGTAATACGTTTAAAATCATTTCATTATTGACCAATAAATTTATCTATTTATTTCTGAATATTGCGTATGACACAAAATATTTGACAGAATGGTTCTACATATTAATTTTACTTTACGTAGAAAACATATCTTTAATTATTTACCCCTCGGTACTTCTTCGTTTTTTACAAATAACCACAATATTAATAAAAACTTAAGCATGAAATGATGACATAAATGTTACCACATACTACTCCAAATATATGTCTTGATTTCATTTCTTCTGTGTTCAAAACTGTCAAATAAGAATTCACACTCAAAAGATAAATCACCATTACAGTTGGGATGACAATCTTCACTAATCTAGGTAAGTTTCTGAAAAACAAATCAACATTGCATTTAACGTTAGAATATTTATGATAATCAAATCGATCATAATACCAATTTAATTGACTTACCTAATGATAGATTTCAGAGTACCGTATACCATTAAAATGCAGCATTTTGAAGGTAACAAAAATCATCCGCGCTCGGGAGCGAGGGAAAATTAGATTCCTGATAATGTGCCTCGAAAGGGATGGGATAAGTGACATATCTGCAATAAAGCATTTGGACATACTTACTTTGGAGGTTTCTTGACCCCAGCTGTGACACTGGGTACATTGGCCCTGAAATCACACATGCATAGTCTTGTTATGGCATTCTTTGACAAATATTCGCCGTATAACGGCACAAGTACGATGAAAATATTACGGATATGCTTTAAAGCTTGATAATTTACTCACCATCCACCATATGCCCAGAGACTGTTGTAGACCGCGAAGATAATAACTTCGTTGTCATGTTCAGTTCCGCTGAATCCTTCCTCCAGACGTTTATATGAATCCCTTTGACCTGACATGTAAAAATAATGGAGGATTATACAAGGACACACCACAATGTACGCTCTACAAGTGTGCTTCTAAACCTTCTTCATAGGAGACATGGTCCTGAACCTCGTCCCCTCTGACTGTTAGTCGGAACCTCTACAAATTAAAGATCTGAGCTCGCTTCCAAACCGGCAGAAGACTGTTTCCTCACTTTGATGTCGCTTAATATATTTTGATACCATGTTTTCTGCGTTACTGTATCTGTTTATATATTTTATAACCTCTTAGCTTGAGACATCTGTTGACTCTTGATATCTATATGGAGGAATGTTTATATTTTCAAATGTGTGTCCATTGATTATTTGATTTCTAGTGGTGACTTCTTTCATACGACTTTTCTTATTTGAATATCTTTATTTTGGAACATTCCGATTTATTTTAGGATGATCACTCATGACGTTTGTGCACTGCATGCGGCGTAGGCGGAAAAAAATCTCTACGTGACGTTTCATAAATGATATTTTATGACGTCATAGTATTATTGTAATGTGGTGTAAATCCTGGGATGCGTTCCATTAACTGCATCACTACAGATCGAATACGATCAAATAAAGGAACACATATGCTCTAATTAATTCAAACGTCAAATTCACATATTTCAGACATTCATGTGAAATCCGTTCAAATTGTGAATCTAAACGTTAGTTCTAGATTGTTGCATAATAAAATTCAACAATATTTTCATTAATTTTATTTTATTGGATAACCGTCGAGTCATACCATGGACCTTTCGTTACGGAGATAAGGACGCTTCTTATATCCCTTGGAAGCAAAGTTTTGATTTTTTGTTGTTATTTTTTATTTATTTTTAAAGGGGAGATAGAGATGGATAGAATGGAATTCATACTTTGACTTGATGTTATTATACCCTTTTTCTTGAAGTTGTGTGGCTGTGGCAGTTTTGTTCACATTCATGTATATGAATTATATTTGCTTCGACTATATTTAAGGTTATTCACTGCTGGTGTGGTTAGCCAAACAGGAGACGTTCATTCTTCCCGGGCACACGTTCTCACCTCTGAATTTCAGGGGTCCGTGAATTACCGTCGTGGCTACGAATACCGTATGCATTAAGTGAAAAAGTAATAATTCAACTATTTTAAAGTGTAAATTTTTAAAAAGTTTAAGAGTTCTTTATGGCGATTTCTT
The DNA here is from genome assembly GCA_035048485.1 of Pteria penguin. NCBI lineage: Eukaryota > Metazoa > Mollusca > Bivalvia > Pterioida > Pteriidae > Pteria > Pteria penguin. The sequence goes on along the minus strand of CM068582.1, from coordinate 47,997,333 downwards.
TAATAAAAAAAAAAAGCAAATTTACCTAAATTTTTAGTTGGAATAATTTTACTCATTTCGTAAAATTTAGGTGTAGACAATTTCCTTTTAAACATTGATATAAGTATCTTTTTTTCAGATTTCATAAACTTTTCCCACCTAATTATCATCTTTTTGCACTAAATTATAAAACTGATTTGAGAATGTAAAAAGTTTTTAAAATCAGAAACAAGCAATCCTTTGTTCTATGTCTGAACACAACTTTAAAAAATCGACACTAACCGCCAGATATTTTTACATCAAATCAATGTACAAATGTACAATTCAAGTATTTTAGAAAAAAAGATTGAAATTCTTGATATTCTTTACTATATGAGTGATCAACCTTTAAGGTTTTTATATGACTTGTTGGTCATAACCATCATAACACAATACAAAGTAGTTATTATATAAAACTGGTAACCGTTGTGAACCAGTAGACGAGGTGATCCGCTCGAGACCTAGAATACGTTCAGAATCGTAGCTGCTAGGCTAGCTGCTAGGTTTAGTATAATACATTATTCTGAACATGCTGCTACATTTAGCGGCTAGGTAAAATTGTGGACAATTATAAATCTTTCATTTTTTGAAAATAATTTCCGCTTTAGTAGATTGAACAATGTTTAGTATCACCGATCAACGCGTGATCGTTTCCGGTTTCATTTTTACTTTGATTTAGGTAACCAAGGTGTTTGCAAAAACGTAGAAGAGAAAACAAAAAAGTTATATGTCCGCCATGTTGAATTTGAAAGCTATCACAATTTAAGGAGCAGAGGCTTCAGTTACTGAGCAGAGCTAGCTGCTACGTAGCCGCTACGATTATGAACGCATCCCTCAAATTTTCGGATTCGACTCCCGCCGTTGTCCTGTCTTTGGATGAGACAGTAAAAATCAAGGTCTCGTGTCATGGTAGACGTGGCACGTAAATCAATAAAATCAGCGTAAATTAAATGGCAAAAAGTATATCTTGATTTGAGTGTTATATTTTAATTACCTGTGACGAGGTTATATATTCCGCAAAGACAGATAATGGATATGCAAATGATCTTAGCTATGTTTGATACGGACACCATCTGTCTAGCAAGACTTACGTTGTAGCAGTTAACTATTGTCAATGTCACTGAAAGATATAACAAGTCTGTGAATGTAGCGAAACACATAAATAAATACAATAAAATAAAATAGGAAATATATTAGATAAAACAATTACAATGTAGTGAAAACTTAATTGATAAATTCTTGTTAAAGCTTTCAATGTACTCTTTGATTAAGACATTTGAAAATACTAAAAGAAAATCAATGCTGCCATTATTTAAAAGAACTAACTATACTTACATATTCCAAGAATTGCGAGAAGACTTTTCATGATTTTAGGAGGTCCACATCCATCTGTGATGGATTCACTAACATAACTCGCAAATGCCTTGACGAAAACAGCCGTAGTACAAGGTTCGGCAAATACAGTCCTCATCCATGTATAAATAAAGGCGGGAAAAGGTCCGTACGCCTTGTGGATATACCCATATTCACATCCAGCGCGTCTAACAAAGATCTGAAGCTCCGAAAAACAGAGGGCAGCTGTAAAAGACAATGTATTGATATGATCTGTGTATTTGAAGAATCATTCATGCAAGTTCAAAATTCGAATTGTGTGCAATATGTTTTAAATTTCTTATGTAAATAAACATGAAAGACATTGGTCCAGTTTTTCAATGTTTTTCGAAGATATCAAGTATCATTTGAAAGTCTTGGAAAGTATTTTATTGAATAAAAACTCATTCGTACAAACATTCATCTCATAAAACGATTTACAATATAAAAAGCAACAAATGTTTGAAATAAATGGCTGATTATATTACATTCAAGTCATAAGTGTCATATGCTTGCATAACGGATCTAATTTCACAGAAATATTCATATAAAATATACATATAGCATAATATTTTTAATGACATCACAAATTATAATAAGGAGAAAGAATTTCTATTCTCATCTAAATTAATTTTGTTTTCGAAATGACCGAAGAGTGAACACGTTTGAATAGAGTTCAAATTCGGTAAATTGTAATGGGACCAACTTTACATGAGGTCAAGTCGGTAGAATCTCCCATAACTGGAACATAAAAAATATCAAATTGTGTTTAAATATAACCACTTCACCAATTACGGTTATCAAAACACCTTTGAAAACCATTGACGACTGATGTGCTACAGACAAACATATAACAGTACATATTTGTATCGTATAATAGTCGCAGTGAGATCAAAATAACAAATGACATATCTACACTCATGAAACATCATTTCATGTGTTTTTCAGCTAACACATATCTAAAGCCAACGGTAAATGTGGTTTAAGGGCGTTATCAAAACAGAGGTAAAATACCACGATGGAATAGGCAAACATAACTAATTTACGGCTTTATTTTATTTTTAGTTTGCATTTCTTCGTTGCACAATTTCTTATCTTGAAAGAGAAGATCTTAACTAGGTTAATTTGTTGGTTTTATGACAGTATTGATAATTTTGGCTGTTTCCAACGTCTGACCGAATTATTTGAAGGTTAATCGGCGGTTTCTAAATAAGCACATCTAAGTAAAAAGGTCGAGGACATTAACTCAATTTATCTCTTTACATGTAATAGCAATTTCATCTTCTAGATGTAGTAAATTTCGTTATCAAAACTTAGATGGCCTTTTGTGCTAGCACTGTATATTTAGGTTGGTATAAATTTAGGCAAAAAAATAGCAAAATAACTTATGATTCATGTTAACTAACTTTGGGTAAACATAATAAGGTGTGAATTAGGTAGGAAAACATGCCAAAGATGAGAATAGATATGTGTAATGAAAAAGGTCAATAATATGGCGATTATTGTTGCGACATTGGAGAACCCACTGACAATTTCTATCAAAACCTTGCTTGTTTAATAATCAATACAAAAGATATATGAAAAGGATGTAACCTTGGGACACATGTAAAAATTAAACATGTACGTAGACTGAACTCAAGAGAATCATCATGAATGACTAAAGAAATGTCCATTGATAGGTAGAGTAAAGACGAATGAGCACAAAAAACGATATACAAAAGTTTTCGACTATACTGCATTTACGGAACCGACTAAGGACTGTTAGTTGAAGTTACAAATCGTTACTTTAAAAGTAGTTTAATGGAATTTTAATATCAAATATTGAATGTTAAGCCAACATGAATCAACCTATCTTCTATCTGTCTGAAAGCAAACTAAGTTTTCTGATCTGTACTATTCCCGACTAATAGTGAAAGAAGACGAGGCACAGGACCTAAGTCCTCTGAATGGTACCTTTTCTTCTCTGTGAAGTTTAAGACAAGGTCCGTCATAGAGCAAAACCCTGTATTTACTCGTACAACGCTGCCTTCATTGAAAAGCCTGCATAAGGCTGTCGAGGAGCGTGAATCACTACTTAAGAAACTACAATGAATAGCCGGTGTCAAAAAGATGGTTTATCGTTGTCCTATCTCGGTGCAACAGTAAAAAGCAAGGTAGAGCGTAAGGAAATAAGTGGTACGTTAAGGATCCCTCGCTACTTCGGGAATTTCTGTTGCATAGTCTTGCTTTTTTTCAGGCAAATGCTATTAGCATGCAGGTTAAATGTCCTTGGCGTGACATGAAACAAGGAAACCAAGAATCAAACAAAAAGCATATGTAGGGGATCTTTGCTATACGATATCATTACCTGTGTTAAACAATTTCCTTGTAACAACAGAAACATAAAATATTTGTACATTATATGTTGAAAAACACTTGTGTAATAGGAGAAATGGTCATTACAAATGTGACAAATCACATCAATATAGAATCTCAGTGAGACCTTTTGTTGTCTTATAACAAGCTTCAGTACAACATAAAAAATGCGAAAATATATAGCTACTGAGATATAAAATTGTGTGGCTTCCGAGTATCTCATTTATAATATGGAAAACACGAAGAAGTACCGAAGGGTAAACCATATCTCATAGTCCATGGAATAATAGGACAATATCGTTTTTAGTGTCATATTCAGATAAATGCGAACCACAATAAAATCGAAGTGGGATCAGGTGCCAGGGAGGAGTAAGCGTCACCTGGTTGCATGCAACACTCGTCTCAACAACGTTTAAGGTCGAGGAAGTAAATACATAAATACAAACATATGAACAACTGAAGGAGACAAAAATAAGTCAAATTTTCCTATTCAAAGCATGAAATGTTGTTTGAATGCAATTCCGGCGTCGAAAATGCACGTGAACAAATGTCTGTATATATACGTATTATGTCAAGTAAAACGGACTACCGAATGGTAAACCATATCTCATAGTCCATGGAATGAAGGGGACAATATTGTGTTTAGTGTCATATTCAGACAAATGCGAACCCCAATAAAATCGAAGTGAGACCAGGTGAAATCAAGTAAAGTCAAAAAGTCAAGATGGTTTGTTTGTATGGTCAGGTCCCAAAATATCGGTTAATATTCTTGAAAGAGGAATCTGAAATTGCACTAGATCCTTTATCAATTATAGAACTTCTTCAGTGACAATTTTAAGCATTCCTCAGTATATCCTTGTGATATAATTTCGTGGCAAGAAGCCTCGCTCTCAGGACTAAATATTTGTATTTAGAGCATGCCCTGGCATTGCGTATAAGGTGTGAAATGAAGACGTCATATGCGGAGGAAGGTATGTTGCTACTCAGAAATGGGACGTTAGTAATAATGAAATTGAAATCGCCACGTTTGTCATAGAGAGAGGTTACTATTTAACCATCGTCACTAGTTGATAGGAGTATATCGAGGTATGAAGCAGAAAATGCGCTCTCAGTTGTATCTTTTATCTCGAGTTCCTTTGGATATATGATGTTGAGGTAATCCTTAAATACAGGGTTGTTACTTGACAAAACGTCATCGATGTATCTGTATGTAAATTTGACCTAAATGCTGATTGTTTATTGCCTTCTTCTTATAAAGAAAATGCAGAAATTTACTTTTGTGATTTTACTCATATATGGAATTTTTCTGTTTTATTCTTTGACATTCCCTGACAAAATGCCTATATAAGTGTTACAAAACATTGCAAACGTAGACATGTATATAAATGTTTAAACTAAATACATGCATGCGAATTAACCTCATTTTACCACAACAAATGGTGATATCAGAGGTTTTAACGTCTCTAGAAATTAAGAATATATCTTCATAAATCCTTAAATCTTATTTTTGTATGAGTTTATATTACAAACATAGTCTGTATCTGGTTCAGGAATACCTCTTAAACTATATTATGCAGCATGGAGACAAATATACGGGGATATAGCAAAATCGTCATATTCAAGGTACTTATATCTATTAAAATGGAAATTGAAAATCCTTTTCAAGTTTTTAGAAATTAATGAAAATATTAATTAGATTGTTATTCAAATATATAATACTTTATTGTAAAAGATGTGAAATAAAATTCACTTCCATAATTTGATTTGTCTTAATATTGTCACTATGCTGTTTTGAATTTACTGCAAAAAGTACTGAGTCATAATTTAGAGACAGAAAACAACTATTTTATTTCATTCAGACTGTCCACAATTTTTTGTACATGATTTTATTGTACAAATGAAGTATAGTTAACTGCATAAATGAAGTACTTTACACATGATTCAATTTATTCTATGCCAGAGTAAAATATGAAACAATTCTGCTCAATAGTTTTAATCTGAAGAAAATGTTGAATGACTGCATTTTATCAGATATAACATATATCATTACTTAAAACTGATTTACTGACGGGGAAAGAGTCCCTTGCTATTTTGTGTTTATGATGTATGACTTTGTATCCTCAAATGAGCTATATGATCATAATGAACATAATATTTTGAAATCATATTCAAGTACCTTGTTCTTACTATCCAAATTTTGATAGAAAGGAGCGTAATAAAACAATGAATTTGAGCATATTTTGTTTTGTAGTTTCAGAAAACATTACATTTCAAACTGCCTTGAATAAATGAAATCTGTAATGCATAGTGCCATACTCAGAAATACAGACTTTTTTCATACTTGACAAAAAGGGAAAATCTTTATAATTATATTGAACGAATTATCATACACTTTAACATAAACAATGTGAACGAAACCAACCATATAACAATTCTGTTTCTCCTAGGCCTAAAACCTGGTAAAATTATATCTAACCAAAACACAACATAAAAGCATATTAATGATCCAATGATTTAATCATATACATCAAAACAAGTTGGGGGGTTTTTGCAAAATATTTCGTTTTGAGCTAGTAATTACTTCAAGAACTAAAAGACATCTAGTATTAACGATTTTGTGTTGAAAAACTTCACATAAAAAAGTTCTTCATTTTTATGAAATTTTGACTTTTAAAAAAGTTTACATTACATTTATTTTTATAAAATTTTAGCATGTGGTTTTATGAATTTTATCAACATATATTATTAGATTAATTGAAAAAATGCCTTTTAGGATTATTGTGATCTTTTGACCATTTTTATTACGGCACGACTAGGCTATATGCCCAGTATGGTTTGTGTAAGCGATAGCGGAAAGAAGACATCGATTAGCCATTGCAATACCTTAGTAAAAAAGAAGGCTGCACTATACGGCAATGAACATCACACTCTGGATGACAATATTTGTTTTAATCATTTCTTTTTGTTTTGTTTGTTTGTTTTTTGTTGTTGAATTTGTTGCGATTATCGTAGTGTTCCTACATGCACAATTTTGTATTTTATATGTACATTGCTTCCTAACACATTTGTATATTTTGTGTAAAGCAATGAACTTAACTGAGTTTGAAAATAACTTCATAGCAATAAAGCCGCTTTTAGATATAAGAAATATTTTTATAATTAACCCCCTAATAATAAAAAGTGAAGATAAATAAAAGGATTTAGTATACATTGACAACGAGGTGTACTTAAGATATCTGTACGTCCGCCATGTTTTAATTAATTGTACATACCAAGAGTGTAAACCGGCATGGCCTAGTGGTGTCGCGCTCGCCCCCTGATCGGGAGGCCGGGGTTCGAGTCCCGCTCTGGTCATGCCGGTGTCCTGTCTTCGGATGAGACAGTAAAACCGAGGCCCCGTGTCGTGGTATGCATGGCACGTTAAAGATCCCTCACTGCTTCAGGTGGGTCCGTTGCAAAGGTCAAAATTTGTATGCCCCGCATCAGGCATCATGTACGTGAAATATTCGTGGTGTGACGTTAAACAAAAATCAATCAATCATACCAAGAGTAGAAAAAATTCCACAAAGAGCCCATATTATGAAGGTCAAGCCAACAGATCCAGATCCTTGCATTACTCCCTTTGGTGATGTAAAAATGCCAGGACCTACAAGTATAACGTTATGATACTGTGTTTACTGGAGAGGTATAAGTTGTTGAAATGCACATATGGTTCACCAAATTAATTCACGTATGATATATTCTAATATTTATTTAAAAAACATATTACAAAAGGTAGAAGAAAAATGAAAGAATCAATAATTGAATTGATGGCCAGAACATTGCTAAATAAGTGAATTTATAGCAAATTTTAGCATTTAAAATTAGTTTTGTTGTTTGTAGGCTGAAATAAAGCAGAAATAAAAATACTCTGAAATTTTAAATGTATTAATTGTGGGCACTTTCAGCACAAGCTCCTCCGTTTTAAAATCTTTGAAAATTGGGAAAAAAAACGTCCTCTTAAAAATTATTTTTTGCACTCCAATTATTATCAAAATTTATTTTCCTTGAAATGTGACAAATACATATCAATGCATTTATTATAATCAAACTATAAGCACATAAGAGAAATTACCTGAAATTATGCAAAATTTAAAAGAATAATAAACTAAAAGAGATAAAACAATAATTTTAGAATTTTCATGACATCCATCTGGATTACTCTTATATATTCAACATGTAGGTCCATCTATCAAAACGAAGGAATTTTTCAAAATATAGGACCATCGACGAAGTCTGTAAAACCTTAATATAAACATATATACAAACAGTGCACCCATTCAAAAAACTGAAAAAAAATCTTTAAAATCCTTTTTCAATTTTATTCTTTACAGAAACATCTACATTCATAAGATCTTATAAAACACAAGAAAAAAGAAAACATCACCTGAAGATGTGCAAAAACAATCCCCCAAAATTGTAATAGTCTAGAACTAACTGGAAATGTCTCAAAAATAAAATTCGGAATGGTTCAAATCCAACTTCTGATACCCTTATACATCACTCTGGTGCTCTTTGTATATTACATAAATCCCGTCTTATGAAGATGTGTCGCCCTGTCACGGATCTGTCCCTTGATAAGTATGGTTTTAAAAAGGATACAGGACCTTAGATATTTTCTTTTTGCAAGGTTTCATCAAAATTTCTTCAATAGTTATGAAGGAATGGAATGTGAGTATTGATAGATGGATGCATTGCCATGACTATAGCTCAGTTGGGGTCTTCGACTCATAAGAGCTATTGGTTGAGTAATAATCATATTGGGAAAATATGAAACAATTACATAAACGCTGCGCTTTTTAGGGGGGGGGATTCCTATGTAATGAGTAATATGTGTCTAACACATTCCTAGCATAGCATTTTTGCTGATAATGATACTTGTTCTTGTCCGTGAATGTCCGCTGTGGTACATTGTTAGTATCACATAATAAATTGACGCCAGTTATTTTTGTATTGTGCATTGTGCATTGTGGTTAATATATTTGTCCCACAAGACATGATGGCATATACTACTCACCTATAACAGTCTGCATAATAAGTGACCCTCCCCAAAATATGCCAACTTCTTTGAGCCGGTGATGCCATAGTTTATCTTTATCTGGGAAGAAGTCATTGACAAGATCTGCAGAGCCTCTCCGCTGAGTATTTACCCATATTGAGACATCTAGTAAGTCAGTCTGTGTACACGCACTATTCCTTCTGTCAACAACTACACTGCTTCTTCTGTCAACAGCTGATATAGCTGATCTAAATTGTGCTAGCAAAGCAAAAGATAACATATTGCAGGGTTATTTCTTATATTTAAATGTGGAAGTAAAAATGGACTTATACTATCAAATCTGTTTAGTATCATATTTATCTATGAGTAAAATGCTAAGATACCGTGCAGTGGTAAAAAAAAAACCCCACCTATTATACATGCCACAACAGTGGTATTAGCTATCAATGACACCTTGGGAAACAAAAAGTGGGATCAGTATCCATAGAGAAGTCAGCATTACATGTTCTACGGTTCATCTGTCTTGACGCCATAGAATTATGCGAGCCCGTATAACTCGAAGTCACATCAAGTAGTAGCAGTATAAACATGGCAGCGTTCAGTGAGTGTAGTGATCCGTAGCGCTTGTTAGAACTTTTTCGCTGAACGGCAAGAATGACGTAATGGGCTTTGCCGTCCGTTATCATCCGTTAGGCGGCGCTTGTGTACTATGAGTTAGAAGCGACGTTGAACGGTAGCAACCTTATGACGTCATAAGAACATTTCATTGTTCTTTACATCATTTTTGATGGGATACGTTTATTTCCTCCCTTACCATTAGGACCGCAGTTAATGGCGGCGAAGTCCGTTGCTACGTAGCGGTTTTCAGACGCGGTAAAATCAAGCATACGACAAAACAAAACGGCTGCCTGTGAAGTCTGGATTTCACTCGAGACGGAAATTTGAGTAAATAGATCTACTCAGTATTTAAGTGAAGATTCATAGTACCTTAAGTATTTCCCCAAGCGAAAAACATGGCGGAGAGGCATCGCAGACGACATAGATTGTTATTAATGTTCACAGATAAGGCAACAAGCCACGTAAGGGAGTTAAATAGAAAAGTTGTTTTTAAAACCCATACAGTGGAGTGCTAAAATCATGTAACGGCACAAACTACAGTTGGTGACGTCGGCATGACGTTTTGTATGACGTCATAGAACTTACGCAGAGTAAAATGGGAGATACCGCCATTAACTGCGGTCCTGATATTTAGGGAGGAAATAAAACCTATCCCCCCCCCAAATGATGTAAAGAACAATGGTACGTTGTTATGACGTCATAAGGTTTCTTACTCAAATCGATGTTACTAACTGATAGTACACAAGCGCCGCTTAACGGACGGTACCTCCCATTATGTCACGATAATACCTGTCACGTTAGGCACAGTACTGCGGTCAATAGTCAGTTACCGAGATGGTCACTGGCCTAGGTAAAATGTCATCTCGATTTTACATGTATCTTAATAAGCTAGCTGAAAACAAAACATCATGAGAGGATAATCATTTAACCGATAAACACTGTTTTACTTTCAAAAATCTAGATTTACATCTTGTCTGATTTTTATTTTTATTTTTTATCGAGGAAATATAAAGTCGAAATGTAGTTCCTAGTAACAAAAATTGAAACATGACCGCATGACAGGTTAAATTGAAAAAGGTGTGTTATAGTACCTTAAATAAGAGCACTTGCTTTGCTTATTTCCGATTTTTTTTCAGTGCTCAGTTTACATTAGTTTGCTTCCTTTTTCTCAAATACCTACAAATTTGCGGAATGTAGACTACAAACATGGTTTTTCGTATCGTTCACTCAGAAGCTTGCCTCAGTAAATAAATGAACTATAGTCTATAAAACATATAGACACCATATGCAGGTGGTAAAGGAAAATTGCTATATGTATATTGAAAATTAGAAATTGTAAAATTGAAATCGTCATGTTTTGAAGTAATGAGTTATCAAATTTACCGTTTATGTTAATTTTCACTGGAGGTCATAAGTACGAAGCCGTTTTCGTGTCATTTTAAAGAAGAAAACTTTTTTATCTCTTTCGAACGAAACACTTTCTCGTTTGAACGAGAAAAAAAATCTCGTTCGAACGAGAATGAGAAAATATTATATATGAGTTAAGGTGTTTGGTTATTTGAAACAAGTATGATTAGGAATTATTTCAATTGATGTACGATATTCCATTTCTTTTTATCGGTTAATAACTCTTATACTGCAGACTATGGTATATGATAATTTCTCGTTCGAACGAGAAAACAATTTCTCGTTCGAACGAGATAAAAAAAAAATTTTCTTCTTTAAAATGGCACGAAAACGGCTTCGTACATAAGGGATAGTAGTGTTAAGAGTAGGAAAGTCATAGGACTTTATAATATTTTGTAGTTGACAAATCCTGAACTTAAGTGTTCTAAAAGATGTTTTGAGTTAATATCCGAAACTGATCAACAAAACATCTAGAATGAATTGTATTCGAGCACTTTTGAAGTTTCTTCTTAACTGTAGATACTATGTTTGTAAGGAGGACTGATAAATGTTTGATAGATCATTTACTAGATCCTACATTATATTCATATTAATAAGACATTTGTGAGTAGAGGTTTTAAAATCATGGTATGTCACATTAATGCGTAGAGGCAAACCCATGTACAGGATTTTACTAAATGCAAGGTTTCCGTAGATCAAACGTAGCCACGTGCAATCTATTCGCCTTATAATTTCCATTTTCGTCCACTTCTCGTTGTATCATTACAAAGTGATATATTACTGTAAGATTCCAAACTTTCATAAAACTTTATCTATATAAAAAGAAAGGAATGCGTTATAAAATCGAATGAATTTTGTTTACCGAATCTATTAGAATTATTTCAAATATGTGTAAGGATGACGTAGAAGGTTGACAAACTAATCTCTATTATGAAATGACGAGTGTTATACACTGATATGGTACCTTGGGACGTATCACCATATAACTGTCAATCACAATGAGGATGGAAATCTATGATAGTTTCTAATTTTGCAAAAGTTTATATGCTTGAAGAGCTTTATGTAATGTACAATGTCTATGTCTGCATTTTTTATAATTCCCGAAAAGTTCTTTCGTGCTTCAGCTCGTGTTCGAATTGCTCTAAGTTCGAGTTACTCTAGCAATTATTTCGTGGCCTTTCTTTTGGTTGAGACAGTAAAATCCGAAGCCCCGTGATTATGATGATGATATTATGTTGGCTTAATGAAGTGTATAATTAATGAAATAACACACAATATACTATGCGCCGTTCTGATCGAATGCTGATTCCAGTTATTGGTCACCAAAAGTACTTTTGAAGATACAATGTTAAATAAATGATTACAGTGTCCGCCATAGCAAATAGTATAAAGGATTAGGTCTAGGTATAATACTTAATATTAAACGACTGGTACAATATTTGAGAGCTTTTAAAAAGTGCTATAAGAATGCTCACAATTTTTCTATACAATGTGCGCATGTACATACACAAGTCGCTGACAAAAAAATACACTGCTGCATGACTCCAATCACAAGATATATACAATAATCCAGAAACAAAACTAGATGGATTTTTTTAGTCGTTAATCTCCGTAATATGTGACGTCAGAAGTTGTACATATGCTACTTTTCCTTGGGTTTTAATTATGACGTTAATGTTTGCATTGTGACGTCACAGGAAAATGACGTTAAAAGTTGTACAACAAGTTGTACAGGAAGCCTTTCTTTTACTCGGGTGTTCCCGTAAAATCGAGCAAATGGATATTTTTAGATATCTCTCAGAGACATGCTGAAGTAGAAGAAGCAGTGATTTTTATGAATTTTATAATAATTCAGTTAGGATTTTGAGAAAATGCAAAATACCTCAGCATTCTAATAGCACTTTAAGATACGGACACGGTGAAATATATACACATATAATGATGCAAAGCCACTGTGGTACCCACGACGTGAAACGGTGGACATTCATCGACACCTAGAATACAGAAGTGAGCCCAAGTACCCGAGAGGGGTAAGGTAACCGCACCCTCCATGATGTTTGAGAAATGTAAACGACACAAAAATAAGAACAATGCGTGAGTACGATGACAGTTTGAAAGTATCAAGATATATGTTTAATACGAATGAAAATTCAATTCTTTAGAATCATATAAAGAGTATGAAGAACATATCAATCAAAACTTATTTGAAATTAATTTCATTTTTTTTTTTCTTGATTCTTCATCCGTTTCTTTTTATGCGAAAAATGTGAATTAAGAGTGAATGCTGAGTATAAGTGTAAGACAAACCACATGTTCCTGTACCTACCATGTAGTATATATTACAAATGCGACAATATCTTATCAAGGGATAGCTATGATAGAGATAAATCTTAGGACAATATTTACTGTCGATCATACCTGTCTTAAGCTATGTACCTTTATTTGCTTACCGTAAACAATTAAACAATTATCATACAATACATAGTATCAAGGTCATTTGTGTTTGACTTCAGTTTATATAGACTAATGTCGTGCATTACAAATTAAACAAGATAACATGTATCAAGTTTATTTAACGCAAAACCCTTGTCAAAATTTGACAAACTATTTTGAACTACGCAATTGATTTCTTTTTTTCAAATAAATACGACAGTACCGCATTGAAAAAAGACTGGCAGACGTTAAGCATAAATGGGAACTCGAAAATAGAAGAGAAATCACATAAAAAGAAAAAGTGATAAACGAAAATCTTCCACTAACCAAATATCAAATAAATTAAAATTTCAACTTAAATTAAGTTAAGCTATATAGATATTTGCTGTTTTAGTTCATGTGAGATTAGTAACACAATACCATGGCTGTAACATCAACGATATCTGAATAGAGCAAAACAAAACAAAGCAGAGAATATATCAATATGAACACAGCGTACAAAAAAAAGTAATAGAAAAAAATGAAAAAAGAGAGAAAAAAGAAAAAGAAAGAAAGAAACAGTGTAAAACTGGAAAAAATTAAACCAATTATTAAAGATAATTTCCTCTCAAATTTGTCTGTCTATGACACATATAATCATCTGGTTGCTACACTTTTCTTTTATATATAGACCAATACAATCGATCAGAATACGTATTTGGCCTCAATTCCTTCTTGACACGATCACCTGTTAATCTGGTTCGCATTTATAACAAACTTGCTGTGTTTAGGAAAACACAATTTAATTATGATTTTGAAGAACATTCTAAAATGTCTTAGAAACAATGATATGAAATTTTATTTCAAAACGTGAATTACATAACAGGATCGTGTTTTAAAGACAATATTCAACACGGTGTGGTATAAAGTCAGCTTAAGTGTCAATCACTAGGAGTGGCTAGAATACATTGTTTGGATTTCGGTTCCTCTTTATCTTTAAAATCTTTTTATACAATTTAACTAGAGCTGTCCTAACGAGACAAACACCCCCCACGGCAACAAAGTTGAAACATGCAATAATTCATCATAAGATACATCACGGGTATAAGTGTAATGGATGTCTCACTTGTACATTTTGAGGTTTAATAAATGAAAACAATCTGGTTTGTGCACTCTGACCTTGACCTTGTAGATATAATCTTGGCACAAGTTATTACATATCCTTGGGTCTTGGACAATAATTGTGTAAAATATAGTCTTCCGGGAACGTAACAGGAAGACAGGGAGAATTTATGGCCCTGACAAGAATTTTGACTATGTGTGCACTGTGACATTGGTATTGTAGATATCACCTTGGTTCAAGGTAATAACACACTCTAAGGTCATTGACAATAATTTTGTAAAATATCATCTACCTCCAAATTAAAAGGAAGTAGTTACGACTCTGTCAAGAATTCTGGCTATGTATGCACTGTGACCTTGATCTTGTATATATGACCTTGGTTCAAGGTCATGGCACACCTTTGGGTCATGATAACAGTTGTGTAAAATTTGATCTCCCTCCAAAGTAAAACGAAGAAGTTATGGCCGGATAAATTTCATGGACAGACAGACATACAGACGGACAACACGCTCCGTACAATGTGATACACACCTTTGGATGGTAGAAAAACAATGGTGTTAAATATTATCCAGACCATACATGGCAGTAAGGAGCTATGATCCGTACAAAGATTTTGAAAATGCGTGCACTATTACCTTGACCTTGCAGATATGACCTTGAGTCAAAGTCATGACACACCCTTGGGTCAAACCTGAAAGTAAGAAGTTATGGCATGTACAAGTATTTCGGCTATGTGTGCACTGTGACCTTGACCTTGAAGATATGACCTTCGGTGGAGGTTATGACACATCCTTGGACATGAACAACAATTGTGTGAAATATTATCCAGATCCAACATAGCAGTAAGGAGTTATCGCCCGGAAAAGGATTTTGACAACTGTGCACTTTCACCTTGCCCGTGGAGATACGATCAATCTTGATTCAAGGTCATGAGACACCATGGATCATGGACAACAATTGTGTGATATATTATCCAAATCCATCTTGGCAGTAAGAAGTTTTGGCCCGGACAAGGATTTTGACTATGTATGCACTGTGACCTTGACCTTGAATATATGACCTTGGGTTAAGGTTATGACACACCTTTGTGTCATGTGCAACAATTGTGTGAAATGTTATCCAGATCCAAAATAGCAGTAAGGAGTTATGGCCTGGACAATGATTTCGACCAAGTGTGTACTGTGACCTTGACCTAGGAAATATTTTGAGTCAATGCCAAGACACACCCTTGAGTCATGGACAACAATTGTGTGAAATATTATTCTGGGTAATAATCCAACTTGGCAGTAAGAAGTTATGGCCCGGACAAGGATTTTGACTATGTGTGCACTGTGACCTTGATCTTGAATGTATGACCATGGGTTAAGATCATGACACATCCTTAGGTCATGTACAACAATTGTGTGAAATATTATCCAAATCCGACAAGGAGGTAAGAAGTTATGACCCGGACAAATGTGAACAGACAGACAGACAGGGTAATTCCTATATACCTTATTGTAGAAACCTTTTAATACTGTAGCCAGTGGAATAAAGTAATGAAAATCGAAACTGAGATTCTGTTTCATAGTAACATTATTATTGATGTTTTCTGAGAAAGACAACCTTCGTGTTTTGTTTAAGCGTTTAAAGAAACAAATGCCTTGAATTACGTAAATGTATATAAAAACACATCAAAGTGTTGTTTTGGTTTTCTTATTGTATTGGAGAAATAATAGTACAATTAATATTATAATTTTCGTACAGGTATTATGATTATAAAATTAACATCCCCCTCCCGAAATTACAATAACACCAATAAATAAAACACAAAACAAAGCCAATCAACAAACAAAATATTATAATTAAAGAAAAACGTGAAGAGATATCTGTAACAATTTATTTCAATAAAGATAGAAATCGCTGAAATTTTGTTCGTATTTTATTTTCCAAAGAACTATGTTTAACATATCTTAAATACACAACTTTTTTATGTTTATGTTCACAGTACTTTGTTTATAGTGCATTCTTATTAGTATGCTGGAAAATTAAAACTGCGCCGATTAGTAAGTTCAAAGCATTGACTCAGTAACGAAAGAAATCAATTAGAGTCTATGTTTGTAGAAAAAAGTAAATTTCTTTGTAATTTTTGTAAGTTATTTGTTTTTTCGAATGTATATTCTTGATTTTGTAGATTATTAACACATTAGATTCTGTTTATGTACTTGTTGCATTACGCTAGCAGCACTCTTTCAATTGTATAGAACATTCAGTCTAACGAGAGCATTGATCAAGATTGCAATCTGTCAATGACTCGTATAATGTAACTCAACTGATATAACTGGGACAATCCTCTACATGTATTATTTGTGATTTCGTGATTTCCCGTTATAGTTTTCGAATTTCTTTTAAACCCGTTTGGCTAATATGATATGATTAATTAAATTTTTCCGCATTTCGTAGTAAAACGGAAAAATATTGTATAAACGGTTTATAAGGTCATATATTGTTATTTATGGGTCAAGAATTTCAGACAATGAAATTGTTTTATTGGAAATAGAGTGTTCGAATGAATTGAAAGGTATTCAGGTGGTCATTCTCTAGCCGCCTTTCAACAAGTAAAGTAAATATTTTCCTTTTTTATATAAATATCATATATATATCTAATGAAATTAATATTATATCATTGTTATATGCACAGCAATTAACATGCCCAGTTTTCAGAGTTTTTTGGCCCGAACATTCATAAGGTTTCATCTCTGTTTTTCCCCTGGGCTTGATATATTGCAGGGATTTATTTGTGTTAAAATGCTGTTTATTTTAATTCTGGAATGAAATATATGTATTTATGTCTGAAATTGATGAAATATTATTAAAAGTCGGCGTCTATTAACTACGGCGGGCTGTCGGCAAAATATATATTTTGTTTTGTTTGTTTATATATGTGAATATAGAGTGGATACGAAGGTTATATAACAGTTTTATCTACTTCCAGATATTAAATGTCCTTTTATAATATTTATCAAGTAAATACTTTTCGAATTTTTTTTTTTTTTTTTTTTTTTTTTGTCTTAACATCGTGCATTTTGTAGATTATCATATCTACTTTCAGTGAACTATAGATCCGTACATGTGAAGACCTAATTAGAACTAAAGATCCGTACATGTGAAGGCCTAATTAGAACTATAGATCCGTACATGTGAAGACCTAATTAGAACAATGGTAAGCACCTCTCGGTGTCAAGCCTCATCCGTCGTGTAAGCAGATGTATACCTCAAAATAATATTTGCAATATAGAACAGAATGTTACATCTGCACTCAACTAATTTGAATAACGTTATACTTATTTCTACGAGGATTAATATTAATATAACAGAAAAAAAGGAATATATGCATCAACCTAGCGTTCTCATATTGGTTTTTAAGGTTACATGTAAGTCGTTTTTCATTTTAAACAGAGCAAATGAAAACCCCAATGTGATGATCGATATTCTAACAATACTTCATAATAATCAGAGTGACTTGTAAAGCAGCTTGATGAGCTACAATAGTTATAATAGCTTCTTAATAGAGTTTAATTTCGTTAGCAGTCTATAAATTACTGGAACTTAAAACCTTCCGGTCAGGTAAATTATTCTAAATTATCATATTATAATTGCTTGAGATGTATTGATTTGGAGGGACAATTTATTTTAATGTCACCTTATTTTTATGTACCTTAATCAATATTTATAAAACTCCAATAATTATGCTATTAGATTAGATGTTATTAACTTACCCGACAATCGTCTCATAACGTCAAAGTTTGAACATCAAATACTTGAGATAGAATAAAGAGCCTTACGATCAATGATAACACGAGAATGCGTACGTCTTCATTGATATAGGATTCAGCCGACTTACTTTGTCACGTTTCAAATATGTCCAAACTTTGATCAAGACAGGAAGAGATAAAAACGTCTTTAATTGTATGCTCTCTCTCTGTTATTTTGCTATTTTGATGCGCGAGTTTGATTATTAAGTAAGTGGTACTACTTCAATAGAGCAGGTTTGTTTTAGATGAGTTTTTTTGTAAACAGTTTACATAGAGGGCAAAATTTAAGTGTTATCTTTCTCCTATGAGAAGAGAACGAGGAAATGGCGATAAAGTGGATGAAATATGTAAATATCGAACTACAGGATACCGTAGCTCAAAATACATTGTACTGATGTTGTTATTATATCGTTACATTTATTATCAAAACACTTTTATTATATAATACCTGTGGCATTTATTTTAAACATGTTTGTGTGAATATGAGCAAATGATGAGGGAGCACAATAATTTAAATAACTTATATGAGAAAGCATATAACCATATTCCTAACTCCGCATTGTTTATTTCGTGATACTCTTAACATAAAGTTAGAATTCAGAATCTTCATACTGATCATTTATGTAAGATGGTAGCGTTCTCTGAGACTAAGGGTTGATCGTGTTGAATTCAGTAGATAGTGTTCTACTATGGACAGAGAGTCCATGATAGCTGTTGGTCAGTATATAGACAAACTACCCTATGATGTGACAATCTAATTATTAAGAAGGTATATATAAATGCAAGCTCCGTTCCTGAAAGAAAGATCTGTGGGTCGTCTGCTTAGACGTTAACGTGTCCTGCCCTATAGAGTAAGGTCTGGAAGGGGGCGGGTAGTTCGTAGCTCAGATAACGTGTTCTGCTCCAGAGAGTCAGGTCTAGGTTGTAGCTCAATCAGAGAGTAGCGTGTTCTGCTCCAGAGAGTCAGGTCTAGGTTGTAGCTCAATCAGACAGTAGCGTGTTCTACTCTAGAGAGTCAGGTCTGGGTCGTAGCTCAGACAGGAGCGTATTGTGGCACATAGTTCAGATTGGGGCTTATTGACTCTGGAAAGAGGGGTCGTGATTTGGATCTCAGACGGTAGTGTACTTTGTTGTCTACAGAATGGTCAGGATTGACCAGTACCTATTCTTCTTCGGTTTCTTGCATTTGAGTTGATGCAGTAATAGTAGTGTCCTATGACATATTTGAAATATTCTGATATTTAAATATGCATAATGACTACTATATCAGAATATTTCAAATATGTCATAGGACAGTAGGGTAAAGTTTTCAATTGTAATGTATATCAAAAGAAGGGCGTTTTGGGTGTATGTCTTATAAATAAAGTAAAAGAAGAGAAATAAATCTTAAAACAAACTAGCATTCTTACTTTATAAGATAACGTTCGACTTATATCATTTGATCAAGATATTTATCTTTGTCTTACTGTTCGCTAACGTCACTGCTTTTCTATGAACTTATTATCATCTGGATAGAATTTGTTGAAAACTGCTCTCCTATCAATTACTGTATCAGTATTTCATTAGTATTATTGAAGGAAATCTATGTATCCTAAACGACTTTAAATTTCAAGAAGAAAAGAATTTCAAAATATTATTATTATGTGACAAAATATTCCTCGATGAATGCATACTTTGATCTGTGGAATGTAAAAGTACCGCAAAAATAGAGACAAGAAAGTAATGGGATCAATGAATTTACTTGATAAAAGATAATAAAAAACCATCTAGTGGCGAATTCAAAAGGGTGAGAAGACGCTTGTCTCCCCCATTTCCCATTAAAAACGAGAGAGAGAGAGAGAGAGAGAGAGAGAGAGAGAGAGAGAGAGAGAGAGAGAGTTACCTCTGTTGTATGACAAACTCCACCAAGGGTAAAAGAACAACAGACGCAAGTGGGCCTCTATCGCTCACTTGAGCACAATTTACTCATTCGGAAACAACTGACAGCTTGAAGAAATTTGCAGATAAAAATATTCGCTTGCTTATTCTGTTTTACAACTAACAAAAGACTGACTAACATACTTCTCCATACTGAATTAATCAAGACAATGATACTACATGTGTAAAAAAGATTAAGTATTAAGTCAGAATTCTTTTTTCCACTTTTAAAAATTTTAGATAATGATTCAATCTTGTTTTTATGTAAAATGAACCAAAAAAATATTATAATAAATAAATAAATAAATAAATAAATAAATAAATAAAAAACGAATTGTCTTCAGTGGGATTTGGACCGTTTCACTTTAGTATGCCAGAAATAACTTGTATAAAAATTTAGGGAAAAATCATAACCTCCTTGAAAATTTGAAATAAAACTTTCAAATAACCCTTCAGACAAATATTTTCTATACAAAATCTATAAATTACGGAAGCACATTGGTGCCACATTGAAACTTTTTTATTTTTCGTTTTTCCAACATTAATGTTGGAAATTTCAACTTTAATTTTGGAAATTCCAACTTTAATCTTGCCATTTCCAACTATATTCTTGGAAATTCCAACTTTATTCTTGGGAATTCCAACTTTAATCTTGGGAATTCCAACTTTGATCTTCGGAATTCCAACTTTAATCTTACTTTAATCTTGGACATTCCTATCATAAAGTTGATAATGCTCTGCACCAACAGTTGATGTAAAAAAATTACACTTTTTGTAAAAGGAATTACATTTAAAAAATAATAGGAAAAACTCAATACAACACCAAGCAATTCTATACCATCTGACACTGTAAACCATGTCAATGCCAGAGGTGTCCCATTCAGAATTGACTACTGTCCGCGCCACTCACTTTGTAAACCGAAAAATCTGGATTTTCATTTATTTATCTTTAAAATAGTTTTACAAAATTAATATCAATTGACAGATCTTGTTTAGTCGTAACTTTTGATGTATGTAATATGTTTCTACGAAGAAGCATTCGTATTTAATAGGGAAAAATCATTTTAGATGGGGCGTTTTCTATGTTCATTTTGAAGTGACGTCGCCGATGTTTAACATTGAGTCTATGGGAAACTTGGCGACGTCACGTCAAAATTAACATGGAAATCGTCCTATCTAAAATTGATTTTTTTCTATAAAATATGAACGCTTCTTCGTACAAACATATAGCATACACCAAAAGTTACGACTAAACTAGATCTATCGAATGGTTTTGCCTTTTTGAAATTACTCTGAAGATGACTTACTGAAAATCCAGATTCTCCAGTTTCCAGAGTGACTGGCGCGGACAGTAAATTATTATAGTAGTATTATATGCATTTTCATGGAGATTACAATGCACACTAAACGAAAAATGGCATACACAGTATTTATGATACAGATATTGAAGGTAATCAAGGGGGGGGGGGGGGGTGTCATACTCGTTACTAAACAAAACACATGAAACTTTGGACGTGGTATACATAACTGATGAAATCAAAATCATCTTTTAAAAGAAACGTGTGATAGTATCAATCATATTGTGTAATATAATTCAAATTTTCGAAATAAATCAAGTTTGATGCAATTATTTACCCTAGTTGTTGATAAAACTATAATGATATTAGATTGGCGTTTTTAAAGTCCCTGAGTATATATATATATATATATATATATATATATATATATATATATATATATATATATATATATATATATATATATATATATATATATATATATATATATATATATATATATATATATATATATATATAAATCAAGAAAATAACACCAAAATGTGTGGATTGATTGATTGATTTTTGCTAACGTCACACCACAAATATTTCACGTATATGGTGACGGTATCTGCCTGATGCGGGGCATACAAATTTTGACCTTTGCAACGGACCCACCCGAAGCAGTGAGGGATCTTTAACGTGCCATGCATACCACGACACGGGACCTCTGTTTTTACTGTCTCATCCGAAAGACAGGACACCGGCATGACCAGAGCGGGAATCGAACCCCGGCTTCCCGATTACGAGTCCAGCGCGATACCACTAGGCCACGCCGGCTTCCAAAATGTGTGGAAATGACTAAGTCCAAAAAAGATATTTCAAAAATTGACTTTAGAAGGCAACCAAAAACAGCACTTCTAAAGACACCCGTTCAGATCACTCTGATACCTTCAATCCGATTATCTATGAAGCCAGTCTGAAGAAGAAATTTGTCATAGGAGGGTACCCGCTGGGGTCTTTGTTGTCCACCTAGGATCTGGATCCATCCCTTGACAGATCTGGTTGAAAAACGGCAACATCTGTAGGAAACTTTGAGTACTTCATACCTACCAAGTTTTATCAATATCTCTTGTTTTGTAAGAAAGGTTCATCACATGCTAAATGTGTCAAGTAAAATTGCATAGCGTGCTATGACTGTAACTCACTTGAGCCTTACGCTCAGGTGGGCTAAAATAACAAGGGATTAACATCTCAAAATGTATCAATTACACATTAGCTGCGGGAACGACTTAGGGCAATAAGTTGAGGTGAAAATCTACAATTTTGCTTTAAATCCGCCAGATTGCAGGAGCTTTCGGCGAGGGAGGGGAACAGGGGTAGGTGCCCCTGGTTCCCCCACCAGGCTCGGCCCTGAACCTGCTGGGAACCTGTGGTCTCCGCTACTCTTGACTCCAAAACCTGGATACGCCGCTGCCATCTACCGCAGATCTATTGTGCAGATTTTTGTGAGCATTTGTTAAAAACTGAATTGCATCATGTTTATAAAATTTTATCGAAATATGGTGCCTGCAAGTGAGTATATGGAAAGAGAGACAGCAGATAAGGTAAATTACGATAGCTTGACATAACAATCCCGTGAACATTTTATTCACAGGGTCTATAAATCATTGGCAGATTTAAATTACTCGAGACTTTTCAAATGACCTCCCACCTTGTGAGATAGTAAGTTGTGGAATTTCATTCAGTTTCGACCATTGACGATGTAATCTACCTTAAACACTCCTCGGCGAGGTTTGTCAGGTTTAGAAGAATTTGATATTCTCATATTTACAGGTGGAAAATAATCAAAATTTTCCATAAACTATATGTAGTGTCTCAAGGTAACTCAACACTTGAAACATACGTCAACTTCCGTTTGTGAAGTGTAAAGTCATTATTATTTTTTCTTTCCTATTTGTTGATCTTCAAACATCAATACTTCGTTTCTGCCGTATAATGAAGACGACGAAAACGAGTTTTTCTACTTATATTTGCAATACACATAACTTAATGTAGCGCACCCTTTTATAATACTGTTCCCCGAACCATTATTATGAATTGATAGCAGATTGACAAAGTTGTTGAATGCCATGTGATGATACAGTTTTTGACACTTCTTCCAACGAGGAGCCTATTCGGAGATTCACGGAAAAAAAAACAGCAAATCTTATAATACACAAATTTCATATCCTACATGATGTAAGGAGCCCAATGCCCGACAAACTACGTTTGTCCAGAATTCATTATTCCTTCCATGCTTAGAGTGTTGCACAATAATAAAATGACGCAACTTTAAGCGACAAAACATCAGGTCGGGCATTTCATAAGTGATGAAATCAGAGACATGTCTCTGATGAAAATAACAGGGAAAAGGTCTTGAATCGTGTGATTCTTCTAGAAAAATCGCTAGCGACCATACGCGACTATGATCGCAGCTCTGTTTTCTCGTGGTCACCGGCAAAGTTCGTGCGATCACCATTATGTTCTGTGTACGCTCTATGTTCGATGTTATCGCGTATGCTCGACCTGACTCCTATACGATCTGTAGACGCTATACATGCAACTATCCTCTCGATCTGACGCAACCAAGGCTCGTTGTGTTCGACCAATCTGCGACATAACGTAGATCTCTCGGCGATCTATCCTCGCAAGCGCGACTTCGGCCGACTAAGACTCAATCAGCCGATCTAGCTACATACGAATTCTTGATCTTTTTTGATAAATTCTCGCCCTAGCTACGCGCAAATTTGTCATGCAGACCATTGGCGTGTTCCCACTTAGCCAACATTCTGGCCTTTTATTTTTGCAAAGGACGATATCTATAAGTAAAACATGTATAATCTTATAATTTAACTTGTAATTTATTTCATTACATGAATGACAGAACGTATCAAAATCATAGTCTTGGCGAGGTTGATATACAACTCTGAAATGTAGGTATCTCTTTTATAATGTCCACAACGTCGTTATCGCATTCTCTATCACGCAGTTTTCCCGACTCCTCATCAAAGACAGAAGGAACAGGACCGGCTTCATCAAGACATCTTTTTTCACCGAGGATAGGAAGAATGCGGCAGCAAGTCCTATGTGATCTGATTGATGATTATGAGCGTTATCGAAGGAAACAGGAATGTCATGTTGCTGGACAACTTCGGTCAACACATTGCCAGTAACACCGTTCTACACGTCCGGTTTTCACGGAAAACTTAAATTCAGCATGAAGTAAATAAAACCCTCTTCTCCCATTCTCCACGAAATTTACATCGACTTGAATATTTGCCATTATGAATACAAATGAAATATGTATATGGAAGAAATATTCACCAAATATATACTCATAATTACTGTTATTTTAAATTGCATCACATTCCTTAAACTGGCGTATATATTTTGTTTCATGATGCCGCCGTAACAATGTTCTTGATATAGGTTTGGAATCTAATTAATCATATCTAATTTTGAGAACATGCCTTCAATACAACACAAACCATATTATCAAAATAAGTTTCCGATTTATTTAGTAGAATTTATTATTTAATAATTACTTAATGTTGTTTTGAATAATTTCTTTTCAAATTTATGTTTACTTTTATAAAGTAGAATGAATTAAATAAATTATAAACAAGAAACCGTCAACGACGGTATGACCGGATTGCAAAGGCTTAACGCAAAAAGTTGACAACAGACGGACGGACAGACAGACGGACTGACTGATTTTGCCAATTTATAGACCAGAATTGCTTTGCATTAACATTAACAATACATGTATGCAAGTGGTCACCCTAAAGGCAAAAAACAGTGTGTGTTCACTGAAGCGTAAATTCAAGGTCAAGGTCACTAAATTTTTGTATTGGTTGGATAGAACATTCAAGTATCTACAAACCTACCAACTTTGACATAAGTACCCTTTAGGGTATGAGAGAAACCAAGCTAAACGCAAATGCTAAATGCAAAATTTTGACGCCGTACGGACGGACTGACGGACGGACAGACTGACGGACAGACGGTTTTCGCAAATTCATAGACCGAAATTGCTTTGCAATCCGGCCAATAAAACATTTAAAATATCTTTAAAAAATCACAAAATTCCGCAGTCATATATGTCACTTAACTTTATATATTTATTTTCCGTTATTACGATTCACGATTCGGTTAAATAGATATATAGACTATAGCGTAAATTGGCATGTGTGAAATCAAAATGTTGGCTAAATGGGACTTGCAAATTTCAGAATATTGGCCAAATTGATCAGTCTCGGAAAGGACAACATGGACCCAATCGCTCTGTGGGCTAACGATAGGAGAAGAACTCTAGAGCCGTATGCGATATCGAGATAAACTTAATCAGATATAGAAAGATAAATTACTATCTTCATAATCATATTAACGAATTAGTAATAAAATACATTTAACGGAGTGAAATCTTGATAGGACGGATTTCTTCAACGACGA